>JAPMOQ010058975.1:4754165-4817912 GCA_026543055.1 Argiope trifasciata
GAAGGATCGACTCGAATGAGATTGTCTGGAATTGAAATTGGCGTCATAGAACTTTCTCCTTCTCCTTTTGAGAAAACGTTTGTTCACATCTGCGCACTCTCTTAACTTAACTTTTAAGCTGACCAGACAAATTCCAGACAAATGGAAACTTCTCGCGAAATTATGAGAATGCCCGACATGGCGGGATGCAAGAGCAATAAAAAGGCATAGGATTCGTGTTTTCTCAATGCTGATGATCGGTGTTGCAAAATGTCAATAAATTTCCGTATTCTTGGTCATTTGTAAAGTTTAAAATTAAGGTTGTAGTGTAGGTTTAGCTCCAAAATACTCATAATACATTATTATTGTATACATTTTACTTTTTGCGGTGGGAAGGGGGGGGGCGAGGAAAATTAGGATTGAAAATTGGGCCATGAATACTAAGAGGTTGAGAAACACTGAGTTAATAATTTAATACAGTTGAATTCAATAACAGAAAAGAAATACCACATAAGAAATTACCATCCCATAACGATGCGATTTTATCATTATCAATAAATGATAAATAGAAAGTTTTCTTCAAATATTTACTACAAAAAGATAGAAAGGTTTTCTTTTATAAATGTATCTTATGCATGAAAAGATTTAAAAGGCTCTAGATGTCAATCGTAATAAAACATAACAATAAAATAAGATATTTAACTGCATCTACCAATAGCAAAAGTTCACTCCTGAGTTCCCAAAGAATTATCTGACCAAAAAACGCATCGATCAACGTCAAAGATCCCATAGAGAACACCTGCAGTCAGAAATAACCTCCGAAGAAATAGGAGGAAACAGAAGGGTGTCCTCAGCAGGAGGACAATAAACATCAAACCAGATTTTCAACCCCAGACCAGCCATTCTTCCAGTCCCCTTAATTGAATCGTAAAAGAGAAATGGAGAAATCTGTGAATGGACCATGCTATTCATAGAATTACTGAATCATTCGAAACCGCATATCACTGTAAATGGTGCTATTCACAGGAAGTGTTTGTAAGAGTGAAGTAATTGCTTATTTTGTAGTATTTGTGATTTCTTGCTTGACAATATGAGTATGCGATAGAGATAATTCTTGATTGCCGGTGAAGTGATCTTCTATCGGCATTCATTTTCCTGGCGCCATCTGTTTGCAGAATATAGAACTAAAGTAAACATTTTAAGAAATGATACTTTTTAATTTCAATTTTTTTTCAGAAAATACTTAAATCCAATGAATTAAATAATTAAATGGTTGTGAGAAAAAATCAAACTTAAAACTTTATCTTAAATAGATAAACTTTCAATCCTACATTACTTAATAAATGAAATATTAATTATAATTAAAAATATTATTTATTCTAATTAGTAATTTTTAATTAAAAGTGTGATTAAAATAACAGTTATTTGGAACAAATATTTAAAAATAACAATAGCAAAAATATTTGTTATTAAAAAAATCGTGGATTATGCATCTCTACTTCTGAAATAGGCGCTTCTCAACTCAATTGGACAGATCGAATCGATAACAATTATATATCGTAATTGAAGAACCACAATTGATTAAGATTGTCAATAAGATCATATTGATGGTTTGATGGTTATATACTATTTCTTGATATTGATTGCGAAATAACCTTTCTTAAAATATTCATCCACCATAATGAATACTACCAATAGCTCTAAAAGAAAGTATTTGTTACTAAGGTGTCAATACGGTCAATGAAGGACGAATTCACCGACTCAAAAGTAGACTGACTATTTGGTGAATAACGCTATTCTTCAAGACTATTTGAAAATTGTAAGAATAATTTAAATAATATATAAGGAATTTAAGAATACGCTTGAAAAAACTCATTGAAAAATATTGGATTATGCAACCCGATTGTTTTTAGATTCAGATGGCTGTTTACCAGCACATCAGAAAACTTAACCATTTCGGTCGGCAAAGTTATTTCGAAAAATTGGCAACTTCGGAATTGTTTGATTGTATAATGTAGAAGCTTCTTAAGCGCTAGTTGTAAAGGGTCTTGATATTAAAGTTTGTAATCGAAAAATTATTATGGCTGTGCAGCCAAAATTGCATTTGAGCCCATTTGTGCTCTCCACTGTAATGTTTGATAATTCCAACAGTCCTGGTGATCAAGTAAGTTGTTAAATGTCATTCTTTGTTTCGTTAGTGATCATCGTTAAAAATACTTCCTATTAGTTTGGTTTTAAAAAGTTATTTTTGCTTGTTTTTCATTGTAAAACAATAAAATGTTGAAGAAAGGAGAAATTGTGCTCTGTTTCATTTGTAATTTTATGATCCATTCAAAGTGATTAACATTGACGTAGAATAAATGTCAAAAACACAATATGTCGGCCATTGTTCATGTGGAGTAAATGTCAAAAACGAAATATGTCGGTCATAACAAAAAAATTGATACTTTGCTTATAATATGAATTTCGTTGTATAAGTTAAATAATTTTATGTAACATTTATTGTTTTATATAAAAAATATTAATCGGAAAATACCTTTTAATCTTATAATTTGCGACTATTCAGATTAATATATGTTTAACAAAACAATCTTTTTTAAATACCGCAACTTAAGTTCATGGCTCAGTTGATGATTTTCCTAATCAATTACACTTGAACTTCATTTTTCTGCAGTCAGCTGTATCCTTGATATCAAGCAAGAATAAAGCTGTGTTAAACATATGGCTGTGAAAGTTTCTTTTTAACCCCGGTAATAGCAATAAAATCAAGTTGTTTCATTAGAAATTATGCATCAAGAATTTTAATGTATATTTGTTTTCCTAAGAATTTTCAATGAAACTTCTCATTTTATGTAATGATTTTAAATGAATCTTCATTATATTATATCTTTTAAAAATTAAACTCATTTTCAATTTTCTGGAATTAAGTTTTCTTTAGTTTTGTAGAAGATGTAATATCAGAACTTTATCATTTTCATTTCTAATTTACTAAAGAACTGATGAGATAGTGTTATAATATTAAAATTTTTTGAAGTTTGAATTCATCAATTGTACATATGTTGTCCCTGTAGATTTTGAAATATTTAAAAACTCGTGTGTCTAATTTTTTTAATGTATTTATTGGTGTGAACAATTATTGGTAAAAATGTAGTGTGCTCCTTGCTGCACTAAGGATGTCAAGGACAAAATAAACACTTCCAAGAAACATTTATGATTACCACTTTTGTTAACCTTTTGATCAATATCGCTGCTTCTATTAATAATTTTGAAGAGGTTTTTCAAATAGACTGCACTGTTCTGCTGTGTGAAGAGAACATGCAGAAGAGAGCATGCATTATGCCATCCGAAGAAGACACCAGGTAGAATTTTTTTTAACTAAAAACATCCTATAGCTTCATTAGTGGTAGGAGCAGGAACCTCGTAGCTTCGCTAGCACACTGAACATAAGGAATATGTGGATTAGAGGAACAGGACGTACAAACAAGTATCCTTTCTTAATTTCATTGACATTAAAAAATATATGTATTCTACTTGCCTTTTATCCATTCTGCAGGTTCGAAATACTGTCTTTCATTTCTTTTACCGGACATCCATTCTTGTATGATTGCCGACATAACAAATTATCCAGGGAATGAACCACTAAAAGAATTATGAGAGCTGCAAAGAATTCTATTGACTTTTAATTTAAGAATGCAGATGATTTCGTAAAGTAAAAATTCAGATGATTTTTTAAAGCGCATCCTGACAATTAAATATTGCGAATATTTTCTGTTTGTATTTACATTTTTAAAAACATGCAGTGTTTTATTAGTTGTAAAAAAATTATAATAATAATAAAATTTAAATCTAATTTATTTTCTTTATTTTTTTAATTTAACATTTTTATACAACAGCTGTAGTTTATGTACAACTCAACCATTATAAAAAGTAGTAAACAAAATAGAAGATTACTAGAAAAAAGTTCCATTGCATTGGGGGGGGGCATACTAATCTTCACTTCAAGCCAGTTATTTTCACTCCTTTATAAAAAAGGTGACTGCATGATTCAAAATTATTAATTTTCAGCATGAGTCTGTTTTAAAAGTAATTGTGATATTGCTGCCAAAATGTGTAAAACGCTTGTTCCAATACATTCAACAAATCTTTCAATTTAGATTTCCATAAAATTTGACAAAGATGCACTGTTCATATAAACTGGGGAAAATGTCAAATTTATCCAAATGTGTCATTTCAGTTTGAAATTACAGCTATACAAGTATTCAAATATGTGTCCAAAAATCACTAAAAAAATTTAATTGATTTAGTTCTTCCGATTGTGCTGTACAGCTGGGTGTCATTTTATAGCATTTATCATACTCTTTCTTATGATGAGATATAATTTTGTTTAATGTATTAAAAATTGGTCATAATTGCATGCAAACTTCAAATTTTTTCAAGAGTACTATTTTAAAATGATTATTTATTAATATTCTGTATTTAACAGAAATAAAACAAGATTGCCAGTTTTTACAGTACTGTGAAAATAAATATGAACACAAACCTGAAGGAAGGTTGTAATAAAGAGTCTAAAGTTAAATTTTTCATTTTGTCATAAGGAAAGCAAATTTATATATATATAAGTTGCATTGAAGCAGAGCATAATTTATTCCTATCCAAGTCATGGGATTCACTTTTCCCAGAATATCTGCTTCTTACATTTGCAGGACATTGGCATTTTTTGGACATACAAATAATGTAGATGTTTGAAGGGAACTAATTATAAGTTTGACTCTTTATTTTTCTTTAAAATATACCTCTGCCTTTAGTTTTCTCCAAAGATAACCATGATATAACCTGAAATGTCTTCTAATTTAGGTTTTCCGTTGATTTTAACACTACCTTTCTCCAAATTTAATGTAGTTTTGGAAATGAATACACAATATTGTTCTTTCGATAGCCATTGTTTGGTCAAAATGACTTTTCTGGAACAATATTGATCAGATATTCCTAATGCGTTGAGTGTGCATTATCTATTTTAATAATATTTACAATTTTCTATTCAAAAACTTATTGTGAAATTTGATTTCCATATGGCCTTTACGAGCTGTCAGGCTCCCTACAAAATCTATCATTGTGATGGATTCCATGTGTTGTAACTGAAAAATGCCACTCCGGTTTCACTTTTTGTATGACAGCTGAGATTCAAAAAGATATTTTTATCGGGCAGCAGATAATGTGAAAAGTCTTGTTTGAAAGATTTTGTCAAACTTCAGTATTTCTGACATTCACATTATTTGAATGTCAAAAATATTATTTTAAATGTACTGTATATTTAATTTTGAATACTAAATTTCTTTGTATTAACATTTTTAGTTGTTTAAGCTTTATTTATATTTTATTAACTTTCATAAAAGAAAAGTTAAAATGTATAAGCCTTTGAACATTAAATTAATGTTTCTAAAGTATAAGTTAATATTTATTGCCAGCAGATAACAAGTCTATGATTTAATTATTTTAAATTTATTTTTATTTGATTCTTTACACATTAGTCTATAGTTTCTTCAAGTCAACATTCATATATATATTTTTTTTTTCATAAAAGTGTAAATCTTAGTCATTTTGTAATATTCAGTGGAAAGAATTTTTTAAATTTTGACAATTTGTTGTGATGTGCCATAAATTTTGCATGCAATATGAAAGAGCATAAAAAATTGTGAAATTACAGCTTTGTAGTGCAACTTTTTATGAAATTTGCTGTTCGACTGTATATAATGCACGTAAATGTCTCTAAAACAGGAATTCATCTGCAAGAAACTACATAGCAGAATTTCTTATAAGAAAAGAAAATGATTGATAAAAAGTAAAATCCAAAGAAAAAGCTATTGTTAAAAAAAAAATGAGCTTGTTTAGGCAGGAAGGGAGAGTGTCCTTTTTCTATTAACAGATTATTTTATATATTCAAATAAAACCACTAATGTTGAACTTTTAACTGTGAAGTAGGGGTTTTCTACATATGATTACTTGTTTGAAGAATATTTGTTATATATCAACATGATTTAGTGACTTTAATAATAAATTATTTAAATGTTTTTTTATTTCACTTGGTTTTTATGCAAAAGACTAGAAATTTTTAATGTAAACTTGCAATTTTATAGTTCATTGTGAACTTGCAAAAGGAAATGGTGAAAGTGAAATTTAAGATGCCATTCCCATACCATTAAGAAAGCCAAAACAGACAAACGCTTTTGTGAAAAAGTTATGGTTACCACTTGAGGATTTCAAATTATGATCTTTAGTGATAAGGTTTCCCCCTCCCCCCTCTTTATACCTTTGGAATCACTATTGCTCTTTAGCTTAACAATTTTGAAGAAGTTTTTCAAACCAGCTGCACCACTTTGTTGTGTAAAGATTTTTTTAGCATGTGATGCCAAAATTTAGAGCATGTGATGCCTGTTGGCATCTGATGAAGACATTGGGCAGAATTTTTCACTTAAAAAAAAAAAAAAAAAAAAAAAAAAAAAAAACTATGACTTCAATAGTGGCAGGAGTGGGAATCTAGTAACTTCACTAGTGTGTATGTATGTATATATATAAAATATGTACACATGCATAATAAACTCGCCCTTCATCAAATGTGCAGATTTCAAAATACTCATTGCTATCCAATTCATCATCAATCCTTGCACAATTACCAATACAACAAATTATCAAAGGAACTAACCATTAGAGTACCAAAAGAATTACCAGAGCTGTAAAGAATTCAGCAGAAGATTTTTAAAGAAAGAATGAAGACTTTTATGCAAAGTCAAAATTCAGTTTTAAATCACATACTGACAGTTAAAAATTGTAAAATAATACATATTTTCTGTTTGTACTCACATTAGAAATAAAAATGCAATGTCTTATTAGCTATAAAAAATTTTAATTTTACATTTTTCATAAAATAGTTGTAGTTCAGGTACAATTCAACCATTTAAAAAAGTTGTAAACTAAGCAGCATTAGGGTTACTAGAAGAATGTTCCATTGTATTGCCATATTGGTGACAAACTTGGGGGCAGGGGGGATCATACTAATTTTCTACCAAGGAAATAAGTATACTAATGATTGAAGGCTTTCAAAAATGAAAATAAAGCAAAATGTGTATGATGTTCCAAAGTTACTTTTCAGTCATTTGTTATTCTTGCCAAAAGATACCAAAAACAAATTAATGCTGATATATTATTTTTAATATATTTATTTCTATTCAGTGAAAAAAAAAATGTAATCACCAAAAAATTTTAATTCGAAATTTTGCCCTGTTTTCTTGATTTAAACTTCAAAATAAAACATTTTTGGAATTATTCTGTTGCTGAAAAAGATAGCACAAAAAGCTTTGAGCTAGAATTGTTTAATATCAAAATCCATTTCCTTGAAAAGTTTATTTTTCCCCACTGATTGTTTATCCAACTACACGTGAATAGGTTGACTTCAAAATACGAAGCATTACATCAATAAAATTTGCAACGTAGCTTTAGCATCTAAATTTTAATACATAAATATTAAAATTGTGAACCAAATCCATTAAGGAATTGACCATCTTTATGTCTGCATGCACATGTATAATATAACAGAAAAAGCAACAGCTTAGATAAATGGAATTTGATAGATAATCTTGTTTCTAAAATTGTAGCTTTGTGATAATTTTGAATTCAATTAGCCAACTGAAAATTCTCAAGCATACACACAGTATTTATTTATTGTAGTATATTGGGTCTTTGAAAATAAAAATCTGTGTAATCTTGGCTTTAACATCCTTACCCAAGGTTCTTACTTTTTTTTTCTGGGGGTAGGGGTGATAATATCTTGCTTTGGGATTAAGTCTTGGAGAGACAGTTTGTTGTTTTACAAGCATTACAAAATGTATTATTATTATTTATTTATTTTGTTCACAAATTTAGTAGTTTTGATGAACTTTTAGGTTTTATGTATCTGATATTTGTCTGTAAATTAGTAAAACTATGACTGTATTCCTTTTTTTTTTTTTTTTTCTTTTTTTTTCCAATTTAGATGAAATTATTTTTTTCTGTAAATTACTCATACTAGTGTAATTTTTCTAAAAGTGCATAATTGATAAGAAAGAGTTTGTATAAGGGAGGGGGAATTACTGCAAGTCATCTATTTCATGAAAGTAATATCTAACAAAATTATATGCTTGTCAAGCATATCATTGATAGTTATGTAAAAACTTCCTATTGGAATACAGGATGCATAAATCTGTGATATATTTGCATTGATAAAAAAATGCTTTGGCAGAGAACAAGTAAATGTAGAACAAAAAGATAAGTGTTTTGTGTTGTGCTTTCATCAAAAAGATGTTAGTTTCCTTGAGTTTATAGATTTCTATATCAAATTATCTTTAGCCAATTTCTGTAATTTTAATATCACTAAAATAAGATAGGACTATTTATTTTGATATTTAACTATCTGGTACTCAGCATGCTGCTGCCACAGAAGAAATAATCTTGGAAACATTGTATGGAATTTGAAATAGTTATCTTGTTTGATTAAGAATAAGAAGAATGATATTCATTTTCTTGTTGGCAATGAATGCATTCATTGAAATTGAAGCATATATAAAGGAGAAGCATAAATAGTATTTCTTCTGTTTTTTAGTATTCTGTTCTACAAACAAATATTCATTTTTATTTGTATATTCTTTTAAAATTGTAAAGCTTGGTGTTCTTTCAGAATGGTAATGAAAGAAACTATTTATTGTATCTTATGATTTGTTTAATATTTGTTCGGAATTCTCAAATTTAATTCTAGAAAATGTGATTAAAATATTTTCTTTTAAAATTGATTAAACATAGAAAATATATTTATACCATAAAAACATTAATATAGGTTAAAAGATAATTTTTTGAAAACTAACATGGAACAAAATTATTTGTACTGTAATATTTTCAGATGTTACTACGAAAAACACTAAAATTTTATTAAATGTTTAGATAAAATTTCTAACCTATAGGACTGGTTCCTCTAAAATTTTCCCGCAATCTCTCTAATAAAACTATTACCTCAGAAAACAACTTATGTAGCATTCACAAACAATAATTACCAAATATTAACACCTGGCTTGATTTTAGTACCTTTACTGAACCCAATGTGTCTCCTTGGCAAGTTATTTGGTGGTTAATAGATGTGGTATATAGATCCAAAAATATTTTTATATATTTGATAATTTAATTATGTCTCTAACCATCCTGTAACTGTAAGTATTAAGCAATCAAATTTTTGTCAGAATCCGAAGAGTGGTACGCCAGTGCATAAGACATACAGATAAACACACAGATTTGAAGACCATAAATTTTAAATGGTAGAGGGTTTTGATTTTATTATTATCATTATTCTTTCTCTTCAGGAAAGCATCTATTGAAAGAGTATTCAACATTAATATTAATACTAAAATGGGGAATTTGAATGGAAAATATTTATTAACATGTAGCTATAACCACACAAAGCAAAGCTATTCTTGTGGAAGAAAGTGACAAAAAAAAATAGTTATCAATGGCATAAAGTTAGATTCTGATTTCTTGATCTTTTAAGGGAAAAATAAATTTCACGTGGGAAAGGAAATTGCTGTAGGTGGACATAAAGCTAATACAAGCCAGAAACTTTTCACTATTAAAAAATTAATATAATGATCAAGGAAAAGTTATTTGTGAAAAAATTAAATAAATTGAAAGAGTTTAGAAAGATCTCTAAAAGGAAAACTTTTATTTACATATTTAATAAAATTTGTATGAATTTATATTTGAGATTTGTTTATTGAAGTTCTTAACTCCCCCCCCCCTTCCTTCTTATATACTAATAATTTAAGATTTGCATTGAAAGTCTTAATAAGATTTTTCAAATGAAATTTACATTAAAAAATTACTTTAAATAACTTAAGTTTCAATATTAGGTAAATATATTCAATTATTTTTAGTAGTATTTCTGTGCTTATATTTGTATGAAATTGGATGCTTAGTTAATACTCAATTTATTACACTGAAATAATTGTTCTTTATTTTTAAAATGACTACTTTATGTTTCGTTCTTAATTTTTAGGGTATTTTTTTGAAAAATAAAATTAGGCTGGGAAGGAACCCTATATATGTTTTTGGTTCTTTTATATATTATTTATGAATCATTTAAATTTAACATTATATATACACTGATGACAATAGTAAACAGATGCATTCTTGTAATCTAGAAATCAAATTCAAATTTGAGTTATTTTGAGTATTCAATAGTTATATTATTTGCATTTTGCAGTGCCTCATCTATAATCTTGTTAAGTTATATCAAATTTTAAATAATTTGGCATCATTAGGTTTTCATTCTTTATTTTTTTAATAAGAAATTGTAATAAAATGTTTTCCTCTGCAGAACTTTATTTTAACTTCTAAACATGCATTTTTATAAATAATTTCTTCAGAAGTAGGAATTATTAATGTATTTAAATGCTTTTTACAAAAAATAGTTTAAAAGTTCTAAAGGGAAAAAATTGATTACATATGTCTTCCTTTTTTAAATATGAAATGCTGTAAAAATCACCAATCTACGGAGAAATGCTATTGAACTAGATCTGACTTGTTAAGAACCGTTTTTATGATAATGAATGTGAAAACTTATTATTTATTACTCACCTAAATTTTGATAATCTATGTTTTATTTTTGTTAATCATTCAGTTTAATATACATTATTTTGGTAACATAAAAAAAAAAAAGTTTAATTCAAGCAATGCTCCTTGTGTTCAGTACAGCAATAGCTTTCTCTACCATTTATTAAATTTCTGTTGAAGCATATTTGTAATGAGACTTCTATGAGAAAAAAAGGGTTTTATGAGATTGCCTTTCAACAGTAAAACAAGCAACCATGTTAGTTTTAGCTTGTTATTTGACATGTATAGCACAGGATGTTTACCATTTTAAAAAAATTCTTCTGGGGGTGGGAGGGGGTGTAATGGGCTTATCAGAATCTTAACTTTTCCTCGGACCTTATTTTATTTCCAGTTTAATGCAAAAACTTTCACATTGAAGAGAATTGCTGTCAATTTAAAACACTCTGAAAAACTTTTATTTTTGTATTTACAGGATGTCTTAGATTAAAGACTTAAATGTAGGAAAAATAACATCAATACATGAAAGATATAATTCCAGCCCATAATCATTGTAAAATATAGAATGTGAGTTTTACAAATTATTTATAAATATTAAATAATCTTCATATTTGGTTCAGAATTGTTATAATGTGGAAAAAGGGATACGTTTTAATGGAATGCAATTGAGAAAGTTAGAATTATACTTGGAATGGATTCAAAGAAATTGTTATATCTATTTTTTATAAGAAATAAATACTTAAAATAGAATTATTAAAATATATGTATTTAACTTTTTTCTAATTATTTCAGTTTAGGAGAATATTGAGTGTGCTTAGTGTATTCCCACAAAAATTGAGATTTTTCAAACCTACTAAGTGGTTAAATAGATGGTTTTAAAAAAAATCATTTCCTGTTCATTGTGTTAATTTACATTTATTTACACTACCTTCAAGATTTAAGATAAGGCCACTGTGACCTGGTAGTAAGGTCTTAGCTTCATATCCATAATATTCCAGTTTCAAAACCCTATTCCATCAAAAAACCACTGTGTTAGTGGTTCTGAAGAAGTTCTATCCATTAAGGCCTAGTGTCTTCTCTGGAGTAGCATGAAAGTTTAGAGGGGAAGTGCCTGCTCTGTTGTCTCTTCGTCATCACAGTTCAAAATTACAAAGTTTATCCTGAACTATAGTGTTGCTTCTAAAGGTTATTAATATAACTAAAATTTAATTTCCACATGTAAAGAATGTTTCCAATTTTGCTGATTTAGTTGTCAAAATAGTGTGGTTTGTGTATTGTAAATTTATTAGAGCTGAAAGCTGTTAAATAAAGAAATTAATCCATGGAGTTAAAAACAGTCTTATTGTATAATTGTGATCAAATATAGTTGATCTAATTAATTTGAGATTGCTCATTGTATAAACAACATTCTTTGTAAAGTGCTTTTTTAAATCAGATTTCATTGTTTGTATTATTGGCAGTATGTAGATTAAACCTTATTATGTGATATATATGAATATAACATAAAAGCATTATTTTTGTATTTGAAAATTTTCAGGAAGGCTTCTTGATTGGAAATGCACAGAAGTGTATTAGGCGAGAGATTAGTGATCAGTCAATGTATAATACTGAAGAGGATCTTATTGTCAGTAAGGCTTTTCTGCATGTTTATATATATATATATATATTTGTGTCTATTTTCACTTTAAAATCAATCACATCGATAGTACCTGTTAACTTAGCCTATTCCTGTTTACACTATGCTTCAATCTGGTATTAACTGCAGATGGATAATATTCTTCCTGTGAATCATTTTTACTTATCAAAAAGAAACTTATAATTGTTTGTGAAATGGTATTTTTGTGGTACTATTTGTCTTTAGTGAATAGTAAAATATCAAATGTGAGCTCAAGAATGTCTAAATAATTTGTTTTCTAAATCACTTGCTAAGGCTTCTTAATTGTACTCTCTGTACTATGATACATATCTAAATCATATCCATTTTTTTAATGTTATTTAAAATTAATTTTTAAAATGTTAAAAGAGTCAGCAATGTTACTTATGTATTGTATTAAGAAAATGTTAGGTGTCCTAGCAGTCTTGTGACAGTTTCAGCTTTATGATTAGAGGATTGCTGCATTTAAATTACATAACTCTAATTTTTAAAAAAGATAATCATGTGTTATATTTTTAATTATTAGACATGTTTGCTTCTGATATTGATTATTTAAGATGTCAAACATAAATTGAACAGCAAAAACATTAAAAGTGGAGGAGAAAAAATTGTTTGTGCTTTTCATCCCTTCTGTCTTTTTAGTTGTATTCCTAAATTTAAAGAAATGTAGGTTTCTTACTTGTTATTGAACATAGACATTTTAATCAATCATCATAAACATAATAAATTCTATGACCTGCCACAAGGATATTATTTTTGTTCAAATGAAGGACTTCCATCATCATCCATAGCAATAAGTAATCACTAAAATCCTACAAAATAGATTATTACAGCACATTTCATATATTAAATCCATATTAAGGCACTTTCATTTTAAAACAAAGCATTAACGATTTAGAGCTAACCAATTCACATTCTGGTTTAATATACATTTGCAGTCTTAGCAAGTATAAATTGTGTTGATATATTGTGCTATTTTAAATATAGATGTGTAAGTATATATATGTATGTCAGTATATATATATATATATGTCAGTATATATATATATGTCATGTGTATGCAACATGCATCAATTTAGCTTCTTTAGTGACTGTTCAATTCAGAGGTGAAATAGATTTTTTTTTAAGTCTATTTTTAGTTATATAGAACAAAGCCTTTATCTTATTTTAACATAATCATTCACTTGCATTCTTTGTAAGTTAACCGTTTATTCTTCTTCATGATGCTTTTTTTTTCCGTTCAAATTTGGTATGAAATAAATATTTTCTGTCACATTGAGAGTTGAACTCTCATTGTTCATGTGGGGAAGAGTCTGCCAACAATATGCATAGTAGAACTGATATTTACTCCAAATACAATTGAACATTTAGATATGAATTAGAGAATCTATTAGAAATTGCTGGGGATGACTTTGATTTTACATCAAAAGTTCATTGAAAATGCACTAGTGAAAACCTTCAACTGTCATGGAGCTTGGGCTTCATATGAAGACATTTTTCTCTGTTTGATAGAACTGAGATGGTGTAGCCTTCTATGCACTTCGTTTCTCAAGGAGAGACTATCAATTGCCAAATAATGCCCTTTCTCAAGGAGAAACTATCAA
This sequence comes from Argiope trifasciata, assembly GCA_026543055.1. Taxonomy (NCBI): domain Eukaryota; kingdom Metazoa; phylum Arthropoda; class Arachnida; order Araneae; family Araneidae; genus Argiope; species Argiope trifasciata. Next base: position 4,768,026 of record JAPMOQ010058975.1, read on the forward strand.
TTGCCAAATAATGCAATTGGCTTCATAAATTGAAAACCACCATGGTAGAAAAATGGCTAAAATAGGTGATGGGATAAATTGTTGCTTTTATCTTCTCAATGCAAAGCCACATGTTGATTGGCTATAAAAGAAAAGTTGTGTGCTGTTTGCATCCTGCATTCTTAGATACTGCTCTCATCGGCTATTATTTGTTCCTGTCATTAAAAAATTCTCTTAATAGTGAATAGTTCCTATCCATGAGAATAATAAAAACATTTGTTGAAAGGGAGAATAAGGAAACTGTTTCAGATGGTAAAAGATGATAGAGCAGAACAATTCACATGTATTGATGTAAATCAAGTTTAAGCAACAATATATATATATATATATATATATATATATATATATATATATATAATATATAATATATAAAGAAAAAGTAAAGAAACTTTTGGGATACCCTAACATCTGATTCTCATGGGATGCCATTTTGAAAATAACGCAATAAATATGTTAATCATTTATTTGTACCACCCATAAGGAAAAAAGTTAAATAGTAGTTGTATTTACTTAGCTAAAAAGCTTCATGTTTCTTTACAGTTGATGCTGAACACAATCAACTTTAGATTTGTACACATTCAGTACCTGCAGTAGCACTACTAATTGCAAAAAAAAAAAAAAAAAAAAAAAAAACTAGTTGTTACTAGTATTGAGTTGAATGCAAACTGCAATTTGTTTTTATTCTTGCTGATCTTTTTTACTCTCGGTAGTTCTTGATACAGCTTCAGATGTTTTGATTTAAATTGGTTATTATTTACACATTTATAAACTCTTTATGGCTTTGTTTACACTTCTGTTAAAATTTTACTATTTACAATAGCCATCTTAATTTAACTTGGAATTAATGCCTTACATCTTTAAATGTATGTTGACTATAAAAATTATTTTGTTTTATGCTAATAACTACTTAACAAAAAGTAATTCAATTTGAAGGGAGAGATTTGTTTCTTAACATTAATATGTTATACAATCAAGCATTTGTGTTACTATTATTTATTACTCTAGAATCATAGGGCACACCATCAGAAGAATGGATTTGAAAGAAAATGTGTAATGTGCATGAAATTTAAAAAAATATATGCAGGAGTTCCTGGCATAAATGTAAAAACTAGGGGCTAATTTGAAGTCATTAAAAGGTTTTGAAAAAGTGTTGAATATGAACTTAAAAATTACAGTTTATCCATATCAATAATCTAATTTTAATTAGAAGTATGTAAAAATTATAAAATAAATGTTCTTAAAAGAAAAATTAATTGGTTATTTCATGCACAACTTTTCATTATTAAATCTTACTAGAAAAGGTTAATAATGGTTAATAGCTGTGAAATTATTAGTTTTATATGGATACCTTTTACCAAGAATATTGTTCAAGTATGATTTTTCCCCCTTTAGGCATTTATTCATGCATTCCTTGTGGGGCTTATATGTCATTTTATGATAGTTGTGGCAATGTGAAAGAGTCTGTTGTTGATGATTTTTTGGGAGAAAGAAAAAATGTAAGTTATTCTTTACTACTGTTATTATTTGATTAGTGATTTCAAGTAGAATATTAATGTGAAATGTTTTTGAACTAAAATCAATATTGAGTATTTGTGGGGAAATATTAGCCAAATGGAACCTAATAAATATTTAACACTAGATTTAATTTTTTGAATATTATCATAAAAAGCTTATCAGTTGTCACATGTCTTATTCAAAATATTTTTTTAATTCTAAATAAAATTATTAAAATTGCATTTTTCTGTTAAAAATTTAAAAGCTTATTCAGTATATTCTTAAAACAAAAATTAAGTTTTAAAAATAAAAAGGGGGGACTAAAAAAGAAAGTTCCATTCTTTTTAATCATTTATAAAAGACTTTGAACTTAAATTTGATTCATATAAAATTATTTAAATAAATCTATTGAATTTCTGAATGAAGCTTATACAATAAAATTCCTGAATGTCCTATTCCTTATTGCCCTATGAATGACATCCTTCTACCTTATTCAGATATTTGAGCTAACCCGAGGCAAACCCATAATCAAGATTAATTGTATTCCAAAACTATGATTGTAGTTAGTTATATCAGAAACAAAATAGTGAAGATAATTTTATAAAAAAATGTATTAATGCTATTGCAGGTTAATTAATATTTGTATGTATTTATGGCAGTTGAGGTTAGGTTTTTATTTGAAAAGATTAATTTTTAGATGCTGTTGACAAATGTTAAACTTCATGTTCAAATTCATAGGGAGATGTTATATTGAAGAATGATCCCCCCCCCTAATCTAAGATTTGCAAAGATTTCCTAGTTAGCTAATGTTTTGAATTAAAAAAAATATTACATATTTTAAATTATTTTAAAATATTTGAAGCTTATGTGAATTTCAGTCTGTTCTATTAAATATCATTAATAATTAAAATATTTATTAACTTTCTGTAAATCTTAACTATGTTATTTTATTTTTGCTTTTGCCATTTTCCATTAAATAACGAAAACTCATTTTAGTGATAATGTTACTGTACTAAAATTTTGCTCAATATTTTCATAAAAATTCTGATACCTTAAACATTTTCTTCATGTTTTGGCCTGTTTTTATTGTAAAATAATATGTAATTTTTTTAACTTGGCTCTTGAAACTGAGATTTTAAGAAAATATAAAGAATTCTTCTAACACCTCTTAACTAAAAAAATTTTTATTGATCTGAATGATATATTGAATTCTAAAAGTTTTATTTCTTTAGTCTGTAGTTGGCTGGTATCGTTACCGAAGAAATCTTGTTGCTTTTCCAAGTGCTCGAGAAATGATAGTGCATAAAAATTTGAAAAAGCTATTTTATGGGAATATTTTTTTCAGTGATGAGCACCTTATTCTGGGTGTATTTGGCTCTGCTTGTTATCCTACCACTGCTACTCATACTTATGATTATGCATTTTTTGTTCAAAAGGCAGATGCGTAAGTACTTTCCAATTGGTGATATTTAACTACGTAGTGTTTCTTAATACTTTTCGCCAAATTAAAAGTTGCTGATTTTTTAATTTGGCAATTTGGTTTTCTTTTCCAGTTTCAAATCCTTGGCAATTAATTTATTGAACCTTGGGGATACTAAATCTAAATATAGAGGTGGCTCATTGTCTGGCTCATTTATTAATTCGTCAACTTTTGATTCTGTTGTGGATATTCCTTGGTAAGTTTGTTTTAAATTTATTTTCACTATCTAATCACATTTGATTGTATATTGATCACATATCGCTTTAAAAAAACTTTATTAATTCAGGGGCTTTGCCCTATGCTCATTTTTGCTTACTAACCCTGATGTTGCTTGTTATTGTACTCGGTGTTCATCAGTTCCAGTTAGGAAGTTTTTAAAAATTGGCCATTTTTTTTTGCCTAATATTTCTATAATAAAAACATACTTTTCCTGATATACATACTTCCAATTCAAAATCTAGATACTGAATCAGTTGTTCATGTTTTACTGTATATTTAGCAGCTTCATGATCAGCTTTTCTTTTCAAATTGCTAAATTCTCTCATTTTCACCCCTTCACATTTTTTCTGCAACTCATATGGCTGGTCACCACATATCTATTTTTTAAAAAATACAGGATTAACATGTATATTACTTAGGTATTCAGACAATTGACAAGAGACAAACTATTTACTTCTCAAAAACGGTAAAGAAACTAAAAGCTATTCATTAATGTTACCTCAAACAATGGATGTGTCTTAAAGTAAAATAGCAAATATTTTTAACATTTACTAGTAATTAAATCTTAGTTTCCTTTTTTTCCATCAAGTGTAATATAAATGCCTATGATGTAACAATAATTCCATCCCTTAAAATAATGAATAGATTGGAAAAGTTATGAAGCAAGCACTTGCAATAAATCTGAAATATGTAATCAGTTCATAAGTATGGTTCTAAACATTCATCTCTCTATATATATTTATTTCATCCATATATTGAAATCTATTCTTTAAATGATATTTTAGATTTTTCTGTAATAGTAATACATGTTATTGTAGTTGAACTGGTTCCTTTTTGCAGGGACTTAAGTAGTTGTTGGCAAACAGAAGATGCTGTGCAACAAATGCATAAAATGTTGCGAGAGAAATGTGATGTAAGTTCCGTTACTTAATGCATATTTCATTATTTAATTAGTTTGATTTATCATGTGCACTGATGATTGCATATAGAATGAAATTATATATTAATTTACTTTTGTAACTTAAACATTTAATTGAATATTTTTTACATTAAAATTTTTACATAAATGCTGAGCATATGAAAATTAATTTTGTATTTCTTTATTGAAATATAATATACTATGAAACTGCTATCTAATGAAAATATGATAGTTATTGGCACTTTATATAGTATATGTATATAGTTATTGAAATTGATAACTTAACTAGGAATTGAACTCATAACCATTATGTTATTTAAGAAACCATATTTTTTCAATAAATTTAATATTATGTGATGTCATTTGTGATGTAAAAGATGAGAATTCTAATGTGTAATAATATATAATCAGAATTCATTGCTAATGTATTCTGATGTTGCATCAAAATAGTATTTTTGTCCTGTGGTGGCTGAATATTAAATTACAAATTTTTGTGCCGTTTTTATTGTACAATAATGTTATGTGAAATAATATATTAAATCTTGCTTTTATTTCAGAGTTTGGCTGAAGAGCTGGCAGCTTCAGAATCTGTCAACAGCATGATTGAACAAGAAGTGCAGAAACTAGATGCAGAATTAGAAAGTCTTACTATAAAAGGTATCTTATTTTTACTATTGAAAGTATTTTCATTTTCCTCTTTATTATGCTTGTGTTGTACAGAATGTGACAAAAGTATAATCACAGCCGTTTATGAAAAATCAAGAATGCAAAACCGAGCTTTTATTTATATAAGGAAGCATAATCATAATTTCTTTTATCTTCAAGCAATAAAATTCGTTAGATTATTAAATTTTTGTCACATTTAGATTTTAGTTACAAAATGTAAATAAACCATTCTTAATTTTTTTTCCAGCATACAGTTTTTTTCAATCTTTGTTTTATCTAAATACATATTTCTGTATGTTTGAATTTGCTGATAGATATTGTGCTTCCCCTGCAATTTTTACATTATGTTTTATATTATTTATGTAATTACAAAACTAAGTTTATAGAGATCTTATTTTTTCAAGCTTTGGAACCTTCTGAACCAGAAAATCAAGAGAAGGAACAAGATGAGAAGCAAGAAAATTCTGAAAACATTCCCTCAGAACAACTGTATTTACCACTTACGGGAAAACAGGCAAAAATGTATGGAAAACAGGCTAAAATGTTTGGAAAACGTAACTTGAAAGATTTGGTAGATCTTCATGAGGAATTGCATCCTTTGTATGGCAAATGTAAGTAAATGTTAAGGGTGCTACTTTAGCTTTATTTTGATGTTTCGTGGTTTTTTTTAAATTTGAAATTCTTTTAATGTTTAAAGTAGGTCATGAACTTTCGAACTTTACGAATTCCACACAATTCTCTAAGGATAACCAATCACCTCTATAATTTTCAAAAATCTCGAGTAAAATGGGAACTTGAAAAACGAAAGTTATTAAATTTCAACTAATACAAAAACACCTACTTAAAGAACAGAGAATAGAGGATCATTCAGCATTGCTTATGTGTATTATAGAATATATTCTTATCTAACATTAATTAATTTCATCAATATTGATTTTTATACATCCAGTAGTTTATTACATTTAAGTGTAACAACATTTTAAAATGGATACAGTTTATGAAAATTTCACTGTTGCATACTTATGATGTTAAACCTTAATTGCAAGTATTAATTCCAAAAAGTATATTTATTTAGAGATTTTCTTTTATCTTACTTCTTTTTAAATGAATTTTACTTCGCTAATTTTTCAGATAAGAACAATAGTTTTTTTATTGAGAATATAATTATTATATATTACAAGATATGTGAGTAAAATAAATGTATGTGCAAGATCTCATTAATGCAAGATCAAATAAATAAAAATGTATAGTTATAAGAATATCCAGGGAAAGGGTTTTTTTTTTTTTTTTTTTTTTTTGCTGGGTGGGGGGCTCTATGATCACAGAAGGTTCCCGAGTTTCCATTAATCTAGGACCGCTATACTCAACCTGCGGCCCGCGGAGGCTTTTTGGTTGGCCCAATTATTAAACTAGGTAGTTACAACTTATTTGTAAACAACTTCAAATTTCGCGCCCTTCAAAGAGTTGGTAATTGAACGGGAAGTATGGGAATGTGAGCGATATCAATAATTTGCTTAAATTGGAAACGCAAACTATCCTAGTCTATGGTTGCGCAAACGATACGGAATACGCGGCGCGGGAATCCCCTTAAAGGTCTGTAATCTATGGTTGCGCGAACGATACGAAATACGCGGCGTCGGGAATCCCCTTAAAGGTCTTGTCACGCGCAAACGCGGACGGCGGGGCGACTTGCGAAGCTAAACATTACTTGTCATGTGTAATGAGACGTGTGTTTTACTAATTGGCAAGTCGCCCCGCCGCTCGTGTTTGCGCGTGGCCAGACCGTAAGATCCATGGACCTAAGTGCGTGTCGCTTTGATTGTCGATCGAAACTAAACTTGTTATAAATTTAATCTAAATTATTAAACTAAATTTGTGTACGTACCCGCGTCCTCTGCCAAATAATAGTTTTGTTTTGTAAATTAAGTATACCTATTATTTTCAAAATAATGTCAGGATGTCGTCGAAGTATAAAAGAAAAATATCAAGTGAAAATAGATTGTTTCAAGATGAGTGGGAATCTGATTATTTTGTTGTGCCAAATAAAAACAACGCAGCTACTTGTTTGATATGTCGGGAAAGTATCATATTGAAGAAATACAATATTTCTCGTCATTTCACTTCAAAACATAAAGATTTCGATGAAACGTTTCCTCCCGGATCGTCTTTGAGAAATGAGAAATTGAGTTTTTTTAAGAGATCATTGCATGAGCAACAAAATGTTATGTTCACGGCATTATCACAAGACTCGGCGGTAACAAAAGCATCATATGAAATTTCTTACATTCTTGGTAAGCATATGAAACCATTTACCGATGCGGAAATTGTAAAGGAATGCTTTATTAGTGCTGCTAATATACTTTTTGATAAATACAGTAACAAAAAACAAATAGTATCTGATATAAAAAAAATACAGCTTTCGGATTCAACCTGCACCAGGCGTATTGAAGACATTTCTAAATTTATTTCCGATGATATATTAAAAAACCTAAGAAGATGCAAGTTTTTCAGTTTAGCATTTGATGCCAGCACCGATATTTCAGAACTTCGCAGTGCTCGGTGTTTGCTAGATATTGTACAGAAAACAATGAAATTCATGAAAACTTTTTAAAATTACTGCCAATGAAAGGTCAAACCCGAGGCACTGATTACCTTGATACTATTTGTAATTTTTTAGAACATCATGAAATTGATGTGCAAAAAATCGTGTGTTTGTGTACAGATGGTTGTCCTTCAATGACTGGATCCGAAAATGGCTTCATTTCATTATTTAAGAAAAAATATAATTGCAGCAATTTAATAACATTCCATTGTATTATCCATCAAGAAAACTTGGCGGCCCCTGCTGTACAACCAGAAATAGAAGCTGTAATGAAAACAATTATCAATATTGTCAATTATATACGAGCAAAAGAACTGAACCACAGAAAATTTAAAACCCTTCTTGAAGAACTGGGAAGTGAGCACAGCGACGTTCTTTTGCATACCTCGGTGCGATGGCTTAGTAGAGGAAAGGTTTTGGAAAGGTTTTTTTCATTACGCCATGAAATAATCCTATTTTTAGAACAAAATAATAAAGGGTACCCAGAATTACAAAACGATGAATGGTGGTGTCTTTTAGGTTTTCTATGTGATATTACGGAAAAACTAAACAATCTCAATCAGAGTCTACAAGGCGAAAATAACATAGTGTCCAATATGGCAAATAAAGTGTTTGCATTTGAGGAAAAGCTAAGTATTTATTATAATGAAATACAGAACAAACAGCTGCACAATTTTCCAACTATTATAAAAACCAGAGAGGACGGTATTAACATTTCAGAAGAAAACTGCTCCATAATTTCAAATTTTATAACTGCACTATTAAACGAATTTCAAAAAAGGTTTCAAGATCTCAGAAAAATAAAAAATTGTTTGTTACTTGTAGAAAATCCATGGCATTTAAAGACACCAACTATTTCTGAGTTGGCTTCAGTTTTAAATTGTAATTACTCGGAGTTGTTTGATAAATTTATTGATTTTAAAAATGACACCAACCTGGAAGTAATTTTCAAAGAAAAAAGGGAATATGTGGAATTTTGGAGCATTGTTCCCCAAAAATATAAAAGCGTGCAAAGATGTGCCCAAATAATGCTAATATTTTTTGGGTCAACGTATGTGTGCGAATCATCTTTTTCAAATTTGAAATACACAAAGAGTGTATATAGAAATAAACTGACAGATTCCCATTTGGATGATATAAGAGTAGCATGCAACGTCAAGCCAGATATTGATAAAGTTTTTAAAAAATGCTCTCAGTTCCAAAAGTCTCATTAGATATACATATAAGTAAGTAAGCATCTTTGTTAAAAGTTCTTTTTTACATTAAACTAAATAATTCATTAGGTTGATATTACTTTTTCATTTATACACTTAATTATTTTTTACTTGCGGCCCGGGCTACCGTGACTGAAACGTGTTTGTGGCCCCTATATAAAAAAGGTTGAGTATGGCTGATCTAGGATGTCTTGTATCAATAAGTACTGGCAATAAACAGTCAAAACAAAGAAAAAAACTATCCCCATCCCTCTCCTTTTTTATTAATTATTACTCTTGTTGCCAAATTAATGGATAACGAATTATTTTTTCTGTTTGCAGCCCTTTTTAATGGACGTGGAGAATAGTCAAAATCTCGAATTCGAATTTTTTGGCGATTACCGTACTTTATTAACATACTTCATATACAAGAAAGTAATAATATTCATTGGTTGAAAGATATAGAAATTCGTTAGTTAAACATGTATATTATATCATATAAACACAAAATTAGATAAACAAAACATTCTCAAAAGAACACAAACGAAGGATAATGAATTACTGAACTTTTTTTTAAGCAATGTGATGTATGAAGTCTTTTAGGATAGAAAATCAGGGAAAATCATCAATACTGCTTTTTACGTATATCGGAACATATTGATTCAAAATTAAACTTGTTTTGTTTCAAATGAAAAAGTCCTTTAAAAAAACATTTACAATGATTTGTTACAACTACCAGCCCATTTATTTCAAGTTCTAGCCAGGCATTGAGAACCGTATTCAATCAAATAATAGAGAATTTTTCAGCCTTCAAAAGACGTCGGTATCTGAGCACGATCGTTGCACATCTGGACCGAGTTATAATTTGAAATTATGGACTTATAAATTGTTTATAAACTGCTATAATGGTTAATTTAGTATTTTTATGAGGACTCTATAATCCTTATATATAAGACCAAAAAATTTTCACTTCATTTCATTAATTTGCTTGGGGAAAAATTATGAATCTTGATTTATTATTATGAATCTTATGAAATGCTTTGCTTATTAAACTGTGAATGTTTAATTCATTTATAATATGCTTAGTTGATATATACATGCAAATAATATTTTTATTACTCCTTGTATGTGGTCTTATAAAAATATATGCAAACTTGTGTTTGGTTATGGACCTAGAAATTAGATAGTTAACAAAATTTGCTAAAGTTTGAAACTGCTGCTCTTAGATATTTGTCTGATTATATCTAGTTTCTCCTACGAATAAAATTACCTAATGTTAAAAAAATATTTAAATCTGTATGAGAGCTTATTTCTGAAATTTCATGATTTAGAAAATTATTCTTAACACAGCAGAATTGAAGATGCTTTTAATTATGCTTTTTTAAAGTTTAGAAGTATTATTTTATAATTGAATTATTACAAATTGAATTCGTAAATTTTGTAACTTGAACGGGGGTTGTCAGTGTTTTTGTCTAAGATGTCTTCTATCTGATGGTGCATTAAGAACAGAAATTTTCAGATTTTAAATTTTTGTTAGTAAAAATTTTAGAGAAGTCGTTTTGTAAACATGTTAGAACATAAGTTTATAATAAATCTATCCCTGTTATGTAAGTATTTTGTTAATAGTTGTTGCTTTTTTATTAGTCGCTAAATATATTGTAAAATTCCATGGGAAGGTAAATTATAGATCAACATATGAATGTTTTCTCATTTTGAAATTGTCTTGTCAGAATATTTAATCATTTTTGTTGTTTGAAAACATTAGTCTTTTTTTTTTTTTTTTCTTTCTCTTAGACTTTCCTCAAAACCGAACTTCAGAGCCAGGTACATCAACATCATCATATTTCAGTGGAGAAGTTTCTGGATTGAATTACAATTTCTTACCCCCGAAGAAGAAAATCAAAGTTATCCTTCAAGAAAGACGAAGAATTTTGGATCACGATTATGAGGGTGTTTCTGATGATGATCCTCCTCAGCAATTTATTCCAGAAACTGATGAAGCTGGGAATTCTAAAACATATAACACTTGCTATGTAGCTTCTGATGCAGTTGAAGGTACATGTTCTTTGATTGATTGTCTGTATGCCTTCTCTAAGCATTTTTTGGTGTTGTTATTAAGAAATAATTGTTTATTTAGTAAATATTTCATTATTTTCAAATAGTTTGTTTTCAATGAAAGATAGTTGACTTTTACCCCTATTTCAGGTCATTAGTTTTATATCACTCAATTTTAGAGCTGAGATGTTATTGAGTTCTATTTCTGTTGGGAAACGGTATGTTAAATTTGTCATTATGTACCGGATATCTTCATATACAGATCAAATAGCCTCATGGAAAGAGATTAAAAGTGCGTAATTCTCTCGAAAAGTACAGAAGTAGTATTTTATTCATTTTATTTCCGACATATCGTGAATACGATAATTTTAAACCATAGTTGTAAAGGCCTGTTTATGAGAAGTAATAAGTAAGAAAACCAAGAAAAGTTAGGAATTCAGACAAGGAATTCTAGGTGAAATAGATCCAATTGATTAGATTGAAATGAGAAACAAGCAATTTGGAAAGTTGCTTCTTGGTTATTAAAGACTCACAAAGAATAGATATTTCAAAATTTTAGAAGCTTAATTGATAAAAATAAAAATAGAATTATAATGCCTTGTCACTGTAACATTTAAGCATCATTGCACAAAAGCTATTTTTTTGCAGAAGTAAGAAGCTCTTCTATGAATCGATTTTGTTTAAATGAATGTCTTTTTTCCCTTCAGCTCTAGTAATTATGAAAAATTAACTTTGGGCATGATTTAAAACGGTTATTATTATAATGAAACTTGAAACAATATCATTACTTTTTTTATTCATTGGTCATGTTATTTTACCTCTGTTAAACTAGTTATAAAAGGGGGGAGATGCTTTCTTCACTTTAACTTAAACTTAATTGAAATTTTCAAGCAGTTCATTGAATAAATAAATTTAATTTTACATTCAAAAAAAATTTCGATGTCCAGATTCTATCATTCTACTATGATTATTGATTTTTATATGTATATATCTTACAGAAATTTGTTCCCACAGAAATCTTTCTTTACATTTAAAGGTTTGTCAAGATTGACTGAGCAATGCTCAGTATAAGCCATTTAAGTTATGAGCATGAAATTTGGGAAGTTATTTGTAGGATATAAAAGTTCGACTACACAAATTTTTTAATAATGAATGCATTTTCCTTTTGTTTTTGTAATTTTTTAAAAAAATAGTTATGGCCACAATTTCTAAAAATGGTTTTTATTATGATGAAGCTCAAAACATTGTCATAGCTTCTTCGAATCATCGCATTGCATTATTTTAATGCATTTATACTCGTGGTAAAAGAAAAAGGGGAAAAAAAAAGAATGCTTTACCACTTTAAAAACTTTTAAGCAACTCATTGAATAAGATTCTTTATTTGATGAGTTTTGTTAAATTTTGAAGGAATATGATGTATTAAATATATATTATCTCTGTTACTTCAAAATATAATTTTTTTAAAATGTCTCAACTAACGTTTATTTTCATTTTGCTTCTAGCTGTAGATCTGGTTCTTTTTTAATTTTATGAATTTGTTTTCTTTTTTATAGAAGCTAGAAGCTGTTAAAACATTTATGTTTTTTCTTAAAATATATAATCGCATTTTTCTGCAATTTTTTAAGTTAAAGTAAGAATTATACATCAATCAATTAAAAACCAAGTTTTTCTTCAGAATGCAAAAACGTTTGAAAAAAGTTCTTTACTGAATTTCAAAAGTAAGAAGAGATGACTGTTTTTTTTTTTTTTTTTTTTTTTTTTTTTTCTTTCTAATCTGACCATATCTGAACACTGGCATTTTACTGTCTTCAATCTCATGGCTGTTTTGCCAGTCTTATGATGGTAGCCATTCCAAAATGTTTCTCAGTTTTATAAGACTGCAATTAATATTTATAAATATTGCAAGTTAGTACAGTAGGACTTTGAGATCTTCCATCCTAGCTATATTGAATCTTATTTGTTTTTGTATATATAAAAAACAAATATAAACTGTTTAGTCATGCTATGCTTCAACATCAATTTTAAAATTTTCAGACATGCTGTATCCATCTAAATAAACTGACAGTTTGTTAAGTTTAAGATATACTGGGGAAAAATCAAGCATTTTTATTGTTAATCTTATAAAAGTTAATTTTTTGGTATTGAGTTTTTCAAATACTTATATATTGGCAAATATATATTATATGATATATATTTGTCAAAAACTAAAAAGGAATAATTTGTTTTGCAATGTAAGATGCTGTGCAAATATTGCACAAATACAGAAATATTAAAATTCCAAATATACACATTTAAAATTTTTCAAAATGATGAAAATTATGCATTATTATAAAACAGAAAATAGCATGCTTTTAGAAAATACACAGGTTTACATGTGTGTACATGTACAAAGTTGCTTTTTTGTTTTGTTTTAAATCTGAAGTGTTTAAAAGTATTTAATTTTTGCAACAGTTTCTCACTATGCACCCTCATAGTGGAAAAGTGTTATGTATAGTGAACCTGATAGTGAATCTTTCAGTATTCATTTCACACACACACACACAAATGTGTGTCCATCGGAGGTTTTAATAAAGATGCTTTTGTAATTTATTTGCTGCTTAGTATTGCATTTTGTACTAAGTGAATGACAATATAATTCATTTTGAATTTTAAATAACTTTTGTGAACAGTTTAAAGTAGAAAGTATGTGTGTCAAACTGTCTTTTGTAAATAAGATATCTCTTCTTGGTCTAACAGTGTGATGAATATTAATAATAGTATCGCATTTAATGTCATCAGTCAATTAGGTATTTAGTAATCTGTTATTTATAAGTAATTTTAAGTTTCTTGTGTTTTTTAAACTACATGCTTCAAGGCAAAATTTATAGAGCTCTTTGAGTGTAATGTTTTCTTCCAAAAGCTATATATAGTTTTGATTTTATTTTAAACATAAGTTAATATCAAAAAGCTTTTTATTGACAATATTTTTTTTCTGTTACTTCATGTAATGTTTGAAAAATATTTCAGATGTCAGTTATAAGCAAATTGTTGATGATTATGAAGTTTCCAAAAATATTTCTGGCGCATCAACCTCTGGTGTGAAAGTTTTTAAAAAACCTCGATCTATAATTTTCGGTGAGCCAAAAGTGAAAGTTGTGTTTCTTGATGAACAAAAAAATATTCCTGATCTTGGTGATGACATCAATATTCAATGCCCAGAAGCTGTTGTTGAAGAAGTAGTTGAAACAGCTGAATCGGATAAATCAAGTGTTGATTCGCAATCCAACTCAGATTCTGATTCTAAAATTACAAACATACCAGAAAACCATGGTAAGTTATATATTCTAGTTTGTTGTTAATATGTATTTTGTAGCGTATTTGCATACTGTGATATATTGTGTTTAACTTTTTAGGGGAAAACCAAAAAAGAAAATTATGTCAATATAACTTATCATAAAATTTCTAATGAATTGAAAAAATCTATATTTAAAAAATTCTTTGATACTTATTAATTCAATGAAACAACTATGTTATGTTTAAAAGTGTGTAAACAATAAGGCTCAGATTTGGATACACAGGTAGTGTTATTTTAAATCTCTGTTCTACCCACTCCCTTTTATTTTGCATAGATCTGAATCCATTGGAATAGTGACTATAAAGCTACTTGAAAATTAGCACAGTCGCTGGAGCTGGGAAAAAAAAGATTTTTAGCTGAATGTCTTATATTTATTTTGAATACTACAAAAAAAAATGAATGTAAAAATTTTGCTCTCTTATAAGTGCATCTTGTTTGAATCCACAGTTTAGGGAAAATTATAAAGTAATCACTGAAGAGTTAATGATTGATTTGCTCCAACTTTTTTATACCTAAGCAAAAATTTCTCCTGCTGGTTTAGAATATGCGAAATATATTATTTGAAATTTTCTTTATAAAGCTATACAAAAAAAACGGGTACTCAGAACAATTTGATTTTTATTTTATGAAGAAATTCTTTTATATGACTTCTATTCTAATGTTTTAAAATCCAAAAATTTTCTAATGCATGGGAAGTCCTAAAAATATTTCTTGTTTTCATTGTTGCTTAGAAATGTGACTGTGAAAAGTAGATTTAATATCAAGAAGGATTTGCTCGTTGAAATGCTGAAAGAAGATTCTTTAATTGATCTAAGAACATTATCCGATATAAACTGTTGAAGTATTTTAAACTTATTGATTTTGAGATAGTTACTTTACTATTCAGAATTAGAACATGTTACATATGAAGCTTTTGAGAAGCGGGAAAAAGGGCCACTGGGGAGGGAAAAAAGGCAGCAAACACTTAGTTGCTTGCAAAAGAAAGAAGAAATGAATCTGATTATTGAGAAATCTGCAGAAATTGAGACTGTAAAATATATATGAATCAACAAAAAAAAAGTTTATTAAGTAATTGAATAATAATTTGTATCCTAGAAGCAAGAATATGTCAATGAAACCTCTTCGAACACTCACCACTGTATAGCAGTCGCCCCCAATTTTTCGTGACACGAATTTTTTCAGCCAATAGATTCTTATAGATAATCCTTACCTATAATAATCCTCCCCTTCTCTAAACGGTTGCCGCCGCTGTTTGCCCATCTCATGTTTTGGAGAAAGAGTAAGTAATTAAATTCCTAACTATGAGCCTGATGGCCCAAGGTCATGTTAAGAAAGGCCGTTTGTATTTCTTACTTCCTGTTGGTTATTAGTGATGTCTGATAATTTTGGAACAAAAACGTAAATTTCTCTTCTTTCGTTATTTGGTCAATAATCTGAATTTCAACGATGTCGAAGCGCTTTTTTATTTTATCTCGAGCAGTTTTGTATCAATATCAGAACAGAAAATCCATGGTGTCAGACTATTTTTGAAGTGGTTTAAATCTATTCGTGCAAAGAAAAAATTTCTCAGTGGAACTATGAAGCAACACAAAGCATAATAACTTGCAGATGCTCTGGGAATTGAAAACTTCTCAGTTGACAATGAGTGGCTGAACAAATTTCATATACGGAATAGCATCAGTTTTCGATTGCTGTGTGGCGAAGCGGCCGGTGTCGACCTCAGTTCATGTGGAGCATCTTCCATGGCTTTTGTCTGTATATGATGACAAGAACATATTAAACATAAAAAAATTGCACCTTTTTTTTTTTGCGTTTTTGCCCAATAAAAATTTGATTTAAAAATCCAAAGATGTGAAAAGAGGAAAAATTCCATAGAGGCGGCTAACAATTTTTTATGAGTGCAACTGAAGTGAAAAGAGATGCCTTCTGGTCATTAGAGGTTGTCAAAGATTTAGGTGTTTAAAGGGGAAAAAATTTAAACCATCTTATGTGTGGCAGTATGCAAACGAAAAAAGGGAGGAGGGATTTTTGGTTGAACTTGACATGCTCACAGTGCTCAGCCCACAAATGTTAAATTTATTTCCACAATCAAATACAACAGCCATTGGATCATGGGGTTTTTAAATGTTTCAAAGTAGAATTTAGAAAATGTGCTCTGCGACATGTAATTGCACATATGGATATAAAGAAAATTTCTGTTGGAGATGCTCTTGTATGGAGTAAAACTTCTTGGGGAAAAAATAAGTCAACTAGAAGTAATCACTAAATGTTTCGTTAGCTGTGGGATCAAATAGCAAAGTTCTTGAAACTTACTGAAATAGTGTACAATTCCGAACCCTTCCAGCAAAAAACCGCAGTGGAGTATTTCTGAATAGTACTAATACAAGTTCCGTTAGGAAGGAACACCTTTGGATTGCGAATCGTATCTAAGATGAGCGTTTTTATATACCTTTAATCAAGTCTAAAATTAATTTAAGATTGATTTAAATTAACTTAACAGTATAGTTTGTAATTAAACTTTTTCACAGATGAATTTATTATTCCTTACAGGCACTCATTCTGTCAGACGAAGAATTTTCTGATACAATTGGTAATTGTTATTCATTTAAACTTTCAGCTCAAACGGCTTTTAGGAAAACAGAGAATTTACTTTTTATCTTGGAAAAAACAAAGTTTCTATGAAGTATAAAAACGAGACAATAAAATTATATCGTTTTTCATTAAGATGAGAAAAAAAACTATCAAATGAAGTTCTATTTTACCTTTAATTAAGTCTCAATCTTCATTTTAAATGTGTCTGACCTTTTTATATTGTGTATTAAAGCAATTACCCTGCCTTGTAGTGAAAACCTTTCTGAGCGGTCAAATTATCTCGAACCGTGGAGTATCCGCTCAGAGAGGTTTCATCGTATTTTGTTTTATTCCATCTGTATTCTTCATTTTATGTGACTTTAAATTAGAAGCTATGAGGTACCTTTTTTCCCCCTTAAAATGTGAATTTTGTCTTCGTGAATTCTTAGCATCTAAATAAAGAAAAGCTTCTTTTTTTTTCTGTATTTAAATATACTTATTCATTTTATATACTATTATTCAGGTAAATCTGAAATTATGCTTGCTTTTTTTTTACTGATAAAACTAGGGGGTATTTTTATACTATTATAATTAACATGAAAGTGCTGTTCCCACATTTCCTTTTTACTGCATGTATGTACAAGGTGTGGGGGGTTCTCTTATACTATTTATAAATCTGCAACAGGTCAGATTGATCCTCTAGATGAGTTGTATTTGTCTATCATTATGTTAAGCTGTATTATATAAATATTCATTACTCTGATTCAGTTTTCTGCCATTGAAATGGGTGTTTTAAAATATAAATTTAAACTAATATTGGAATGTATGTTTTGAAATTACTTGTATGCCAATGAATCAAATATAAGCTATGCTTACAAACATAGTTTTAAGTTTGAAAGGGCAATACAGGTTTTAAAACTGGTAGCTAAGTTTTTTTTCCATATTTAAAAAAAAAAAAATAGCGTTGATGGAAGATTTCCACATTTTATCAGTTTCGTATGAATAATTTATTCTGTATATCTCTTTTAAATTTTATATTTTGTAATCGCATTTATTTTATGATATCTTATATTAATTGTAAAGAAGTTAAAATAAATTTCAAAACTAAATTTTTACCATCTTTAGCTATTTTTACAAATAATCAGTGCCAACTTATGATCATTCTTTTGACCAAGCAGCTTTTATACACACACACACACACAAAATGAAGGCATATGTTAAGAATTTGACTAATTGACTTTCATTAAAATGTTGGTTTGGAACAATCATTTCAATTGTAAAATTCAGAGAGATGAAGCTTTTACATTTGTCTTCAAATTTTCCCATGATCTTCTTTGGCAACGTTACAAAATAAACATTATTCACACTTAATTTGAATCAGAAATCTTTAATGAATTTGTTTTATGTTATCAAATTTTTTATTTTATTCATTGGCTATTGATTTTAAATTTTTCCATTTAACAGTACATCCAGAGAAAGAAAACTTTAGGAATATTTCTTACTAGCCGCCTTAAGAGCCAATTTATTCATACAGATTATTGAGTTAGGGGGCAGTGAACAATCGAGAATGCATTTTTCAAAACATTTCTATGTGTTATTTCATACTACGAAAACATATGATTTTAATTGAATTAATCTATTAATTGCTAAATCTAATTACTGGGGAGCAATTAATAAAAATTATATATTACTAAATAAAGGCAGAAGTGAGAGAAAAAGTCATTGGATATTTCTTCGGAATTAATGTTCAAAGACAGAATTTGTATTCTTAATTTTAATTCTGGCAAAAAGGACACAAACATTTTGATGAATGAGTTTGAAATTCATAACATTATTCCAGATGAAAACCAAAGCACTTTTGACATATTTTTGGAAATTTAAAAATAAAAATTGTACAGAAACGAAATTGCTATCATTAATAAGATAATTTTGAGTGGTGAAAGAAGATGAAAAAAAAAAAACATTTTTGTGAAATAATGGGTTTGGATGATGCAGTCATCAATATAGTTAAGCCCACTTTCTAATTGTATTAAATATTGTTTAATGCCTATTTTATTATTTCTTTTATATCTTTTTATTGAGAGAAAAGAGTTTATGGTGAGCCTTATCCAGAACATTTCTAATATTTTGCAGCTTCATTAATTGCAAAATATTTAATTAAATACAGTATTTTGCCTGAGCATTGAATTCCACTGAAAATTGAAAATAGTTACTGATCTGTATTGTTAAGGTCTGGCTCATTTGCCAGTGATTATTTATTAATCAAAGAAATTTATTTAATTAAAAAATATTGTATTATCTGTAGAAAGTGAGAAATTCATTTATCTGTGTGTTTATGTTTGAAGCAAGTTTTTATAGAAATTGTTACATATTCAGGATTTTTTTTTTTTTTCCCCAAATGAAATGTTTGTTAAGTGAGCAGGGGAATAATGTCACAAAATTGCAACTTAATTATTGTTCTACAGTAGCAGACAAACTGTTCATTTATAAAGGCTTTTGAATATTCTTTTTTTAAATCATGGTCAGTGATATTCTTGCTATAATGATGCAGAAAGATATAGGGGGGAAAAAGACGATGGGAAATGCATTCTGAGCTTATAAAGTATATAAAGAATGGGATTTTACCAAATGAGTTGAATTGGCAGTTGTTGTGTTAGACACACCCCTACTACCTAAATTTGTGTGACAGAAATGCACCTCCTGAATTAAATTTACAGAAACAATAGATAAATAAATTGGAAATTGTGTTCATTCATTTATATTAATGATTTGTTAGTTTTGTGTTCACAACAACTTGGCTATTGGTTTAAAATTATTATTGAACTTATTTCTTTCAGAAACTGTGCCAAGTAATGATGATAATAAAAATCAGTCAGAGAAAGAGCGTAAGCAATTTAAATACTCTAATTAACTTGCACAAACTTAACAGTTTTGTTTTTGCTACTTGTATTATTTTATTAGTTTAAAATCCAGCCTATATATATATATATATATATATATAATCGCTTTATGTATCTTTTGTTTTTGCTTATTTTTTTCGTCCACTTATTTAGCTTTAGCTTCATTGCTTTTGTCCAAAATAATGCATGAGCATGCTAAAATTGATGTTTTGCTTACAACATGTGAAATATCCCTAAATTAATTTATACATAATGGCTTTCCATTCAGAAAAATGTTTATTTTGTTACTTTATAAGTTTTAAACATTACATTTTAAGAATTAATTCCTTTTAGCATGTGATAAATGTTTAATATGGAACTCTTATAGGCATTCTACTGTTTATTTGTTGTTCTTGTTTTTAACTTTTAGCATAAATATGACATACACAAATTAATAATAAATGAGATAATTGTTGCATAATGAAATCTGTCAATAAAACTTGCTGTTTACTATAGAAAAGTGGTGTGCATGATTTGTTATGTAGAAAACTCTTGCTTATTGTATTATATTATAAGCTATTTTGTTATTTTTCTCTGCAATTTTATAATGTTGAACTTGGCCTAGAAAGAATACATCAATTGGTATTTTTATATTGAAATTAAATTATAATTATTATCAGACTTCATAATCTTACTATTTTAGTATTAACATCTAAAAATATTGAGTATTTTCTTCTATTCTTGATATTCTTTCACTGTTTGTTAAATAATACTTTTTAAATAAATATTTTAAAAATAGTATGTTTTTTAATCATTAACTTTTATACCATATTTTTCTACACTAATCTGAGTGTCCCTCATTCTTCCTAGTATTATTCTTGTTTTGTACTTATTTATGTGATATAGTTGTGAGAATTTTTACAGATTATTTGTTATAATATCCTTTGCATAACAACAATGCCTAAGCCCTTTTTAAATACTCTTTGTACTCAGCCACAATGTGAATTGTATGCTTTAAATATTAAAATATGATTATATTATTACAAAATGTACTCACAGAAACAATTATATTAATTGTATGGAAGTATTAAATATAAAAATAGGATTTTAATATCACTGTTTCTCATCAAGCAAATTTATATTTCAAAAGGTTAAATAACAAGGTGGACAGCAAGTTGTAAAGTGAACAGTAGTAAAGTTAAAAGAGCAAAACTTAAAATTTTGTGTCAAATAGAATGATTATTTGATACAAAGTAAATTAATTTTTAACTATCGAAATTATCATTTTACTACAGTTATTTATTGGCTACTTTTACAGCATTTTGGAAGAATTAATAATAACTTGATTGAATGGCATTAAAGGAAAATCATTTAATGGGGTTTTGCTAAGTTTGTGGTTAATCCTCTCTTAAAGTATCATAGGATTGGAAAGTTACTTGAAATAAAGTTTTTGTATCATTGGATTTATTTTCTAATTTTTCAGGAACTGATTCCACTTCACGTGCTTCCTCATCTGGAGAACGGGGAAGACCTCTGGTTATTTACTGCAAGCCACCTGACCATGATGAAGGGGCATCCAAGGCCACAATTTAAATTTTAAAATTTTAATTTCATTTTCATTTAATTTTATTTCATGCATGCTTGCATCCATCTTGTAAAAGTGAAGTCATTTTAAACTTTTTTTAATGTTTTGTTATTAAGTTAATAAAAGTCAAAAAACTTATTTTGGTGTTGTGTGAATGACTTTTTAACAGTTTGATCCTCTTTGCTGTTTTAGAGTACAGAAACAATGTTTTTCTAAAGTGGAACAAATGTGTATTCATTCAAAAGATTTAGAAAATGTTTTACTGCCTCTTCTTAAATAGCTGTCTGAAATATTAGTATGGTATATAATTCGACACTTGAATGATAAGTAGTTAGGTTTAATTTTTATTTGTTTATTTACCATTTGTATTTAAAATTGATTTATCACAAACTTGATATATTTTATGTGAAGTCTTATCACAGCTATCATATCCCCCACACGCACATATGCACAAAACTGAAAAGTTATATTGTCAATATGATTAAGTAAATTCTTAATCATTAAATGAATTCATTTGAGTCGTATTACATTTACTTTTTTGATTGAAGAAATTAAGAATTTTCATCTTAATTCTGTTTAATAAAAATTTATCTCATTTAACTTTAGACAAAATCTATTTAATCTATACATAAAAAACTTTAAATTGCATCACAAATTAATTTCAATCAATATCAGATTTTTTCAAATAAAAATACTACAAAATAAATTGTTACCAGATAAAAGTTATCTATAGACAGCTATTTAATGAAAATATCTTACAATTATGTCTGAAAAGTTTTAGTGTAATTGTAACAATCAATGAAGTTTCATTGTTTCATGAATTTGAACTTATCAAGACTTAAAAGCTATTCTAGCAATGTCAGCATTATATTTTGGATTGTTCTATATGAGAATTATTGAAACTTAACTTTAAACTTTAGCCTTATGATGAGGACAGCACTCTCATGTGAAGATATGAATGTTAACAAATGCAACTCACACCAACTCCATAGAGAATTTCTGTGAAATCAAAATTGACACACTAGCTCTTTAAGAAATCGTGTTTTTTACAGTATAAAGATGGTACAGAATTTCCAGGTCTAACAGCTGTTTTTACTTGTCAGTTTCCCTGTAGAGATAAAAGAACCGGAATAAAAGTTTAATTGAACACTTATAGAACGTACATATTTTCTAAAATTTCTAAGTGAAATGTCTTGCTTACAAACCCATTAGGGGACGAAAAAGGTTTTTTTATGCTAATTACCCTAATTACATCATTGTATCACTTTTCTTGATGCAAAAGAATAGATATAGTTAGAAATATGCAGTCTATTAAAATATTTTATTTGTTGAATCAATTTAACAATCAAAATAACTTTCATATTTTACAAACTTAGGTGATGTTTTGAGTCATGCAATCCTCAGTGCTATCATTTGAGATGCCCAAAAACATGATGCTATAAATATGTGGCAATAATCTCAAACAGGACAAAGTAATGCAGCTTGTGTACCAAATAGAAAAATACGTTAATGTAAAGGTAATAATCTTTTTTGAAGGATCTTTTCCAAATGGAAGTTGGATAAAGCAATCCAAACTAAGTGAAAGATATTTAAAATATATCATTCCAGGAAGTCAGAAAAATTACAAAAAATGAAACCCCTCATGAATAATCTTTCATAGATAGATACAAGAATACTTCCCCCTCTGTGCAACTAAATAAAAGCGAGAAAATGTATTCGGCTTCGTTATGTCATATGCTGGTATTTAATATGAGATACGAAATCGAAATTCATCCATATATCGGCCGTTAAGCAAAATGAAATTTTATATCCTAAAATTACCTTCGAATACAAATTTTAAAGAATCTGAATGATATTATTAATATCCCTCGGTACTACCACGGCTTATCAATACAAGAGGTAATAAAATAGTTTTACTAATATGAGATCTCTTAGTGGCCTCAAAGGAAAGTGCAGCTGTACCGTGATCGTTCTCGATGGCTGCGCTCTGTCGGAGCCTCTGAGAAAACTATAAAATTGTTATAGGATGTATTTTGATCTGGCGGCCCCGACTCAATACATGTCTTTATTTGAGATCACAGGGATTTCCCCTTTTGTGGTTTGGCAACAGTCGAGTATTAATGATGGAATGGGAGTTATTGTTCATTCCCGGATTCGAAAATCCTTTGCGCATATGTCAGGAGGCGTTTATTTTGTGAAAAAGTGAGTAGGAGGAAAATGAGTTTACACTTAAAAATAGGGTGGACTCTTATTTACGGAATTAAAAGATATGATAGCCACTCATGTTTGTGCTCATGATAGTTTAATGTAAAAGCGTTAGTCTCGAGATACGGAAACGAACAGTATACAGTAATGATCAAATGAAGACACATTTGCATTATCTTTTATAAAAATGGTAGAAATTTATATTGAGGAAATAGTATTTATGAAAGAAGATATTTTCATCACTTTGCAATAGGAATGCGTGATTGTATCATTTTTTTAATACAGCGTCATTCTTTAATGATAGCGTCAACCTGATGTATAAAATAATCTAAAGATGCGATTGCATTGGTCTCTATTTAAGGTATTTAAAAATATGTGTTGGACATAGAACAAAATGATTTCAGTTACAAATTTTTGAAAACTTTGAAACAAAGCGATACTCACTTACATGTCAATCAAATTTATCAGTGGAGCAAAAATCCATTTACGACATTGAAATGGCAACTGCAACAAGATAAAGTAAGACAGAAACAATCAATAAAGACAGAGAAACGATACAGAAGCAAAACCATTTAAATAATATCTCAAATACCCCACGTGCATGCTTTATACACGGCAATTCCGCGTATGGGAGATAAAAAGAGCAGTAATGAAGTACAACCCATGCCAAAAGGAATCAGTTGAACTTGATTTCTGATGATATATTTCAAATTATATAAAATATGAACATTCGGTATTCACCCATCAATATTGCTTTCCTCACATAAGATTATTTTCGTGACATATCGTTTCTTACCTTTATCAAGGCAAAGGCAATTAGGGGTATTAATGCCTCAGCCCAGAGCCTCCGAGAAGGAGTGCTTTATTTTCTATGGGCCTGGAACAGAGGAAACTACTAAACGATGATTGCTTTTTGCTCAAGCGTATTGCTTGTATTCGATTTCGCTCGGTTTTTCTTCTCTTCCTTAAATAAATTGTGCAAAGTAGCTTTAAATTTAAGAGTAATCAAAATTATCGTTTCACTTTCTTTAAATGTTGATAATTTTACATACAGCATTAAATTTAATTATAAATGAACTGAATAAACACATAAAATATTTGAAATACATATTAATTGATTTTAAGCCCTGGTATTTGGCATTAAAAATATTTCAGAGAATAATTATAAAATTGTTTAAGATATTAATTTTTCTTTTTTAAAATATTTTAATGAGTAATTTTTAACACTATTTGAAAGTAAAAAAATTATACAAATAATTGAACTTTAACGTGGAATTTAAAATCAGAGTTCCCCAAGAAGCATCCTGAGAAGCTATGGTTGGTCTCTCAAAGAGGTTTTTCTAAAAAAAAATATTTCAACGATTTAAATTCTATTATCAATATTAAAACTTTGTTTCCATGAATACTACTAAGATGCACTGATGATATCCGGTTTTCTTTTTTGCGTTGCCTTAACTTTGCGTTTCCTTAACTATTTTCGAACTTGGAATAATTAATTAAAAATATATTAATAAAAACTAACAATTTTTGACTGTAGTACTTAAATCTGGAGTTTTACTTAATATTATCTTTCAAAATTCTGATGATATATTTTCTAAGTGGAGAATACTTTCATTGTTTGTAAAAATAAATAAAAAAATTTTGAAACTTGCAACAAAAATTTTAACGATGTCTTCATCTGGATATGTCCCTTATCAATATCAAGCAAATATTCTTTAGTAATAGAGTTTATTTCAAAAATCGATTCTTTTTCCTCTGTTAATAATTTTATACAGTTTCTGCATTGCAAATAAGATTTTAACTTGTAAACGGCATATCGAGAAAGATAAATATACAAATGAATCAACACTTTTTCTTCATACGTAAAATTATGGAAATCTACAACTTCGAATTCTGAGATTTGAAAAAGTGCATCCTTTTCTGAAAAATCACACACATACAAAAATTCTATCAAAAGAAAATAGTCATGTTTTTTAATGCATTTTTAACAAAATATTAATTTAAAAAAAAATTGCAATTATTTTTAAAAATAAAATATTCCCTATGATTTTTTTTTTGTAGTTGAAAGCAAAAAGTTAAGAAACGAACAAAAAAATTATTTTCTGTGTTGTCAAAAAATATGATTTTATGAAACAATATGATTCTGTTATTAGTATTGTCCAAATTATATGAATCGTTAAGCCACTCGTGTTTATACTTTGCAATGAATAAAGAACGTCTAATGCTAAGAGACAAGAAAAGATTTTAGGCTTAATGTATACTTCATATTAAAACTTATAACTCGAAAAAAAAGCTATTAAATAAAATAAACAGTTTTAATTACTCACATGATAATCAAGTGCGATACGGTGCTTAGTTTTAGTAATCCAGAGGCAATGTTATAGAATTTTAATGCAGAAAATGCTCAAAAATCTTCACAATCACAAACGACCGGAAGCTACAGACGATGGACATCAACTGACCAAAGTCCATCGCTTAATTAAAACCGTTAATGGCGAAAACGGTCTCAGTCCTAAACCCATAAAACTCCCTGGTGACTCAGTCTGTTGTATATTGTACGATATTATATGATACTAAACAATATTCCACAATATTACGAATACTGATCAATGTCATACAATATTACGAAAACTGATCAATGTCATACAATATTTTACAATATTACGAAAACTGATCAATGTCATACAATATTACGAAAACTGATCAATGCCATACAATATTTGTGTACTACCAGGGCTTTTATTGCTCTCTTAATTCTCGAAGGTCTGCTCAGGCACCATCGAAACAAATCTCTCTTTATATATATGTATATATAAAGAGAGATTTGTCCCAGACTCTATCTATATTTACGAAACTTTCGTAAGCCTGGTGATGGAAAAATTACATTATTGTCCCGGTGTCTGTTGATTCGCCACTATGTTAAATTAGATAAAAGGGCGGAGCAAAGATTCGAGATAAATTTTTTAACGAAAGTTTTAAAAAAGTTCTCAGGAAGCTTGTTACATTTTGAGACTGTTTATTTTTGTTGATCTTCATTTTTTTCACCTTCATACATAATTTTGGAAATATTTCTATAAATAATGTCATATTCTAATATATAAAAATGCATGTTATTTTCGAATAAGTTTATTTCTCTTCCCTAATTGAACGAGAAAAAATTCCCTAATTGAATGGGACCGAGGTAGCCTGGTGGTAAGATCTCGACTCGTGAGCCGTAAGGTTTCTATTTCGAAACCCGATTCCATCGAAGAACCGTCGTGTAAGAGGGCCTGTTGCACACTAAATCCGTCAGTGCGTCCAATCAGTGCAAAAGCTCTCCTGCTGGCGTGGAGACGGGGGTGTCAGCTCAGGTGTCCTCGTCATCTTACCTCGGTTCAAAATTACGAGGCCCGTCCCAAAATAACCCTAGTGTTGCTTCACAACGGAGTGTTAATATAATTAAAAACTAGGCCCTAACTGAAGAATATTAATATGGAAAAATAATCGTGGATATCAGAAAGTTGTTGTCTCTTCCTTGTTTCATCGCTAAATATTCACCTTCAGAAATAAAAACAAAAAGGATTAATTCAGATTGAATCCAGTTTCATTCGCAGCTATACGTCTGGCTTTGCTTGGCGGCTCATGATGAATCGCGATGCGATATATGGGTGTTGAAACGCCAAGGGTATAATTCGGTATAGCTGCATTATATGCAAGCGCTTTAGGATGAAAATTGGTGGTCAAGGGATAGCTTGACTACTTTCTGATAGAATTTATGAACATTTTTCATTTATTATGTACATTGCAGGACCTTTATTCATGCATGATTCTAATACCAAATATTATTTAATAAAACTTTCCTCTGCTATCACTAAGGCAGTTAATTTAGAATTAGTTTTTCATATGAATACTGATTCATTATAATAAGGTTTCAGGCGATTCATTTTTTCTAGAGGTTTATATTTTATATTATCTTCTGATAGTAAAATTTTTAAAATTGGGAACTCAAAAAATGGCAGAATCATAACAATAATCCTGAAATTATAAATATGCGTGTATTCAGGGGTGTTGTTTGGAAATTAATCGTTGAAATGAGACCACGGTAAGGAGAATTCTTGGAAACAGTTACAATTAAAACTTTTTTTAAAAATATTATTGATAATTCATTTCTTTTTCTTAAAGAATTGGTATTTTTTAAATTAAAGCCGGCCCTATCACATATCTGGGTAACGAACCTTCGGAATCTTCGCTCTTCATTCGCATTTTCTTTTAGGTTTAAGATAAATAAACGTCTTTATCGTTTATATAACCCAGGTGTACATTGAAATTTTTCGGTGAAGAGGTTTAGATATCAGTAAGCTCTTTTGAATAATTTCTGTAACAGATGGAGCAAAAAAATATTTACTTAATTTGTTATCAGCCAATATTCATCCACAGCCAGGTAAAATTTAGTTATAATAATTATACAATAATATAGTTTAAATCAGTAATGAACGTTATTCCAGAAATATACGGTTGGTAAAGAGTAGTTAAGAAATATTTCCAGGACGAGACGAAAACGTTCATTTCCTCTTTAAGAAAACACCTACACTCAGTGAAAAAAGTAGAAGGACAATAGATTATTTTAAATAAATGAATAATACAGCATTTTTTAAATAATTATTTTACATACAAAATTTTTACTAATAGATACCTGTATCTACATAAAACAAAATAGGACACATTTAAAAAAAATGTACACTTAATTTAAAAAATCAGTTTTGACGATGTCATAATCTGCGAAAAAAGTAGAAGGACACTTCTAG
Organism: Argiope trifasciata; assembly: GCA_026543055.1. Lineage (NCBI taxonomy): Eukaryota > Metazoa > Arthropoda > Arachnida > Araneae > Araneidae > Argiope > Argiope trifasciata. The sequence continues at coordinate 4,796,051 of JAPMOQ010058975.1, forward strand.
AAAATGGGTGTACTATATTAATCAATATGAAGTTCTTCTTCCATTGGCTCGAATTACTTCAAAGATTCTGTTGGGCATTGAACTATATAAAGATTGAATTTCTGTTTGGCAAAAATTGTCCCATACACATTCTAATGATTTCTGCAGTTCAGCTACAGATTCAAACTGCTTTCCTTCCTCGTAAACGTGACGTACAATCATTGACCATAAGTTCTCTACAATGTTGAGATCAAGACTTTTGGTAGGCCATTGTAAAATACGAACTTTGTTTGCTGCAAAACAATTTTTAACACCATTTGCTGACTGAATTGATGCTCCGTCTTGTTGGAAAACCCGGTCATCTCCTCCTAACTCAGTGCCATATGGAAGAAGATTCGTGTTTAAAGTCTGGACGAAGTCTGTATGGTTCTGTCTACCATTTAGAAAAACTATATTTGTTCTACCTCCATAACCAACCGCTAACGAAACCATTAGACCACCTCCTCCCATTTGCGGAGTAGAATAGCCTCTTCTTCATTACCAAGGCAGTGCCAATAATATTGATACCGTCTGGACCATCCCAATTGAACTTTTTCTCAACGGAAAATACAAATGACGTCCATTCAAAGTTCCAGTACACGTAGTCTTTAGTCCACTGCAGTCGGTGCTTAATGTGTCCTTCATTCCACTTGGGATGGTACTTCCGTTTTTTGAAGATGAACTTTTTTGAGCTTTTTATATAGTTATAGACAGTTGTTTTGGTTACATGTGTAATCCCTGATAGGCATTAAGCCTTGTTGACACTTCATCCTGTATTTTTGAATTCTCGAATGATTTTTCCTTGATCATTCATGTTGTGTGAGTTTTTTGGCCTTCCCGTCTTCTTTTTTCTTCTGTCACTTTCAGGGTTTCTTATGAAGTTCGAAACAGTATTAGGACTCATACGTAGCTGCGGTGCAATCTCTCTAATACCTTTTCCTTCATTTTTATTGGCAACTAGTGGCCCTTCTGGAACTCACTTAAGGGTTTTCCTCTGCGCATTCTAAAACTAATAAAAACTATGAATTTCTAACTAAATTCTTTATACTTAAAAAGTTATTAAAAGTAAAAGAATAGACCAACCTTTATGGTTTCCAACAGCTTCAAAATCAATTTTTCGGATGTGTCCTTCTACTTTTTTCACACACCGAAAGTTGTTAAGTATTGAATTCTAAACCTTAAATAGAGGTATCAAAAAATTTCCCACCTAATTTAAATTAAAACATTAACAAAACAACCTCTTTAAAAAATCAGATCAAAAGCAGTGAAATTAAAGCAAAATGTACAAAAAAAGGACTGTCCTTCTACTTTTTTCACGCAGTGTAAAAGTATCATTAAGCAATCAGACCAATTTGCTTCTTATCTTAAAATTAATCCGTGATTGTGTAAGTTTAAAGGAAATGCAAAATTTTAATTTCTTTTAGGATATTGATATTATAAATATATTATTTATATAAGATTGCTATTTAAGATTTTAAACATTGATAGATGTGTGGTATGATATTCTTTGTTTTCTCCATGCATTTCCTCATATACAAATTTTAGTTAGAATTTAAGGTAAGGGAACTCCTGTGAGTTCAGATGCAATATGTTACAAATTTCTGCTCCTACATATCACACTGCTGAGTGTCTTCTAAAATTTGATGTAAGCATGGTATCTTGTGCGATAGTCATGAAAAACCTGTGGATGAAAGGCGCCGGAGTAGTCTCATAATTAACATCCATAGCAATTATTTTACTTTAAATAATATATGTTTTCAAGATACTTTTAATAAGAATAAATCATTCAGAAGGCAATCTGGAATTTACGTACCACTGAACCACATATGGACTCATTGCATAAAATCTTAAAAATTCACCATATTCAGATACAATTAAAACCAATTTTAAAGGCAAATAGGTTATTCAATAGAAAAAAATGACATATCAAAAGTATTCCCCTAGCTTTATGCATTTTTTGCAAACTACATGGCAGTATTGAATGGAAATATATATATATATATATATATATATATATATATATATGAAATTACTATACAATGTTAGAAAATCAGCTTCTTCCAAAATACATAAATGTAGCAATCACACAGCCATGGCCAGATTAAGCTTCCTAGGACCTTTCAGGCGATGCAAGTTTTTGGTACACCATTTTCTTCCCAACTTCCGAAACAAGAGTTATTTCATTAATTTTAATTTAATCTCTATATGAGTAATTTTAAATAGCATATTTTGATATACTGAAACAACAAAATTTAATTATGGGTCACTTTCTGAATATTTGTTTTCAGTATATTGTGCATAATATAATTATAATATAAATTTTAAAGAATTTTATACACAATTGTAAGCAAATGACAACATTTCAATCTAAAATATATTTAATTATAAGACTGGAAACTTTTTTAATGGTAAAGCAACATTTTGTAAAGTACAATGAAGCATCTACAATGTAAAGTTATTAAATAAAAATATTGTTAGAAGAATGTTTCAAAATTCAAACGATACATCTTCACTTTAATAAGTTCAAGTACATAAAGTTAGAAATTTAAACTAAAGTGCCAAATTAAATTATAATGAAACGACTGCAAAAAAGATACTGCAACCACAAGCTAATTCCTTATTTTAACCTATTTAATAATACGGACTCCATACAGTTGCTTAAAAAAAATATTGAAATATCATGAAATTTAACTGCAGTGAAAAAAAATGTCATTTCATAAACAAAAATTTATACTCTATCATTTCATAAAAGTAAGCTTTGTTTAAATCAAACTTTAGCATTAAATAAATCACTTTTATTCTTTGCATTAAATTTCAATCACATCCTTTTTCACCACTGTTTTGCATATAGTAATCAATTCATTGACAACAACAAAAAAAAACTTTCATGATTTTATATTACATTTTATGCTTTAAATAAAAAAATATTGTCTTAGTAAACATTTTGTTGTGGTGTTATCAGATTAAACATTCGTATCTCTCCCACTTGCATTCAAGATCAAGGTAAAATCATACAAAAAGTTACTCATTTATGATGGCACAGTAAAATTTCAGTAGTGTGAGCTTTAAAAAGATTGACAAACAAATAACTAAAGTGAGCAATACCATTTAAATAAACAATAGAATTTATTATTCTGAAATGTGGATTAATTTCAGAGTGAATAACTGACACTGATGCCCTGAAATAAGCTATACATTTAGTTGATATGCAAAATTTTAAAAGGACGTAGATGAATTAAAAAAAATGGAACAATATTTCAACAATAACAAAAATGTATACAAATATCACACTTGCAGAAATATCAATGAATGTTTCTTTTCAAAAATTTATATACAAAGAGTTTCCATTAATCAGTTTTATGAAATTTTATCTATAATATTTTTCAAATGAATACCTGATTTGTTTTACTTAGCATATTAAAACCAGTATAATCACAATTACATTTTAAACTTCAAGGGAAACTAAATAATATAAATAAAATCAATTAGATGTATAAAGATTAAACTAGTAAACAGTTTGCTGACTAGTTAGAAGCGATTTCTACATGACAGGACATTCTTAAGCATTTTTCACATACATACATATTTGTTTTCAAACTACGACTAATCATTTGGGATATTCATTAAAGTTTTACTTATTCATGCTTATAATTTTCAACCTAAAACTGAAAGCAGGCCAATGGCAGAAATTATAATGAAACAGATATATTCATCACAAGTAACAAAAACCAAGCAAGTTACGTTTATGCATGTTCACTAATACGAGGCAACCTGCAACATTATTAATAAAAGCTGCATCGAGAAGAACTTACAAAATATTAAATAAAATTACGAGTATTTTGTTCATTAAAAACTAAGTAAAAAATGGCATACTTTACATATACGTGCCGGAAAGAGACAGAGGTATTCTTTTTCCGGCACAGCGCCCCGACGAGCAACTATTTTTAAAACATATAAAATAATTAGTTTAAGATATGGTCAATAAAATAATACTGTAATTATTTTTTTTCCAATTATCCTTTTTTGTAAGAAAAAAATTAACAAAATTCCTTGAAAAAAAAAGTTTTTACATAGCTGGCCATATCCGAAAATTATGGGTCAGCTTGATCTAAATTGTTATCTGTTATTAAAAAAAAACGTTATTCTCAAACATATTTTTTCTATTTATAGTTTAATTTAAAGAGTTTGGAAGCAAGCAAAGATCCATGTAGTGGAACATTGCGCTGCATAGGGTAAAAGATACAAGCTCAGATTACATTAATAAAATTGATTTAAATAAAGAGGGCTGAATCTTTTAATTAACCCAAACATTATTGCACTCTCAAAATTCCTTTGAGGGAAATACAGCATAACTTATAACGCATGTCACTACACAAATACCAGTCTTACATTTCTATGAATCCTGATTCAATTTTTTAAAAAATCAAGTCACTTAATGTTAAGGGTTTATTTCACAGTAAAAGTGATAGAAAGAATAGCTATGATACTCATCTTTCACACGATACTTTTTCTAAAATTTTGATGGTAGAGATCTTGTGAATATTAATCTTATAAGTCTTCAAATAATTGAAGAAATCAGACATTCAGATGTACTTCTCAATTGTATAGACAAGGTTCCTTTTTAAATGAAGTACCAAACTGTAATTTATAGAATCTATAAATCAACAATCTTTCCAATAATATGCACTAATATTAACAATTTGTATAGCGAATAGGCGAATTCTTAAATGTTTAGTAATTTTAAATTCATTCTTAAATCTTCACAAATATTTCAGCTAGTCAAAGAGAGAAATTAACAGAACCAAAACAGAGTGAAATCTTTGCCAGTGATTTGATGTCCAGTATATAAAATCAGCAATACATCATAAATTCCATCCAAGAATTAGTTTTAAAATTTCTGAATATCTATGACTTAATACCTTTTCACAAATAATGCAAGTTTATAATTCACTAAAAAAGAGCAGCCACACGTTCTTCAATAATATTAAAACCACATAAATTTTTAAAAACTTTAGCTGCATCCGATAAAATATTCTAAAAGAAGACTATTTGCAATAACATGAAATGTATTTTATATGCATCTATGTAGATTAAATACCACAAATGAATTTTTAAAAATTCAGTACAAACAATAGATTTATATGCTGCATAAATAATCGTATCTACAAAAAGTAAAAATGTAAGACACTTTAGATTCAAAATACTACCTAGCACATCTAATATTATTAGAGCATTTCAGCAAAAATTCATAAATTTGCAGCTGCTCAACCTTTTCTTACTTAAAATATTAACCAGAATAAATACATATTTTTTCGCTTTTGTTTTCAATAGTTCTAATTTTAAGCATGAAACCATTTAGTAAGATAGATGCACAACATTTTCTCTCAAATGGTCATGATAATATGTGAACTAGGATTTCTGGAATGAAATGGCACAGCCAGCACTATCAGAACAGAAATTAATTTTTCAGTAAAAAGTAATTACCCCTTTTGAGACAGTATTTTCAAAATTACTATTTATCATTTCGACACATCAAAAATTCCGTTTATGAAATAAGAGTGTACCATAAGATAAAAAAAATATGTTATAACAAAATCATATTTTACATATATTTACATCAAAAAATGAGTATCTGGGAAAAGATAGTCTATGCTTGCATCGTGTAGAATGAATGAATCCAAAAGGTACACAAAGCGCTCTATGCAAGCTAACAAACCTAGACAAATATTAGTCTAGGGTTAAATGCACTAAAAACAAATATCTACAAAAGGAAAGTTCTATGGCTTCTGTATTGTACATAAAATACCTAGTTCAATAAAACGAAACATTGTAAATAAATATGGCTGGATAATTTCTTTTTCTAGGGAAATTCCACTATTTTCATGTTTCAGCACTTCTTCTTTGCCGTGCCATGAAGAAAGTTCCAAAAACGCTTCTTAAAGCAGTGCGTAAACCCTGAAACAAATGAAAAATAAAAAGCTAAAGATTAATACGGAAAAAAAAACACCCTATGAATATATAAATGAATTTTTTTAATTAGCTCAGAAATTTCACATTTAAGTTAAAAACATAGTTCTATGCAAACAGGTTAGTAGAGCTTTTGTAATGCAAGAATAATGTGGGTAAGATGCAATAATCACATGACAAAATCCAAGAATATACATTGAAATTTAAAACACCATAATATTAAAATTCAAAACTACATAATAAAAATGGAATCGGCTAAAATAAGTTACAAAGAAATTTAATGCAGATGTCAGGAAGACAGAATATATGCAAAAAAAAAAAAAAAAAAAATGCTTATTATCAGACAAAAAGAAATGATATATAGCTCTTGCAGATATTACTGGTCACAATATTTAGTTGCGGTAATCATACAATTTTTAATTTAAATTATGATATTCAGAACTAAAAGTAATCAGTTTCATAATTCTCTGTTGTCATCATCAGTGTATACTGCTTTCAAGTTTAAGCTTCAACTGGAAGCTGAAAGGCAAATTTATTCTTTATCGACACAATATTGCTATATACAGGGTAAGCCATAAATTAATGCAACCTCATAATAAAAAAGTAATGCTCGAGAAAAAATTACAGTTCGCTGGAATATGTTCATACAGCCTTTGGGTTTGTTAACAATAAAAATCATTCAAAAATGATCTATTATAGATGGTGCTCACACGTCAGACAGATATTTTGTGCAAATCAGGAAAACAGAGCACAGCAACTTAACACAGTACCTTTATTTTAAAGCGAATCATGCTCAACTTGACCGTTACTAGAAGAAGAATGGTAGTAAGGGAGGCAGGTAACTATGCCTATCACAGCTGAATGCACCATATTGGCATCGATGCTACCGGCGACCCATTGAATGTCATCTTTCAAATTTCATCATTGAATTCTACCAAAGCGACTAGTGAGCCCTGGTATGCAGGAGATTTTAGATATTCCCACAATCAAAAGTCCGCTGGAGTAAGGTCTGACGATCTTGAGGTACCATTTAATCTTACATTCTCAGCTTATCACTCGGCTCCTCATTCTGTTCATGTCTTTAACCTCCACATAGATGCCGAATTCCCGTGGTTGAAAGGCGATAAAGTGACGAGAAAAACAGTAACACGGGAGCGTGAAGCTGACACCGGTAAATGCGTGCTGGTAAAAGATCCAGTACGAGCTTTGAGAAATGATTATAAATTTAAATTAGAATTTAATTGTGCATATGTAAATAGTTATCGATCATTTATTCCTTAAAATGTAATAAACTTGTGTTACCAAGAAAAATGTCATCACGTGTCCAGGCACGTGACAGTATCTAAGAGCAATGCAAGCCTGGGAACCATCTTGACAGAAGGTGATGGCAGGTAAAGCACGCCTTTGCTGCAAAGCAGGTCCAACGTGATCTCTCAAAAGCATATGATACCGTTCTCCAGTGTTTGAACAGGTTTTTTAAACGGATACAAGTCAACATAGTTCTAAATTTTATAGGGCCTAGAATAAAGGTCGCTGGGACACCAAACTAAACAGTCTCATGCGGAGAATGTAGTGGTTTGGTCGCGTTCTTAAGAAAGTTTGATGTCCAGATACGATGTTTCCAGTATTGATGTCACCATGTAATGAAAAAAGGACTTTTATCAGTGTGGGATATGCTCTATTTGTGCAACCGTCAATGTTGTAAAGGCTTGTCTTTTCTACTCCACTTTGATGTCCCGGCTGTCAATTCCCAGTGGCATTTTGTACTAGAGAAAAGCGGTCCTCATTGAAGGACTGTCTGCCATTTCGCAGACGATCGTCCTAATTTCCCATTTCCTCAAAATGGTGTACTAAATTCAATATCTTGTGGTATGAAATAGGGCTTTTATTCTTCTGGATTCCTTTCATCAAGCAGAACTTTTGCAATGCTTTAGTCATGGATTCACCGCTCTTATAGAAAAGTTTAGCTATTAATACTTGAACAGGCAACTTAGCATGCTGCTGGCATCGAATGATGGATTCATTTCTGGCTTTGTTTTATATAGCTATCCTTGATTTGCTTAAACCATCTCGGTTTGATGTGTAAATGCCATTTATCAACCAATTTTTGAATTTTTAATAGGGAAAAAAAAAACCCAAAGAATTTTTGAACATATTCCTGCAAACCGCAATTATTTAAAGCATTACTTTTTCATTATGATTTTTGAAGTCTGCACGAGTTTATGCGTGGCCTCCGAGAGAGATAAGGCCTGCTGGCTGTTGAAATGAGTCATCACTGTTGGGCGGATGCTTGGAGAAGGACGGAGATTAACATAACGCGTAACTTGCGATGTTAAGCACTCTCGTCAATTTTCTAAATTATCAAATAATTGCATAGATACTAATTAAAATAATATTACTTCGTATTAAAAAATTGACTTTTAAATAATTACAATAGCATTTTGAGAATTTCCGATATTGAACATCACATTTTCTAGACAACTTTCATTATTAAAAACATTCACCGAATTATTAAATAGGCGAATAATTGCTAATTTATGAATTATTTAATATTTGTGTGAAATTGTGATGCATGTATTAAATTTTCTTTTAAATAGAAACTTATTAATTATCGTGAATTTTATTTTTTAAAAGAGAAGCTAATCAACAGTAAAAAAATTACACAGACAATAAAAATTCTGTAAAATGAAACAAACAAAAATGACATAAGTAACATAATGAGATTAGACATTCATTTTATTAATGTGCTACATAAATATTGAATTTCAATTTTTTTTTAGAATTGTTCTTTAAAAAATATAGCAAATCTACAAGCAGTATTTGTATAAAAAATAATATAGTTAAGTTAATAACTATGAAAGAATTAAGAAATTATAAACTATGAACTAGATGAAGACACATATTAATGGACATTTATTTATTTCAACATAATCAATAGCAAGAAAAAAACAATACAATTATTCAGAACTTATACAGATACAAACATTATTACAATGCAATTAAAAAAACAATAATTACTTTTATATACTGTATAAAAAATACAAGTATTTAGAACACACATATACAATATAGAAATATCACTTTAAACATGATTCATAAAAAAAATGAGAACTAAAATTGTCATATTTTTAAGAAATTATAAAATATGAACCAGATGAAGATATGTATTAATAAACATTTATTTATTTCTTCATAACCATTAGCAAGAAAAAAACAATACAATTATTCAGAAGTCATACATATACAAAGCAGAAATACTATTATAATGCGATTAAGAAACAATTATTTTTATGCACTATATATAAATTAATTATAAAAATAACTTTCATTTTATTCCTTCAAAACTTTTTTTTCTTTCCTTTCTATACTTCTATTATAACAAGTATTTCACACCCTTCCAAATGATCAATTTTATTTGCTAGATTGTTTATTTATCTGTGGAAGAATTTGTAGAAAAAGTTCCTAGTTTTCTTTTATTCTTAGAAGTTGCTTTATTATTGGATTTACCTTTCACTTCATCATTTCACTTCCTCACTTTACAATAATTACTTAATAAACTGTTTGTTGCTGACCTCAGAATTACAGCAAGCAAAGATAATATTTCATGCCCATCTGCACAAACATCTGAAGAAAGAAACATATCTTTAGTTATTAAAATATTTTCTACGAGATAAATGACCAAATTTCGTTGATTAGAAACTTCAATAAATTTTCATATTTTTCACTAATTAATTTTTGAATAACAATATATGTGTGGATAACAGCATTAAATACTATTGTACTAGGATATAATAACCCATCCTTATTTATTAGTTTAAAATTAGGAAGAATAGAATTTTCATCTGTTGTCAATTTTTTGGCGGCAATGTAAACTCAGTTTTTTTTTAAAGCAGCACGAGAACAGTAACCAGCTAAATATGCTGTTATGGACAAGGTATCTATTAATTTTAGCGATTGATTCAATTATGTTAATTATGACATTCAGTGAATCTGATAATCTTTCACAGGGATCCTTTTCATAAAAATCAAGAATATTAAATATTTGATTTATATTATTAACAGGCATTGGAAATTGGTATTGCTTATACTTCAAAATCCTTTCTCCCATAAAAGATACATTTAAAAATATTTACAAATACATACATACAAATACTTACAGCATAAGTTATGGAAGGAATGCCATCTTTAACATATAGGTGGATGAATAACATAGTTTCATTCTTTTCAATAAAAGTCCAAAAAGAAGGGTATGGTCTTTCATACATTTTTTTAAATCATCAAAATTTATGAATGCATACTTGGAATTCAAGCTTTCAATTATGGATTGTTCAATATGGAGTTGTTCTAATTTTTGTCCCTTTTTTGATGGACTCTCTCGAATTGAGGATGTTGATGACAACAAATATGTTGGGCAGCCAGGAATAATACTTGGCACAGCATTTTCTTTTAGCTTGGGCTTCTTCAGATGAGCAAATAATTTTTTCTCAGTGCTTTCATTATAGAAACTAGTTATATAAAGCACTTTGCCATCTTTAAAATGCCTTTCACATACCTAAAAAATAAAGATAGAAAAAAAATTCTCTATAATGTCGAATAACTTTTTATATTTATAAACCTATAAATCAAGATAATTTTTTACTGAGTTCTAAAAATATTTTAAACTACTGCTTAAATATCGGTTATTTTCATGCTTTATTTTTTAAAAAAAATAAATCAACCTATTCTAAATCTATTTAAATTAATTAATAGCCTATGTTTTATATTAACAAAATAATGAAACTAGAATTCAACTAAAATTAATGCATCTTAAAAATCATGCAAAATAAAATAATAAAATTTCTTTGTTTATAGATATTCAGAGTGATATTAATTCTCATTGTATTTTTAAATATAAAACTTTGTCATGATTAAAAAGACTTAAGAAATAATGGATGAAACTTTGTAAAGTTTATGTAACTAAATAATCAAAAGGTAAGCTTTAGATTCAGATATGAAATTTTTTAAAAAGAGCTTATTTAGGTAGAATTTTTATTCCAAAATTATGAATAAATTAATAACAATCGAATAATTATGAACCTTGACAGGACTATCATAAATAAACAAAAGCTAGTATAAAAAATCGATTTGATTTTTGTCACTAGGAAATAAAGAATTTGTATAAATAGAGAGCAGCTATTTATTCTTATTTCAATAAGTTCAATCTTAATCAAAACTACAGAACAAATAATATGGAAAAAATATATCTCAATCATAATTTGTTGTTAAAACAGAACGTGACGAACAAATAGGCTAAACAATAACAGATTCAATCATACTTTAAGAGTGTTTTGAGGATAATAAAAGAAGTACACTTACCTTCAATAATTTGTATCCAAAACTTGCTTTTGCATCTCATTCATTTCAATATCACACCAACTTGGATGAAGAAATAAGTATAAAAATGAGGGGAAAATGGTTTATATACGCCAGTCGACGTTTTCATCGCATAGAAAACGTGCAGACTGAAGATTGTAAACTGGCTTCTCGATCGCCCATTCGTGATGACTCATGCAGAAGCGAGAGACATAGCCAGCAGGCCTTATCTCTCGAAGGCCACGGTTTATGCCGCAACCTGTATTTAATTGAATTTTTTCCTTTAAAATTTCGTTGGGTAATGACATTACTTTTTGAATTTGTACTTGTCAATAGAGATGAAATATTCCATCGAATCTTGTAGAAATGCCTGGGGTTGATATGGGATTGGAAGGTATTCAGATGCAATTAATAGTTACAGTTTACTGTAAGAGAATCTTCATCTTATATTTAGAGGAGTAGATGATTTAAAATCTTGACAAGGAATAAAGAGTGCCACTTACAGCTTGTATTAAAAAAGCAGATATATAAACTTGTGCTGAAGCTGGTTTCAGGATTGACAGGGAAAGTTTGTGATAATTTTGATTCTTTGCATAAATATTTTCGTTAGTTTATTTCTATCTTGTTTTTAAAGCTTATCCTTAGAAAATCAAAAATATCTTGTGAGAAGGATATGTGTCACAAACAAGGACATTAGGTTGATGCGAAGAATTTTTGCGATGGATTACTGCTTATGATACTGTTGCAACTCTTTCAAAAAACTTGGTATCAGACCAATAATTGTTTTAGGTCAATCAACAGTCACTTAGAGAAAACATGGATGGGAATTTTTTCTCCAAAAGATCAGAGGAATTTTCCATAATCTTGATATTTGAAGATTCATAAATTTGTTTGTTTTAAAAACAGAGAAGAGGAGGTTTTTTTAAATATTAAAATATAAATGGCTCAAGAATATTTTACTATGTCTAACAGGATTAAAAGACTGTATACAAATTCATATTTTGTTATTTTTTACAGAAGTAAATTTATCGAATTAAATAATATAAAAAATAATTCTTTACAGCAATTTGATCATTTTTTCCAACTAGAAATATATATTTATCTCCAGCATTTTAGAAATTAGCTATAGGACCACGAATTAAATAGATACCCTACATTACAAGAATATACAAACAATGATCCGACCTATCGAGGTAGGGACACTCTACATAAAATATTACTTTTTGAAATTAAACAATTCATTGAAATAAGTCTAATCACTAAATCATAATCTTGATCAGAAAATTAATGTGCACAAAATAATAATCAAACCAACTTTATTAGATAAAATAAATACCTTTCTCTGGGCTTCTAGATTTTTAGAATCCGAATCTTGTCTATGCGCATCTAAACATTTCTGATATCTCAACTAAAATAGCAAATAATAATGTTAGATATGATAATTACATAACTTATGAAATGCGAACAGAGAACACGAATTAAATACACACCCAAAATACTCCAGGCAATAAAAAATAATGAATACAACGGATTCATGATTATATATATAACCAAATACATGAATACCAAACAGAACATGTTATTCCTATGATAACCATATAAAATCACAATTAAACATGAAAAGTACAATTTTAATCAGATTTCGCACTAGCAAAAAACCGTAGGAAGAAACTTTTGAAATAATTCTCATGCAACCGTTAATGGAAACGAAATTTTAATTTTATAACAAATTAAAATATATATTATTTAGATAATGAATAATGATTTGCAAGCATTATATTAAGATTTATATATATGGTTTGATGATTTATTTCAAAATAAAATTTGGACAGTATCAACTTTTAGTGTTAAGGAAAAATATGAATTTTCTGAAACCATTTCTATCAAGCATCCTTACCACAATGCAACCCCCCCTCCCTCCTTTAAAAATCTTAAATGATGTCTAAAATTGATAGAATTACATTTGATAGATAGACATTTTGAAATTTATTATTTAAACAGTGAAAGTTTTTGAAAAATTGTAACATGTTTTCATAAAAACATTCTAAAATCCTTCCTTCTCTTAATGACATCCTGAATTATAAATTTGTACGTTCGTGTATTTCAATTAAGAAAATTCAATACAGAAAAATTGTTAAATAAAAAAATTACCTTGCAAGCAGCTTCAATAGTTTTGCAGAGAGCTCCAGAGGATGGTTCACAATAAAATACATGGGCTACAAATTCATCCAGGGCAGTATGCACAATAAATCCACAATGCCTAAAAATTTTGAAAACGTTTACACCAATTCATAATTGCAGCAATAATTATGCATTAAAAGGTAAACATCATATATTTTAGAATTGTATTTTACTAAAACCATTATTTAAATGCACCAAATAACTTACTACTAGTGATCATTCAGTCAAATCAAATAAGAAAAATTTCAGCATAATAGTGAAGTCTTAAATTAAATTTTGTAATTTCAAACATAATTTCTGAAATAGAAAACTATTCCCAACAGTAAATTGAATTTAATTAAGCAAAGCATATATATGCAACTAGCATCACTTACTTTTTATAAAAATATTTATAACAGTCAATCGCTTAAAAAAATCCAAAATTAAGGAATTATATGGCGAAAAGCGTCACATATTAAATATAAACTAATTCGGATATCATATCCAGGGTTCAGATTTTCTCATAAAAGAATTGGTTTAAAAATTTAAAACATTACCTCAATTGAAATTTGGATGGCTCATGGTTTTTCATTATACCTATTTCATAAACAATATGTGACTCAATGGTTCAAACAAGGGATGATAATTTTGTAGGTGAAAGTACATAAATATGGTTCATATTAAAGTTGTTAAATAGTTTTAAAAATTGTTAAATAACTTAAACAATTTTTTGATAAAACATTGTTTTATGATAAACACGTTTAATGATAAAACAGAAAACTTCTAGCATATTACTATAAAATGAGTATGTTGGAAATATAACTTAACAAAATGAATAAAATGACTTGGTTGTAATGAATGCACTGAAAACTGGCGAAATCAAAAGAGGAAAGTATTTGATATTTGCATAGATATCGGGAGAAAAAGAGCAGCAAGGTAAAAAATTACGGATTTTATTGAAATTACTTCTTTTTTTGCTGTCTCATGATTTATGATTCCTTTACGATTTCTTAAATGCAAATGAACGTTTCCTGAAATATAATTAAACTATAAAAATGGATGTTTTCTGATTACACACACAGATTGAAGATAACAGTTTTGGGCACCCTTTTTCGACTGAATAATTTTATTCTTGCTTGTTTCTAAAATATTTAAAATTGGCGCTTAACGCAGTACATTACAACTTCCAGTGCTACAATACAATTGCATACTACACACACGTATAAATTATTTTTCATGAATAAATAAATCAATATGAAGTGTACATACTTGACATTCTTCCCAATCCCAAGAAAGGACAGAAATCTAACACGACATTCAGCTAACTGATTACCTTCATCCTATCCAAGAGAGGGAAGAAAAAAAATCTATAAGCCATATTATTTCTTATTTTTGGTTAAATAAGTAATTTATAATAAATCCATACATATATAGAGTTTGATAAAAGAAACATTAAACAATTCTATAATCAGGAAACAATCGATTTACATTCATTTGAATGAATAAGAGTGCAACTAGGGCATACTCATCAGCAATTTTTGTTTTCAAAGGAAAATTATAACAATAATTTCATTTTTTTTAAATATTAAGAAAATATTACTAACATTAATTTTTAACATCCTAGTACATTTTAAAATTCAGCATTTTCTCTAAATACTAAAGGAGGAATCCGATGCATTGCTAAGTATAATAGTTTTAGTTCATTAAAATACATGAATTAATTATATTATTAAAATGGAATAATTGTACTTTCTTAATGATTACATACAACAATATGAATAATAATGGTTTGAATCAATTGCATATGAAGTAATATATTGTCTTTCCCCAGGATTGACGAGCTGATTTTTTTGGGTTAAATTACAGTGGGTTGATTAGATTTGACAAAACTAATTTTAATAGATTCAGAGAACAGTATGAATCAGAAACCCATACTGGAATAAAATGAGATTATACTGCATTTATCCATAATGCTTTAACTCAAAATAGCTTTTTAAATAAACATTTGGTGTTGTACAAGGAAAAAGTTTTGCGTGCACCATTCAACAATCTAAATTACTAAACAGAAGATGCACTGTATGAAAATACTTTTCATTAAAAATATCTTACTGCTAGTTTGAACAATAGAAAAATTATGCAAGATGGCCAAGAACCTATTTCTCAAGTGATGCAAATAAGGTTACACTTCCTATTGGAAAAATGCTTTAAAATTAAGTAAAGAATTATTTTTTACGGTGAAAAAAAATGAGAATAAACGTACTGTTGAAAAAATTACGAAATTTGAAATTTTATGCAATCTCTCAGTCCTATTAGTTATACAGGGTGATAACAATTAAAGCATTGCTTTCAAAACGCAATAAAAAAAAGAAAAAGTGCTTATCACAATGACTTAAAATTTGAACCAAATATACTTGAAGAAAGAGGTAACGGTATGATATGCATAAGGGGAAGAAAAAAAATCAACATGTATCTATAGGATGCGCTGTATTCGGTATAACGAAAGTGGATTGATTCAGTTACAAGTGATATTTATATGGATTGGCATGGATTGCATACTAAACCAACGATACTGTTCAAAGTTCAAAAGTTTTTGACTGAAAAAATGACTTTAAAGTCATTCAGCAACAATGGAAACAGCATATTGTACCAATTAAAATATTCTCAAGGGCACCACACATTGCAATTATTGAAAGATACGGGATACGTGGCGTTTTCCACATTTTGTATCTGGCCGGCAAGTCACGAATATCTCAATGAAGGAACGCACTATGCTTGAGAGGTTCTTTTATCAGAACAGCGACTGTACGCTAGCAGCTTTAAAGAAATTCTGGACATTAAAGGTTATGAAAAAATTAGTGGTACGATGTCTGCCAGGGGTCTGAAGAAATTGTTTAACACATTTTGAGATATAAGAGGAAGGGACGAGATCAAACATGCAGTATACAGATAACTGCCCGATCTTTGGACATGTCTGTGAATACGATTCATTAAATTTTATGTAATATCCTGCTGTACTATCGATACAAAATTATCCATGTTCAGTAGTTGTTTCCTGCTGATCTGCCAGTAAGGCATACTTCTGCTCTAGAATTAATTGCTTGCATGGAAGTGAATAACGAATGACCATGGAACATTTTTTGGATAGACAAAGCTTATTTCTATCTCCTAATCTTTGTCAATATACAAAATTTTACGATATGGGCAGCGGAAAATCCATCCGCACATACATCAGTACCGCTTCATTCTACAAAGGTAAATGTGTGATAGGGATTAATTATATCAGTTTATTGTTGGGTCCTTTTTTTCTCGAGGAGATGGGCCCTGTGGGTCCAGTTGCCGGTATCAGTGGTAAAAGCTATGAGAATCTTTTGCAACCATTCTAATACTTCATGCCTGGATAGAATTATTTTCATGCGCGATGGCGCTCCTCCGCACATTGCAAAACCAATGATGCAATTTCAAAAATGAGTTTTAAAAAAATCAGCTGTTATTTGCTAGGAGCCTGGATTTCAAGATAACCGAACCTCAATCTTTGCGGCTTTTGGCTGTGAGGTTCTTAAAAATGTTGTGTTCGACCCGATAGCAACTTTATTGTACTTGAAAACATGGATTACGTAACACTTTCACAACAAGAGCCTTGAGACACTCCAGTCTGTTGTGGAGCATTTTGTTTATCGGTTTCAACTTGTGGCGGTAAACGGTGGACAATATATTGAGCATGTCTTGCGCAAGTACATCGAAAATTAACAAGTGTTACAATTGCTGTTTTTTACTGCCAGTAGAAAATTAAAAAATCAAATCATTATGAAATTTTTACGCAAGGTTTTTTTTTTGTGTGTGGCGTAGTTGTAGCGCTTCGTGCTCCCAACGCACAAATCTGAGGTTTTATCTTCGGGTCGGGCAAGGTCAACTCAGCTTTTCATCCCTTCAGTGGGACGATAAACTGGGGACCAAGCATGCGGGGAAACTAAACTCTAGTGGTTTCGCGTTAGGCTGACCACTTAACCAGGACATATGCATTGCACCCTAAGGCCCTCAGTCAAGAAAGGATACTTCGACACTGTAGGCCTCCAATGTCGTCCGACATAGCCGTGGTGAATGGGCTTCCCACTAACAGTGTCAAAAATATTGAATAACTAGGAAATCGCTTTCAATAAAATAAAAAAGATTTTTAAAAAACCGAAATAATCTCGCATATTGAACAATAAATTTAGTTTAATGTGTAACTCATCCCAAAGTTGTCGTATTTCGACACAAAATGTCTCTTGTATCCGAACCGACTTTCGTTATGTCCCTTTACGGCGCCAGCCATCAATACATTTTAGAGATTTTTTTCACCTTAATACCATACCATTTTTTCTATTAATTATATTCAGTTCAAATTTAAAGTCATTCTGACAAATGTTTTTTTTTACAACATTTTTAAAGTGTATCTTTAATTATTAACACCTTGTATTTGATATCATAATCCCAATACACTAACATTTTAAGCAAAACCTCCTCTTTTCAGTAACTAAACAGAATGAAGGACTTTGAAGTTCATTATTTCACATCATTTTAGTGCAATTCAGACACTTTTTCAAGCAGATCTATCAGTTAATGGACTGGTTTCTTCAGGTGTATGTTAACTGATCTAAATTGAGGAAATTCTAAGTCAGTTTTGGTCCCTGAAGAGCAGAACATTTTTCTTAAAATGATCGTGCGTCAAGATATCATCAATAAATAAAGTTAATAGGAGTATAGAATTGTACAAAAATTAAATTTTGTAATTTGATTTCAGAAGTACCTTTATTGACTCGAGCATAATCACTTACTTAAATTTGGGTATTTTTTCAAATGGAAGCATATACTAATCTTTACTGATTTAGAAATCCGTCATGCAATCACGATTAAAATAGAATACTATTTATTTAATATAAAAAAGTTTTATTTTCTTCTATTAAGAAAAATGTAAGGAATTATGAAACTTTCTTACCCCAGGCTCTGATATAGTAATAGTAGAAGGAGCAACAGCTACATTTACATATTTATAATCGGATTTCCGAACAGAAGCAGCAAGTTGCTCGATAGCATTATTCAATATATCCACACCAGTTGCCTTTTCAACGTTTATTGAACCTAAATAATAAACCTTCAAAACTTTCTTGGGTTCCTCCATGGGAGTAGGAAAAAGTTGACCTGAATGATAAAATACACATATTGTAATACTTCGCTTAAATTTTGCAATATATTGGGAAATTGGAAATAAAAATATGAAAATTGTTTTAAGCCAATTTTTTAAACCCCACCATCAACATTCCTGCAATATTGAAATGTCATGGCAGTTTCAATCCAAAATACAAGCAAATCCATCTTCTTATCAGTTATAGAAACACAATAGGAAATTTTTATCTGCTGCCTCTACATTCACTACCCCTTTTTTTCATAAAATAATCATCTGGTATTCCTCTAATTCAGGCAATAGGGTTCATAAGAACTACAAAATTATCTACAGAATTAACATTTAATTATTCACTTACAATATCATATTGTATATAAAATCATTATTAAAAATATCATTATATAGAAAATAAATATAAAAAATCATTATTGTAGATCATACATCAGTACATACCGAATAAATGTTGAATGAACTCCTACACCATTTCAAATATCAATTTAATGATCACAAGCCAAATGCACATAATTAAAATGAATGTAAATGTTCACAGTAAAATGATATCATAGTTTAATTATATCTAAAGTAAGACATATCAAGAAGAATTACTCAATAATATAATGCTTATGTTTAATAAATAACAAATATTCTACATGCATTACATGTAGATCAAAAGATGGAAATTATAAACAGTGTGTTTACATACCTACATAGGAACTTAAGGAGTCATCTTGATGAAAGAGCCCTTGTTCCATAGGTAAATCAGTTGGACGAGCAGGAGTCCCATGGATTCCTTCAGATTTCTCTCCTTCACATAAAACAGCTGACTCGCTGTGCTTATTTAAACTTCTCTGAAGACTACGCTCAATCATGATTTTTTTACAGATATCTCTTAATGTATTTGCTATAATTCGAGCAGGTATGTCACATCGAAAGACATGACACATATATTTCTTGGTCACACGATCACGAGCAACATAAGCAAAATCCCTAAAAAGCATGTTCAAAATTAATTTGTACAAAACAACAAGAAAAAAAAGCATTGCTTCAGTTTACATTACAAACTAAAGAGCAACATTTCTTTATAATGCGGCTGAAAATTTTTAGCATGCTTATAGGAATAAGCAATAGATGCAAGCTGAAATATCTAAAATAAAAGCATTTTAATTTAATCAAAAGCACACACATAAGTTATATTGATTCATAAAGTATGTCTTTACCTTTCTCTGTATGAAGATCAGGATCATGGAATAGCAGGAAAGAGCAAATAATATATTAAAATTTTTATCAGAATTACAAAAGCCAAATAAACAAATTTCATCTACTATGACATTATAACAAAAAGAAAAATTTATTCATGTAATTGAAAAAAAATACTAAGAATAAAAAAATATAGATACTAAATTAGAGAAAACAAAAACCCAGAGAAGTAATAAAAATTATATCAAATCACACTGTTTGCTTTGCACAGTAATGTGTTCAAAATTTTCATTATTTTTTTGTTGTTGTTATAAATTCGAAATCTAAGCATGACTTTATTTTAGAAGACTGAACCTGAAATGAACAGGCAAGGAAGCTCAAATGCTTCAGAGCAGGAAAAAAGGGGGGAAGGAATCGAAGCTTGGATTACAAGCAAATATATGTAATTCAATATTTTCTATTGAATTATTCCCTTGAGCACGAGCGTTCGTGAATTATTTTTATACTTCCACATTATATAATGATTGAGCTTTCTTTGATTATTATATGATTAAGAAATCACATTTATTTAGTATATGACATTAAAAAACCAATTTAAATGAACGACATATAATTATGACATTAATTTTATCTTACTTATTATTTTTTACATGATAACAGATCAACAATCAATAAAAAAAGTATCAACAGAAATTTTTATTTTTATTTTCTCGAAGATTCCAGCAAAAGCGACCATGAAAAAAACTATAATTATCTAATAATAAACATCTACGAATCCACAATTTATGTCAATTATTTAAAACATAATTATAAAAAATATTTCTGGTATAATGTTCATTAGGAAAATAAAAACGCATTGCAATATCATATATATATTATTCTACTAACCGTCCATTATCACGTCCAACTCCCCATACACGAATTGTATGGATAGGCTGGGTATTCAGAACAGTTAAGTCTTGAGTGTCCATTAAACGTAAAGAATAATCATCCAAGTCCATGAACAAATCTTTACCCTACAAACAAATGTGTACCAAATATATTATGCCCTTTTCAATTATTCTGAACAATTTGATATGTTTAACTGAATGGCATAATGTTAAAGCGAAATGTAAAATATTTTATTAGTTCAAGCAGCAGCGAAAAATATTAAATCTAAGATTGATATTTATTTCGGAAGAAGTTAATTACTAACTTAAAATGAAACTTATCACTGAAGGAAAAAACAAAAATTATGTGCGTGTACATTAAGTATACGTTGTTGATATTATCAAGAGCACTCAACATTGTTCTCATCAATTAAATTAATTAAGACTGATATTCAATTTTGCTGTATCTGGCACAAGTTGATACCAATACTTAATTTTACCTGATATAGCCGGTAATTGATTTTATTCCCGTCAGAATTTAATAGGGTACACGGTGGGCATCGATACCGAAACTGGTAACTGATATGATTCTAAATTAAGATTTCACTTCTTCATAAAATATACTGAAGATACTGTAATGACACAGTAATTGACAAGCGGGTGAGAAGGAGAAAGAAAAACTTTACCGAAATAGTTAAAATATGAGGAAGCAGGGATTCTTTAATGGTATAACGCTGTTGCTACATACGATACAGAGTGTAATGGATGGGAATGAAATCTATAAAAATCATGCTTCCTAACGTCACCAAGGCAGAATGGCTAACCAGGCAATATCGACCTAAGGTTTTTGTATAAAATTGATATAGCATCAAATGATAATTAAATTTTAATTAGAATTTAACTAATTCTTTAATTTTTAGCACAATTCAGCACATATTAACTTCATTCTAAAATATCTTACTTCCTGACCCATTCTAATTTTCTATTCAATTCCTTTAACTGAAGCCTTGTAAAAATACTTACATTTTCACTATCACACGTTCCGCAAGAAGGGTTGGAAAATAGATCCCTGCGTTTCACTTATCAGAGTCAAAAAATATTTTATCACTTTTATATATATCACTTATCAGCACTGTGA
>JAPMOQ010058975.1:4817922-4928122 GCA_026543055.1 Argiope trifasciata
TTTTTTACGCTAATCTACTCTTGCGTCGCGCTATGAGCGGATGTGCCTAGTACGTGCTGCTTGTCGCTAAACATGCCTACCGGTATACAATAAAACGAACTAAAAAATTCAATGTGTCACCTCTCTCTCTTTTCACAACGGCCTTCTGCTTCCTATTATATATATAATGATTTAGAATTTTGGAAGTAGATGGCAGGTTCGAAGACATTGAAGAAGACTTTATTTTAAAGTTCGCTTTATTCCATCTCCGAAGGCAGGCAGCATATTTACAAGCAGCGTGGAAAAACAAAAGTGAATGAAAAGGGCAGAAATAAATTTTTCCTCATTTTATATAACATATCTTGACAGGAAAAATATTGTTTATACTGCCGATATATTATTCAGATTCTCATAGCGATTTCTGACAGACGTCGATCACATAATAAGGGAAACACAGGGACCTTTTTAAAAAAGTAATTGTTAAGTCAGCAATTCTTATCACTTCACGCGCAGCGTAGGAATAGCTTCGGCTTTTAGCCGATTCAGCATTTTGCACAGCTTCTCTTGAATTAAGTAGAAAAATTGGAATCGGATCAGGAAGTAAGAGAAAATTTTAGAATGAAGTTACTATGGGTTAAATTAAGATAAAGCTTCAGAAATTAATTTTGATTTAAATTAGATTTTTAATATATATATATATATAAATACACACACACACTTACATCTCCCCATCTTCCAACGATATCAAGAATATCATTTCTTCCAATAGACAAGTCGACAATGCATTTATTAACGGCTTTACTGCTTCGTTCAGGAGTTAAGTCTGTCTCAGCAATCTCTACCCAACCAAGTGATCGAACAGCAAAACGTATAGGCCTCTAAAATGTAAAATATTTTAATTTTAGATTATAGATATGTCGCAGTTTAAATTAATTGAATAACATAAACAATACAGACACTGAATTTTTGACTGCGCAAAGATTTAAATAACAAAACTTTTTATTTTGAAAAATAATTGAACACTTTGTAAATAAATGATTTTTTCTTTCATTAGCATGCATTTAAAGTTAATATCAACAACATACTTAATTAACATCAGTTGGAGAATTTAAGTGTATTTTAACAATTATATCCAAACTTAAAAAAAAAAAGTGTATTCCTTACTTTATCTGCTGTTAAACTGCACGATCCATCTGGACAACTTCTTCTTCTGTTAAAATATACAGTGTGAAAAAAATTATTAAAAATTATCAAATAAATAGAAATCTTATACTTCATACACAAATAATTGATCTAATAAACTAGCAATGATCTGTGAGATATGAAGAAGTAAATGCTTATTAATATTAACAATATAATTATTTACATAATTTAATCAAAACATTATAGAATTGCATGAAGAAATATCTTCAAAACATATATGGAGATCAGATTTTACAACAAAATTTCATTTTATTTTTCAACGAGTAATAATATGGGTCTGCAATAGAAAAATTGCTGGTAAAGCAAGGGAGGATTTAAAAAAAATTTTTTTTCCTGCTGATGACAGGAAAAAATAACGTCACATTTCAATCATGTATAGTTTCATCATAATTTGTTGCCTTTTTTTTGGGGAGGAAGGATATTTAGCATAGTTTGGACGGAAAATATTATTTATATGAGTTAAATAAATTAATTTGTGGATTTAAAATAGCAAATTGGCTACTAAACAAGAAATATAAACTATATCAATCCAGGAAACTTTTCCGAATAGGCAAATTATCTATTAAATAAAATTCTGAAGAAGAGAAAACAAGTTAAAACTCTACAAGCATGAGTCTTTCCAAAAGCTTTTCATCACACCATTTCCACTAACATTATCATTAATCCTTATCAGTATCTTTCTTTGCTCTGAGCTGTACACATGTGTTTCTATTCCAATTATGAGAGTGTGCTGAGGAAATACTTCCAAATACTCTGGAAAACATGTTTTATTCAGATACTGAATCTGATGATGAAATTGATGATGAGGTTGTTGAAGCATATGACTCTATAAGTCATAAACATGATATTTTCCCACTATCTGGATTCAAAGTTTAGTTAGATTTAAATCTTCCGAAATATTCGGCAGATGTTTTAAATTTTAAATTGAAAGAACAATTTACCAGCTTTTAATAAATCATTTTCTTGATTTCAGAAACAGAGGACAAGGGTTCATTCCTTTTTTTCTTAACCGAGTGAACTTGTTTACTGTAGCGATATTCAAAGCCTTATAGCAAGTTTATACGCCCAATATAAAACCGCTGAATTGAAATTTTCTTATCGAATTTTCAAAAAAGAATACCTCAAAGTAAAACTACTGCATAATGGAAACGAATATGCTCCTATACCTGTTAGGCATTCAATTCATTTGAAAAAGAGTCATGAAAATGTTACTTTCATCCTGATTAAACTATCATAATCAGATAACATATAGGTAATTTGCAGTGATCAGAAGATGATCCTATGGTATTTAATCAGCAGAAGGGACAAGCAAAATTTTCCTTTCATTGTGAATAGGACAGCCAACACAGAAAACAATATATACATTAAGAAAGAATGGCCAATTAGTAAAGTATTAGATCCAGGAGTCAAATAAAATTAAGTCTTTTGAAATAATTTGTCAAGGCTTAACCAGAAGAGATGAATGCTTGAATTACCTTTGCAATTACCTTCCTGGATTTACTGAAAGTAAAACTGTATTACGACAGAGTTGCTACTCAAATCTAGAAAGAAATTCGATGTTTTTTTCCCTGTATGTATATTCAAGATACGAGAAAATACGTAAATAGAGGTCATGAGCTGGTTATAATGGAATATGGTTTTAAGGAGTGGAAAAAGCAAAGAAAGGAAACAAGAATTTAAAACTAATCGAAGTAGCCTATTAAAAAAGATTTATATTTATATACAGAAAAGAAAAAAATGTATCTTTATTATCTAGAATTTAGCAAGATACAATTATATATCAAAGGGGGATATATTATCTCTTATTCTCTTTAATTGTAAATCATACAAAATTAAGAAATCGGTTGAAATAAAACTCAAATTTTTATTATTATCATGATACAAATCATTTAATGATAACTAAAAAAACATTACAAAACAAAATTACTTTATTTATTTATTCATTTTTTCCAATGCAAGCGTATGGGCATCAATTTTGTAACTTTTTCAGCCCTCAGTTTCATGACCTAACTGCAACAAATGAGCAACGACATTTTTTTCATCTATTTCACTTTAAGTGAACATAAGCGGAAATATTTTCGATATATCATTGAATGCATTCAAAGACGAATGTGACGCAACAAGTTACAATGTTCATAAAAATTCAAATTTAAATTATTGCTCTTGATCTAAAAAGGTCAAAATCAATTGATTTTCGGATACTGAATTTGACGTTTCCAGACTTGAATTCTCAACTTTATCTGCATTCCTTTTAGATATTAAGCCTAATATCAACGACTACTCCTTTGAGAATTGACATGCAGTCTTGTATGTTTTCTTCTCTTGATGTGACAAGTAAGTATGTGACTTCTCATATTACTTAGGTTTATTATCTTTTAAAATGCAAGCAGTACGCAATTAATGTTTTGTGGAACTTCTCGAACCTATTCAGCAAAATCAAGATTTATATTTTTATCTGTCCAATTCGTATCAAATTCAGGTGATCTATCCAATTTGTTTAAATTTATTGAGTGGATTTTAAGCACTTCATTGTTTAAAGAAAATCCAGCAGTCTACACTCAATAAGCTCACAGTTTCTCAAATAATAAACACACCACTCAATAAACTGAAGTATGATTGAATAAACACTACCGCGCTGTTTCCATAGATTGAATGTTATTAATCTCGCCAGAGAAATGTATTCTACTTTTTCACGCACTTACAGAAGTCTCACGTAAGTTCATTACCTGCAATTCGGGAATCAAATTCTTTTTTAGAAACTATGACTGTGATCTTTTGTTCTTGCAATCTTTAGAAATCAGTATTTTTTAGATGGAAAGAAATAACTTACAATTTAATTTTTTATGAATATTTTAGAATTCCTCTGCATTTTCCTGGTGTTTTTTAAAGACGATTTTTAAATTCCCTGCGTTTCCCCACTTCTCACAATGACGTGCCAACTCTGGAAGATGTATGTCATTGAAACAGATATCGGAAAAATGAAACCTTTGGGATTAAAATAGAAATGAATGAAAGAAAAGCCTGGAAATTTTCAGAACTAATAATAACTAGATTTCTTGGAAACAAAAATAGTCCAAATTTAGAATCTACAGTAGAAGAGATTATAAAAAATTTAAGATACAAAAGAAATGGAAAGCGGGTTTCAAGGAAAATAGGAATGTCAGCATGCTAACCGATTACTTATGGAAAATCCTTGAAGAATTCACAAGAAAAAAAGTGGCAAAAGAACTTTTGAAGTTAAGGAAAAGGTTACTATAAGGACCTTCCAGATTCTACAAATACTTAACAGTTATTTAAATTAAGATGTAAACTTAATTTAATAGATTTATAAATTAATGAAGCTTAAATGAAATGCCAAAATTTCGCAACTTCTTCCTTTCAATAATGCGATGATTTTGTAAAATATCCTTAACTGATAAAAATAATTAGGTTTGATTTTTAGAATCAGAACTAAAAGTAATATTATAATCAGTGGTCAAAATTAAAACAATTTTCATAAAACATTTTTTTCTTTCTAAACCATTGTAATTAATAATCAAACTATAGAAGTATTTTTTTCACCTATTATTAAAAACAAAGTGTCTTGTTCGTAAGTAAAAAATATAAATTTTCAAAAACGCTTGGTCCAGAAAACATACTACAGTGGTGGAAAAACAGAGACCAGCGATGCAATACAACTTTAGTTCACTAATTCAATTTTTTGTTAGATTCCTAATTTTATTATATATATGTTAATGCAGATCTACCTAATAAACCTATAAATAAAAATAAAATAGGATGGAATATTATATTTTAAATGTTAATTTTAGGAAGCAAATAAATAATGAAAATGAAATGAACAAGAGAGATTTATAGGTAGCAGTGTCAAAAATGCCCCCTTTCAACCAACCGTGAAATGATTGTGAACAGCAAATAGAATTTATCATATACAAGGTTTCAGCATACCTTTAATATCAACCTTTTCCTTATGGTGGTATTGTTGCTGTGCTAATGAGCATTCAATATTACACCTTCCATTTCCTCTTGATATTTTACGCAACTATTCTAAAACATTTTGATCCCTTTACTTTCCAATATGGCTAAATATGCTGAATTGTTATAGAATATATCCAATGAAATTTTCTGTGATATATAGAATATATCACAGGAAACAAGAATAATAAAACTTCATGAGTAAATGATAGAAAACACGAACCTTATTTAATAATCATTTGAATGAAGAAGAAAATAGTTTTCTATTTCTATTCTAAAATTTGTGTTGTAAGTAGTAATGTAATCTTCACTTTCCCAATAATATAAGGGTAAATTCCTAGCTTAAAGAATACTAATGATGAATAATACTAACAATGAATAATAGAAAAGGATATAGTTGCTTATAACTAATTTTTGTTCATTAATGAGAGCAAATATAAAAGTATAATAATTATATAAAAGTTTCATTCTTTCAAAAACCTTAAGTAAAATGCCTATTTTGAAAGATTTTGTATCAGATAAATAGCTAAAAAAATCACAGGCTTACTTTATCTTTTCATCTATGGAATGCACTCCCAGAACATTGTTACGGTGAACGCCATTTGGTGCATTGCTTTCACAAGATGTTTTGCGTGGATTTAAATACAATTCCTTCTTTGAAGAATTCTGAGGAAAAGAACAAACAATCAAACAAAAATTCTTATTACTAAAAAAAAAGACATCAGAAAGAACAAATGGTTCTTAAAATCCACACCAATATTTCTGAATTATGCCTTTAGAAGTCTCCAAAATATTCCCAATTAAAAAAAAATGATATGAAGGAAATATCAGGAGCCATATATTATATATATATATATATATATATATATATATATAATAAAGTTCAATGTGTGTGTGTATGCGTGTGTGTTGGCGCTCTACAGGCCAGACCGTTGGACCTACAGCTACCAAATTTGGTACATGTATACCTTGGAGGTCCGGAATGTGCACCTCGGAGCCCCTTTTTTCGAATTTTTAATTAGAATTTGAATTAATTAAAATTTAAGCGAAATTTTGACGTTTTTCCGCTATAACTTCCGAAAATATGGTCGCATAAACATGATTTTTACATCAATTTAAAGATTAAAAAATTAGCCTTCTAATGGTATCAGTGTTTTAATGTATAACTTAAGCTTCTATTTTTAACGAATTTTTAAAGAAACATTTTAACCATGTGTTTTTAGCACGTGACTAGATAAAATAAAAGAATGCCGGAAGTTCAAATAAAAAAAAAATTATCATCGCAATGCAACTTTCAGCACGTGACTGGATGCTTTTTCTTTTTTTCCAGATAGGTTTTTCCCGAAATCATGTCTCAAAGTAATATGCTAAAAATCAAATATATGTTATTCAAATTATTTGAAATGACCTCTAAAAACTTACTAATTTTAGTTAAATAGAATTAGGGAAGGATTTTAGAAAATTTTAATTAGAAAAATTTTAAAAAGAGACAAAGAGAAAGCATTTGATATTATAAATTTTGAAATTTTTAACAACTCAATTTTTTTTTCCAAAGCTAATTTAGATAGGCCCAAAATCGGATCTCTAGTTTTATTGTTTATTATAAAAATTATTAAAAAAATTGGCTCTCAATAATTGAAAACTAAATGGGAAAATGCTTTTTTTTCCAAGAATCTTGTCTAAGAAAATTAAAAAACTTAAACATGCTATTTCTGAGCACGAAAAATTATTTTTTAAATTCCAGTTCTACACAATTTACATTCAATCACCACAAAATAAGCAATTTCGGTTTAAACTGTAGAAAAAAAATTATTGGTACCAAATAGCCTTCATATAAAAAAATAATATTATACCATTACATTCAAAGATTTCAAACAATAATATTTAATAGCTTTTTTATTTATATACACTTCAAACTGGGAATTAGCTATATATTTGCAGCTTCACAAGGAATTATTAATAAGCTAAACTGGCAGGCAAAATTTCCATTAGTACAAATTTGTTACTCCCTAATTTAATAGGTTAAATGTGTATAGAAATGTAGGCATAAACAGAAATTCATTGCATGCTTTATGATTTTCAGCAGGCTTTTAAAAAGCATATAAATCTTTCTTCCTCTTCCATAGAAGAAATACCCTTTCTTAGGAAACTTAAACAGAAAAAAAATATTCTAAATTCAAGGCGATTCTTGAGAGTAGCAAATCCGGCTTTCAAATTCTTAAACATATGTGAAAAGTACATTCTGATATTTTCCTGCTAACTATTTCTAATAACTCAAAAAATGCATTATAAAATGCTAAAAAAACTTACAATTTCTAAATCTTTTGATATTCTACTGGAAATTCTGTTACAGCTATATGTAATGGGAGGATCTCGTTGGATAGTTCCACTACTAATATGCCAATAATATGGTCCACTATCATCTGAAATGCAAGGGAAAGAAAAAATATTTTTGTTTTTAAAAACATATAGTTTTAATTATGGTTACTTATTTATGATACATAAAATCCATGAAAATTTTGACATATTTAAGTGTCACATGTCTTCCGACACAAACTGTATAAATTCAAACTTTGCCCGTTTAAAATATTGACTTAAAAATATTAACAGGCCACAAATAAAACAAATTAGAAAAAATATTATTATTATTATTTTTATTAAGATTGAAAATGAAGCAGTCATTCCAAAATTCAAGAAAAATTTTGTATTAAAAATTGTATATGGTCTTTAAAAAAAACAATCCAAACTTTAAAAAATACCAGATAAAATAAAGAATACAATTTAATTAAAAAAAAAAATAAGTACCGTTATATTTGGAACTCTTACAAAATAATCTTGATTTCATACACTTCAAAAAGAAATTCATACTTTTACAAATATATACAAAGAATGTATAGTAACAAAGAATAATGCAGTTTAAATATTTTTTTCTCAAGATTTAAAAATATATATATTAAAAAGCTTTCTTCACCCCATTAATTTATTCCAAGAAGTTATTATAACACAAAGAAATTTTAGTATTATATATATATATATATATATATATATATATATATATATATATATATGAACCTTCATGGCGCTCCCAGCCAGAGGGAAGGCAGTCACTGTCAGATGATTCATTGCATGAATGTTTGTCACAGTTAGATCCAGCTAACCTAAGAGATAAATGAAAATGATAGAAATCATATATTTACCAGAAGACATTCATTAATTATTACTGAATACACAAAGTTTCTAAGTATACTGGTTGTTACAAGTTAATAAACTTAATTCTAGGATAAGGTCAAAATAAATCACACCTGGAAAATCCAAGCAGGAAAACAGTTTACACATGAAATAACTCTTTACATCAGCAATAATGTATCAATTCATAATAAACAATACATTGCCAGGGCATAATAACTTAATAGACACTTTAAAGTTTCAAGATAGTGTTCTCTTTTGTAATATTTTTTATATATTGCTCTTTTTCTGTTCCTAATTTCATAATAAAGAATCAACAAATAATATCAATAAATTAATACTATCCATCATGAAAAATTCAAAAACATAT
The DNA here is from genome assembly GCA_026543055.1 of Argiope trifasciata. Classification (NCBI taxonomy): domain Eukaryota; kingdom Metazoa; phylum Arthropoda; class Arachnida; order Araneae; family Araneidae; genus Argiope; species Argiope trifasciata. The sequence continues at coordinate 4,826,633 of JAPMOQ010058975.1, forward strand.
TCCTTACATTACATCTACCAAAATAAGTATATATATATATATATATAAAATGGTATTTTAAAATCTAATTTAAACTGAATTAATTTCTTAATTTTTAGCTCATTAACTAAATGCTAATAGAAATTTCATTCTAAAATATCCTCTTATTTCCTGATCCCATTCCACTTTTTCTTCTTAATTCAAGGGCGGCTTTGTAAAAATGCGCTTTAGTCAGTGGTTCCCATGCTCCAGATAAAAAAAATCAAAGTTGCTGATCTAAACAAATTCTTTTTTAACAGATTTCTGTGTTTCCCTTATCAGAATTGACAAGCGCGAGAAATCTCTATCAGAATCTTAAAGTACTGTGTACTGAATTAAAGCACTGTGAAAAAATAATTTCCCTTTAAAAATATAGGAATATAAGACTAGGGATAATTTATTTCGCTCTTTTGTCAGTACCTTGTAAATAAATTATGTCTTCCCAGAATGTATTAAAGCGAACTTAAAAATGCAAAATGTACTGTCTTCAAAACTGCCATCTGCTTTCAAAAAAAAAAAAAAAAAAAAAAATTACATGTTTACACACATATAAGCTTTAAATAAAGCATGTACAATTACATAATGCATTTTAATGGAGGACAGACTAATTGAAGCTAAAAATTTTTATGGACATTTCTTACATTTTCTTTTAATGCTCTGGCTTTAAAATTTTAAGAGGAACTTCAAAGAAAATAAATGAGTGCATTTAAAGAAAGATAATATCCACATATATAACAATGTAAAAAAATCTTATCTACATATCTAACAATCTATAAAAAATCCTAACAATGTACATAAATTCTATAATAGTATTCCAGATTTTTTAAAGCAGAAGCATTATAAATGATAACCATATAATTTTGAATAATTCATATATTCTTATATTCAGAAAAATGAAGAGAAACCAAAATCCTATTTATATGCAATACTCATAGTAATATATATTAAAAATATTCTTCTTTTATAAAATGTCTAATTTCTTTAATTATCAAAGCTAAATTAATGCATGCATTAAAAATACTTACTTTTCTGAAACTAAGGATGCACTTGGCTTCTGAATGGAAGAATCACAACTGCACAATGCTTGAAATGAAGGAGATTTATTTTCTTTAGCAGAAGCTGCTGCTTCTAGACTTATGTAATAATCTAGAAAGCTTGATTTCTTCCCCATTTCTTTATTGTCATTTGAATCGAAAACTGAATTACCATTGTCATTCCCAGGGAAAGTTTCTTCTCTATCTGAAGATTTCAAACCCTGCGTTTGATTTCTACACAATAAATAAGAATATATATAATTCAAGGCAAACCTAATTTTGTAATGAAATGATTCAGTTTTCATTAAATTTATGTATGCTTATAAAATTTTATATTTACTGCATGAATGACATAAATTTGATTTTGGACTGATTATTATATTTCACATTACAAAACTGTGGTAACTTTTTTTTGACAAAAAAAAAAAAAAAAAAAAAATCAGAGTAAAAATATTTTAAGTTACTTTTTAATATTTTCAATGATTTTTATTTATTCATTGAAACATATTTTGCTGCCACTTTTTACTTCTTCATTTTTGTCGATTAATAAAATCAACTTAAAAGAATTTTAAAAACTAAAAAAAAAAATAACAGTTTTTAAAAGTTTTTTGCATTACACACACAAAACAAAGGTGGCAAGTAAAGATGTGTAAAAAAAAGTATGAAATATCTTTTTAAATAATAATAATAATAATAATAATTTTACCTTGCTTCCTTGGTACATAAACATTCAGACTGATATATATATATATATATATATATATATATATATATTGTAACAATACAAAATAAATATAAGAAATACAATATGGAGTATAGAAACATTTTTTTAATAGAAAGAGATAAAAACTAATTTTGAGCAGCTCGTTGTTAAAAGGTAGACATTAATAACATTTTGGAATGCCCTATGTATATGTAAACACTTGATTTGCAAATATGTCTAATGAATTCTATCGATTCTTATGAGGTATCCAGTAGTGCAAGTATAAGATGCCAAAGCTGACAAAACGGTAGGGATTCATGGCAAGCTGCCCAAACCCAAGGTGATAAAATTATACACTCACATAGACATGGCTATAGTTCTAAATTCAAGGACTGAAAAACGGATCCTTCCTTCAACATTTTTTTGGGATCTTATATTGTCTAATTATACAACTGGACACGCCTATAAAATATTAAAATAAAACATGTTTTATACTTTATCTAAGCTTTTTATGTAATGTCTGAATTTCACACACTGCCAATAATAATACAATAATCATGCAAAATACATTTCAATTTCAATAGAGAAATTTCTGCTACCCAAATTGCGTAATACCAAGAATGCTAAGCAATAAATCTTGAAAATGAAAAAAATTTATTTTAAGAGAAACAAGCATATTATTTGCAGTGTTCAAAAAACATAAATAAATTTATAAAACAAAATTCATTAAAATATTTTTGAGAAACGCTATTTTTTACATTTTATATCTGCTATTTATAGCAGATATAAAATGTAAAAAATTCTTTGAAAAGCAATCGAAAGCAGTTTCAAAACTGGGATTCTAAACTAATCCCAGTTTTGAAACTGTTGGAGGGAAAGTGAACAATTACTATGAAGAAAAGTGAATTAAAAACTTACAAATTGTTTTCTGCATTCGTAGTAAGCATAGGTACTGTTTCTAGGTCAACGTCCACACCCATAGACACAGGATCCAAACTGGCATATTTACGTCTTCCTCGGATACTTAATCTTCGATTAATTTTGCATGCAACATCTAAACCTTCATATATATCATCATAACTGCCATCTACTTCAATATTACAATTTTCGTCAGAAGAGGTTAACTTATAGTTTGGATTGGCATAGCTGAGAAGATCAGTTTCTGCAAATAAATATAATTTTAAATAAAAAGAAGTGCCAAGATATGAGGCTTTCAAGAACATTTTAAATATTTGTAAAATATGAAAGAACTACGCTTTTGCATTTCCAAATGATTCCTCTGCAATTTTTTTTATTTTTATTTGTTTAAGAAAATTTTATAATTTTTATTTCAAATATATAATATATTTTTTATTTAATTGATCTAAGAAGATATCGTATGTAAACTGCTTTTATTGAGATGCAGAAAATCAATACTAAAAGAAAAACAAAAGTGCAGTAACTTTTACTCTGCGGGCTGCCATCTATTTCTAATCATAATTACTAGCAATTTCAGAAAATAGAACTATTAGCAGTAGACGTATTTACAACGCATCTTTTCAGAATATAACGAATAAAATGTTTGAAAAAATATCCCAGTACCTAAATGAAAGGTTTAATTTCTCTTTCCGAAATTTAGAAAAATAAAAGCTAAATCCGCTGCGATACAACGCTAATTAATTACAAATTTATTATGAGAAATTGGGCTGCTTTTTAAAATAAAAAAAAAATTAATACAAAGTATAAATTTTGAATCACAATACAAAAAATATGTTGATTTAGTAATCATCACAAAATGCTTAATATAATAGCTCCAAGATTGAATAGATTTTATTTAATTGTGATTTTAAGACCACGTTTTCTCAAAATTTATGCTACAATAAGAATTATTAAAAATTGCGGAAGTTCATTACTTACTCACAATTAAATTCAGTAGCAAAATTAAATTTAAAAAAATCACAATAAAAATATGGAAATTAATCTTCACAAAAAATACTTAGAATACAGATAACAATTTCAGAAATGAATTGTATCCAATCCTTTTAATCGATATATACAAAATGAAGGTCACAAAAATTCACAGCAAAAAATAATAATAATCTATTAATCTGATTAGAAATTGACATAGTAATGTTTTCAACAGATATTTAACGTTTTCTAACTCCTAAACTGATATTAGCGTTTGCTAAACCAGTATATCGATTTAATGTTTTCAGATATCAAAACATAATAATTATTATTTCATAATAAATCCGACCAAATTTTAAAAGAAACATTTTCAACTATTTCTATCAACATCAATTTTATGCGGAAATGATATTAATTCAATTATACATTGTTTTCAATGTTAAAAATGGGTTAAAATAATATACCGTAGCAGTTGACTTTTCTATCAACTTTTACAGGACTGCAATTTCAGGTACGATTAAAAGTTTAATACTTTAAAAGCTGACATCAGAATCGATTTATAATACAACTTTTAATACATTGTACCGAAATCTATTAAAAGTAAATTAAATAAAACAAACCAATAACAACAACAAAACAAAACACTTAATTAAAATATTTCATATACTACAACATAAACTTAAAATTATTTTTCATTAATGTGTTGACTGTTAATGTTTACATAAGGGATACACATAAAAATAAAGCACTACATACATTTATAAAAATTAAACAACAACAAAAAGAAACATATATTCGTTATTAAATTACATTCCATTATAAGTTAACAGAAATATATACATAAGAAGTTAATAATCAATCAATTACAATAATAAAAAGATTAATCTACTATCATAATGAAAAAAATAACACAACTATAACATCTATTAATATAGAAAAGAAAGAATGTAACACCGGAGACAATTTTATAATAATAGAATGGATGCAAACGGTCACCTTCACGTATTAAAGTATTACTTTCCAGAAAACTTTATTAGTGTTAATTGAATTATGAAAATACTTTTTAGGAAAATCTTTCATATTCCTGAGTATATATAACGAAAATATAAACGTTTTGAAGAAACCGGAACTAAAATAGGCACAAACAAGGTAGATGAAATCGAAATCTTTTCTGTCTGGACAGTTATCGAGCAGTGAAAGCACATTCTCATTTTAGTAAGTGGAAGCTATTCTCACCATTGAGAACAATCGATTTTTAGAGGGGAAGGGTTGAAACGATTCCCTAATTAGATATTTCCATACATTAAATGACATAACTATCAAACTTACGATTCAATACCATCTTCATGTATGATTGGAAATAAAAATTTGCGACGGAAGCACATTGCAAACAAACGAGTTAACCATCTTACCGTCTTCAGCCTCTTCGCTGCAGACATAAACCTACAGGTCACGTGAGCAAAAGGGCCAATATAAAATTCAGCTCGTGACATCACTCGGCGACAGGATCAATAAACGGGGCGCCACACTTTATTCAACAAAACGAAACCGAATATTGGAGCACACTCTCTCAAAACTTTTTATAATTTCGTTCTTTCAGCACTATTCCAGATCTTTCAGCAACCTCTAAGTATTAAAATCTCATTAGAAAGTTCATTAGGAATTTCTTTTTCCCGTCTGTCAACATTTATTATCTTTTAGATCCAAAATGTTTGTTCTTTATAAATTCAAATCAATAAACACAAGTAACAAGAAATTATAATAAAATTGAAAAATAAAATTTTTAAAAAGCAAGAATGAATAAAAATACAATCTTACAAAAGCTATTAAATGGCATTAACTTTGTTTTTAAAATTTGGACTACGTCACACTCTTAAATAAAGATAAGAGCAGCTAAAAATTAATCTTAGAAGTAAACGCTGAAATAAAGCTATCTCGGGTAATCACTGAACAATGAGGTGTTCATAATCAGAAGCAATATTTGTTAAATCCAATTAATGCAATATTAAAGTGATTTGTTTTCGGAACATAAACAACACCATGATTAATTCTATTATTAATGAATAACATTTATTCGGGTAAGTTTTCACTGCAATGATAGAAATCAAGAAAAGAAAGGATTATTTCTTAAATTCAGTACTTGACAAAAAGTCTTTAATATTTTAAAAATTTATTAACATGTATGAAAATTTAAATAAAGTTTAAAAATCAACGGGTTAAATATCAAACGTTAAGTAAAAGTATCATCATATCAGGACAATGAGAGAGTACATTCGAAAAGTAAGTAAATTTCTTTCAATTTTTAAGTATTTTACTACGCATTGAGAACAATTATGTTGCATTAGCACCAGCTTCAAAGACAAACCTAGCTGATTCACTTTTGAAGCGTTAAGAGCTTCGAATAACTTTCCAACTTCTGAAGCCATACAGTTCGAGAAGCCAAAAATATCTTTTCGAAATGAGGATAAAAGAAATCATTTACTCGCTCTTCGAAATAGCTTCCCTCATTATCATAGCTATAAAAATTCATAAATATGGAGGAAAGAGAAGCATTGTTTTAGGCAAACCATTTTGGATTTACTTTCTACATATCTATAATGTACTTAGCAAACCTTAATCTATATCAATAACTAATTTTTTAAAAATAAACTATGTTTTATCTTTGGTGCTAGAGGTTATTTCATTTTACTCTTTCCCGTAAAAAAGTTATTCAAGAGCATCGAGTCCAAATGGAATGCGTAAATTACGAGATATACGTGCCAGATGGAGGGGGGGGGGTTATAATGTCTTTAAACTTAGCCTACTCTGCCTCCGCTTTCTCAATATTCAATGCAGAAATTATTTGTCGAAGAAAAAAGGGCATATTTTTCTTTCATTTAATGCCAACATCTCTCATACTTCAATAAAACTTCTAGGAGTTCTAGTTTAGAAGTACAGAATAGTTTATATCAAAATGCGGTGAGTTAACTAGTTAAATGACTAAATTAAATTACAGAATCTACACACTAATTAGAAAGTAATTAAAACCTATATGCATCAAGAATTCCATGGAACAAATAGCATTGCGTAATGTATCCTACACATATTTTTTTTCATTTGATCCGCATAACATTTAATAATAACTAGGACCGAGTTGAAGGATTTAGCATGGAGGATTATCAGGGTAGGAATAGACTGACAAAGACATTTCGTACTTTTTGTTAAGACTCACGTTCATTTACAAATAAACTGATAATTTTTATACAGATAAACTATTTAATTATTATATGTAAACGATGAAAGGACATTATATTTATATCATCTTTTAATATCACCATACTCTTCACATATATTAAACAAATAGTTTGGTCTCAAAATAATATAGTAATATTCAAATATTAAATAATAAACTCAATTCTCGTTAAGAAAGACTTGATACCTCACTTCTGAATTAAGGGAGCAAATAATGACATGATAATATTTACATAAAATGCATAATATAGATAAAATTTTAAAATTTACTCATCACAGGATTAGAATCTAAGTGATTCAGAATCAAAAGTATTATTGACAATATTATGCAAGTACAACCTTGTTAGAATCTGTACAATGTGATAGATAAAGTTAAAATATGTATTAGCATATTAAGAAAAATTTAACACTCCTCCCCCAAAAAAGAAAAAAAAACTACTTCTAGATTAAAAACTAGAGTGCACGATAATACGTAAATGTATTTACCTAAAAATGCGCTTACTCACAGAATAAGAAATATAAAAATTAAAACAATCAATTTCAAACTTTAAGACATGGTATTCCATAATCTATACTTATAATAAAGCTCAATGTGTGTGTGTGTTGGCGCTCTACAGGCAAGACCGTTGGATCTACAGCTACCAAATTTGGTACATGTATACCTTGGAGGTCGGGAATGTGCACCTTGGAGCCCTCTTTTCGAATTTTTAATTAGAATTTGAATTAATTAAAATTCAAGCGAAATTTCTATGTTTTTCCGCTATAACTTCCAAAAATATTATCGCACAAACATGATTTTTACATCAATTTAAAAGTTAAAAAATTAGCTTTCTAATGATATCAGTGTTTTAATGTATAACTTAAGCTTCTATTTTTAACGAATTTTTAAAGAAATATTTGAACCATGTTTTTTTATAGCACGTGACTGGATAAAATAAAAGAAAACAATGACGGAAGTTCATTAATTCAATAAATTATCTTTATTTATACAGGATATACATTCAAATTCCGGTCCAATGGTCAATTTGTAAAATATTATCAATAGGCATATATATTGTTTAATACTATTAATTTCGTGTGTGTGAGCTAGAAGTCAGACTTCTGCCCTCTGGGTGCTCAGGGGTATTTACCCTCAGAAGCTACTGCACCCCCTTTCCGTGAAAAACACGGACACGACAACAACAATACTATTAATTTGATCTAAATGAAGTCAATAATTACATTTTATGTAGCTTGAGTCAAACAATGCATTTATTAATAATGAGTTTTAGAGTTCCTCATACTTTGCTCAGAGCCATATTTTACAAAATATTTTTATTAATATTTTAAATAAAAGTTGCTACATCAGTCTTCTAAATCAATAATTAAAACTGCCTGATTTATAAAATTAAAGAATATTATTATAAAAACGTGTTCTTTTAGAACTTTCCGTCCATCATCTTAAAGAAAATATTAATTTCAGGCCAATCAATGCAAGGAATTACTTCAAGGCTAATGAATATGTGATTTAATTGAAAATTTTAGAACGCATTACTCATGATGAACCAGCTGGTCGCCAAAGGCGGCTAGTATGAGAATAAACGTGCAAGAAGATTTACACTTTTCTTTAGTTATGCCGACGAAGGGTTGAACTTCGTACTCAGCTGACAGAGGTTAGTTAATAAATGCAGCTTCTCTGCCACCTCTTTTAGTAGAATCTCCGGAAGCGAGGGGCAAGCACTACTTTCTTCGTCAGGTGGACGTTTGGTCAAGCTTTGGCGACGTCCTTTCAGCCTTTGCTCAGAAGAAACTTCAGGGGGTCAATCCAGGGGATTTGTCCAATCAGCATTCTTCCCGAAAGTGGTTTCCTCCTCTTGTCATAGCAGAAGTTAGTATTGATCAATCCTATCAATCCAATTGGTATCAAGCCAATCCTATCTTTTCTGCATGTGAGCTATTGGTTCCTTCCTTAGTTTTCTGTTAAGGGATCATCTGATGGTATTGGTTTCCCATCAGGACGTAAGAGAGGTTGACAGTCAAAGCTACATCACATTCATATATCGTATTCCTTACTTTCATCACCTCTTTTATAGGTCAAGTTACTTTCTCCACAGCTTGGAGATTTTATCGGTCAGATATCAAGCCTTTACAAATTCTTGTCTCAAATCCAATCGTAGAATCTTTGAATCCCTGTAACATTCCAATTTTCCTTTGATCTTCGATCATTTGACTATTTATTTTATCTCCACATCAACCTGCTTCGCTCGGATCAGATATTTTAATTTTTATCTACTTAATCGTAGGATTTGTAACTCGAAAAGGAATTTCTTCCCTCCTTTCTCATAGTCAACACAGAGGAAATCGATAATTTCACACAAGGGACAGATTGAAAGACCCATATTGCAGCGAGTGGTCTTAGAAAATTCAAAAACAGTCGCCCGTTATTACAGAATTTTCTCCAGAGGAGAAAGTATAGACTTTCTATATTGTAACGAATCCCAAGGAGTGAGTGATTATTACCCATGACTGTCGGAAGGGGAATATGCAGGTGTGCATTCCCTGTCTTAGACGTAAAAAAAGCAATAATTGTCACCATTTAAACTGTACAGATCACATGATTTCAGAAATATCCTCAAAGGAGAAAAGTTTTGACTATAAAATGCTGATTTCTATCAATAGCTTTTACTTAGACTTACACTGAAAATCAAAAGGAAAAAAATCTAGTTAAAGCAAATTTTTTTGAAAAAATAAAGATGCATAAAATTTATTTTATGCAGAATTAGACACTGCAGGTTTTTGAAATTATAAAATAATCACATTTAAATAAAATAAAAAATATATTTCGAAAGCAAAATAATTAAGTAAAATAAAAATAAATACCACAATTTACCAAAATTTTGAAAAATAGTCCGTAATCAACACAATAGATACATTTACCAAAATTAAAATAATAATACTAATTGTTTCATTACATCAATACCATATAGGACATGACCCATACCTATTGATCACTTACTATGTTGCTCAATCGTAAAACTTATTAGCAAAATTCTGTTTCATTTCTTACAAGTTACACATACATCCGTTTCTAAATAAATAAATATATAAAATCAGTAATTAAAAAACGAAAGTAATCCAAATTGAAGATTCTAGACAATATTTATACGAAACACCATCGAATTATTTTAGCAAGTTAGGCACTTCGATTTACAATAGCTGTCATACCTTTAAAAAAATTTTTTTTAATATAAATCAATTATTTTCAAAAATTATATGTAAATAAACAGATATCATTAAATTTTACAATACAAATATATGAATTTTATCGATATAAAAACCAATCCTCGTTTGGCGATCATGGTGAAATAAAATGGCATGTGAAAAATTGCACGTTTATAGAGCCATGGTTTAACACATTGTTTATAAACATATTTTTTGTCTAATATTCTTCTTAAATAATAATCTTGAGGATTTTTTCTTATGTCATCTGGTACTCGTTTATGGGAACCTCACTTTACAATAGTATTCCATTACTTCTCAGGTCAGACTGGGAGTGTAAACTCTATAGCAAAGAAGATGACTTTAAAAGCTTGCACTTTTTTTTTTTTCTGAAATTTAATAATGACATTTTTTTTTATTAGTCATGCAGTACTTTGTACAAGCATTAACCGAACCATATCCATGGCATTAGTGAAAATAGGAAAGTACCAGTTTTTGCCTGTAATTCTCCTATATTTTTATACATTCCAGTGAAATTTGTTAACAGCAGCCATGTTCTTACTGCAATTTAAAGTGGCATTAGGCAGCGGAATTAACACTTCCCCCCCTCAGTTCTAGACTATCTAAACATACGTCCTGTAATGATTTGATCTAGACCTATCAAATAAAGGAGTAGAATTTCAGACATTTGTTTTATTTACAGTCACGTATATATACAGAAAAATAATTTGTTTTAATCTAAGTTAAATATTTGATATTTACACAACAGTCGAAGGTTTATCGTGAAAAGAGTTCTCCATCAATTCGGAGAAAAAACCCACAAGATGCTAACAAGGTGTTAGTCAGCACGGCTACTCCAGCTTAGAGCGTAAAATGCAGCTGTCCGCAATCCAAAGAGTCTCTTCTTCTCTTTAGAGAAAAACCTGCACTTTATCGCTGTCCAAACCTTCTCTTTTCGCCTTCTCTTTTTCCATTCGTCCACGTGAGCTCTATATTGGCCAATCATTCAACAAACATTTTTCTCAATTGTGGCTCCAGCCTGGTGTGGGAAATGTCCATCAATGATGCATCCTAGCAACTGATCTCTCTGGAACACGTTTCAATGATAGTCTCTTTACAATGGGAAACCATTTGGCATCCAGATGGGTAGACACGCCTTTCCCTTGAGGTGCGATACGTTCTTCCCAAACAATGAGCTCTACGTGTGGTCTTTCACCTGAATCTCTCATGACCAGATGCAACGACCATTCGGCAATAAGCAGACCCTCCAGCTAGCAATAAGGAGGCTTTTAACAATAGAGGGCGCTAACAAGTGGTGAACAGCTGTATGGAAATGCCACTTATCGTGAATGGAACAGCGGTACGTTTCAGTCCCAACAAGTAGAAAGACCAAAAGATTTGATAACATTTTTACAAAGCCGCTATCTTCCCACCAAGACCAAATATTCCATTTAATTTATCATATTTATAATCGAAAGATTCATGAAATTCATTCTTAATCTCTTTGTCTGTTTCTAAGGTTTATTCATCCATTTAAATATCATCGTTACTTTAGTAGATATATTTATGGTTTTTTTAGATTTTTCATCAAATAATAGCTTGTAGAGGGGGAAAAAAAACCTACAGAAATAAAAGCAGTGTTCTTTTTTGTCGATGATTGCTATTTTATTCAATATAACCGACATAACTAATCTAAATGTATCCCTTTCTGAATTACTAGTTAGATAAATTTTATAAATTTTAAAGTTATAGCAGTATCTTCTCACATTACAACATACCGTCTATCGTTTGAAATCAAAACGAATGGGCTTGCCTCAAATATAAATATATATTTTCAAAAAATGGTGAACACAATAAAGCACCATTTGTTCATCAATAAACAAATTATATGAAAATAATCCGCACTTCGTAAACTTTTTATTTAGTTCATCTAAAATTGGCCGTATTTTCAACTAAGGATACTTGTATTATCACTAAAATGTTAGTTTACTAGTTTATTTCAATTAGAAGATTTTTCGTCATACATTTTCCTTTAATTCCAATATTTATCTGTTTTTTTCGGACCAATACATCTGTTCTTGAAGTAAAGAATAATATCCAGTTAATTGTGAAAATCTCCCAAAATTCTTGAATCAATCTGCAGAAAGTGTAAATTGGTGGCGATTATTTAGAGTTGCAAAAGATACTTTCTAATGTACGATATAATTGACTAAATCATCTCTAAAGAATATCTGAAACTTACTGATGTTTCCCCTTTAATTATTTCTATCTAGTTTATAATCGTGAGTAGAAATTCTTATTTTCTTCTCTTATTTTCCACTTCGATAAGGGTTTTTCTTTTTTTAGGTTTCTTGTTTCTCGATACTATAAATTCTTCATTACACCTTTCGCCAAAAATTTCTAATGAAATTCGAACATCTTTTGTATCTTCCAGTCAGTTATCATCTACATCTTCTAAATTGGGAACAACAATTGTTCTATCCGATGTCAGTACAGCATATCTTCCTTTTATAATAAAGATGAATGTGCACGTGAGCGAGTATATCTGTGTGTAGGCGCTCTACAGGCTTGACCGTTTGGTCTTGAGCCACCAAACTTGTGGCACATATATACTTCTGAGGGTGAAAATGCGCATCTCGGAGAGACTTAAAAAATTAAGTACAATTTTGGAGCTTTTCCACGATAACTTCTGAAAATATTATGGTACAAAAATTATTTTTACATCATCTAAAAATTAAAAAAAAAATTATCTTTTCAATTATTTTTTTTTACCGCATAAATATTTTTTCTTTATTCGATCATCAAAAAAAAAAAAAAACCTATATTTTCCAACAAAAATCCTAAGGGTTCTGAGCAAATATTAAAAGTATCACGAATGATAATACAAAAGCAATAATTCTGGAAGAACATCAAAGTTATTGATAAAAGATAGTTTAAAAGCTGTAGATACTTTTTCGTTTTCGATTTACAATCAAAATTACTATACTGTAATACTTAAAACAAATAACAACTGGCGAAGCAGATTTCAGTAAAGCAAGCGATATAATTATGTAATTCAGGGATTAAAGTTTACATTTAAAATACTATTAACATGAAGAAATATGTCAAATGTCATTTTTTTATTAGAAATTTTATTACATTGTTAAAGAGCTAGAAGTAGCAATGTATCTATTTTTTACAAATTTTAGGGAAGCCGACAGATAATGAGGAAAATCTGCAGTAAAATGAAATTAAAATCGTATGACCTAAAATATATATATATATATATATATATATATATATATATATATATATATATCCCAATATACTTCAAGTTCTCTCAATGTTCAAATTTTTTCCCACCTATTAATATCCAAATTGAAAATATAAAAAAATATATTCTAAAGAATACTAAACAAATAACTCAATTATAAAAATCTAACCAGGCTTCTTTTGCGCAGCTGATAAGAATAACTAAATGTATCAACTTTTCAACCTAAAGTTCATGACCACCTGCATTATATATATAAAAAAAACATCCTTTGACCAGTGGACGAAAGCGATTGGTAAAGACGATACCATGAAATTAGAAATATATGTTTCAAAATCACCTGCTCCTAGCAGCTGGCATTCCTTTCTTCTTCGCCCCTCCATCCGATTATATTTCCTTTCATCAAATATACACATTTCACTTTGTACTGAAAAGAACATTTTTAGAAATGTTTCAAAATCGTTTTATTACACCACTGAAAATGACAGTTTCACTTGCAGTGTAAAAATAATAAACCATTTTACATGACATCTATTGCGAACTTCGCATGGAGATCATTGTATTTTGCAGGTGGTCTAACTATGAAATAAACAATTTGCTCAATTTTGATACCATGCTATTTAAAACACATAAACTCTATATTAAAATATAATTCCATTCAATACTGATTTTCAGATATTCATTTGCAAATAGCTAAATGTGAAAAAGCATCATTATATAAAAATATATATCCTGATTTCTATCTTAATTTAGCCCACATTAACTTCATTCTAAAATGCTCTCTTATTTTCTGATCCATTTCCCACTTTTTATTTAATTAATTAAACACGCGTTCTATAAAAATGCTGGTCTCGGCATTTTCTCACATTCTAAGTGAAATGATAAAAATGTTTAATGCTTACAACATTCTTTTAAAGATATATAAAATTACATTTTTTAAATCGATAAGTGTCAAAGAAATCCCTATCAAAATCTCCTAATAAAATCACTGAAGGAAGAAAAAAAAAAAAAACCGTATTTTTTTTTTTTTTTTTACTCTTGAGTCGCAATGTAAGCTGGCGTATCTTTTATGACTGTTTCTTGTAAAATTAAAATTTCAAAAATTTCTTCTTCACGGCCAAGCATTAGTTAAAATATGTTTACATACATATACATTTACATCCCATTAATAAGTGCCTCATACTACATTAAGAGATGATTATTATGTAAAAACATAACTTCAACAAAAACAAAAAGTCAAAAGCATTATTGATCTTCAAATGGACAGCATGACGAGGAATGAGTTAAGTACAGTTATTCGAAAACTTTTTTTAAAGTTTTTTTAAGTAACAGCATCATACTGAAATGAATAAAATATAGATAAATCCAATGGACTTAATATATTGCAAAAATGGTTCAATTCGAATCATTTTTTTTCAAATCAGCTCAATATTAAATGCAAATAAGCTTATAACCTTACCTTTAATTATTCATACCCCCCTCCCCTTCAGAAATATCCATTTTTTATCGCTAAGAATTTGGCATTGAAGACTTCTACAGTTTTTAAATTCCATCAAAAACATCCTCACCATTAATTTTTTTCTCTGATAGTAAGATAAAACAAGGACAATTAAATTCTTGGATGAGACATCTAAATTCCAAAAAACTATTCACCAACTAAGCAGCCTTGACAAGATCATTCCTTTTAACAGACAATTTGGAGGAAATCGAATCCCAACACTTTGCTTTTCTTTCTCTTCCAAAGCGATCAAAACTTCACTGAAAGCCGCTCCTTACATTTATTTTAATATCCATACAAAATTGCTTTTCATTCAGCTTTATTTCAACTTTTCTTACAATGTTAGCACACTTCCCTTTTTAATTTTCAGTGAATATACTGTATCATGTGATATTTCTCCGTTTTTAAAAAAGTAAATTTTATTTTAAGCAAATGTTTTTCTTTCTTTCTTTTTGTATTTGTGTGTGAGGAAGAGCGTGTGTATATGTACTTCCCGAATATTAATGGTCTGTTCCTCATCCTTTTTAACTCCATTTTTCTTTTTCCTACTTTACCACACCAGCCGATTTTTTTTAACACACAAGTTCGCTTATTCACTATAAAAAGAATATGGAGGGAAGAAAAACACCAGAGTTATTCTACCCCAGATAGGTCATAAAGATGTGAACGGGCAAACAAACATGTAAGTTAATTAGGAAAGACAAGACTTGAAAAGAGCACTAATTTCTGCAAAATACGTTGAATATTAATATGAAATGTATTCGTTTTGAAAAATGAATGTATTTTTTTAACAAAAATTTTTTATTCACTTTACAGCTCATACCAAATTCTAGTAAAGTTTTTGTTTTCTTAAGTCAGAGTATTTAATTGAGTTGTAACTAAAATGCCCATACTTTTTTCTTATTACATTTAGAAAATAAGAAATGTTTCAACTGGTATATTCGCACACTTTGGAATTTTTTTTTTTTTTTCAATTATAACAAGGTTATTCGTAAGTCGCGAAGTCTATTTTTTTATTGAAACTTCATCACATTTATTGAAACAGTTCCACATATTTTTCTTTAATTATGTGGATCTCACTAATTACAAGCACTCATATGAAATTTAATGCAATTCCTGGAATAACCTCTTACTTAAACTAGTTATTAAAAATGCATCGACACAAGGTATGTATTATTAATATTTATGGATCTGTAAGAAAGCAGAAAGGTAAAAAATAGATAAATACTATATAACAGCTTAAAAAAGAATAGTATAGTTTTTATAATGTTATTTTACATAAAATGTTGTTCTTTCTCACTATATATTGGAAATATATGAATTATTTAACACTAAGCAGAGTAGATTCTCATTGGCACACACAGGATGTCAATGCATTTCATAATTTCTTCACACCAGCCACAGCAATGAGAGAATTTACAGGCAATGATAGATATCGGTTTTCTTTATTTTTAAAATGCAAAAGACTGAAAATAAGACGCAATTTAATGTTAAATTTTTTTCCAGCGTTATAAGAAATAAAATGAAACAGTTCGATTGCTGAGATTATTTCTAATCATTTGATCACTTCAAATAATTAAAGGTAAATGCCAAGCGAGTTTACATAATAAGAATAAATATACCAATGTAAAAAGAGAAAAATATTTTTAAAAATACGTAGTGCGGCTGTTTTATTTTGATTCTTATAAAAAAAAGGTCCTTTATGTTTACAAAATTTATAGATTTCAAAAAAAAAAAAAAAAAAAAAACTCCTTTTTAAGAGCGAAGGAGGGGTGTCAAATGTAACTTGAATTTTAAAACGGGTTTAAATAAATAAGAATTCACAGAATAAAATTTTGTACAACAGCTGTTTTAAATAAACAGCAGGAGAGATCTCTCGAAAATTTTCTCGCACTTCACCTGATAAAGATGTTATTCTCTCTCACCAGCGTTAAATTTTTAAACAAAACCATGAACGAAACGAGTGCTCAGGTTTTTTCCCTCTAGAATAACACACAAGAACATTTTGTGCTTCAAAGTACAAAGAATAAAACGAATTATGTATTTTCGTCATCTTTCTGACGCAAAAATTCGGATTTCAAATTTTTTGATGACTATATTACTTTATCCTTGTACATGAGAAAGTAAAAAATTAGTATAACAATGATACGTATAGGAAGCAACAATAGGAAAAGATCCTCAAGAGCACTGCACAGAAGATGATATACTGATTTGAAGGGAAAAAATAATGTCTAATGTGAAATCGATCCAAATGAATTAATAAAAGTAATATGGGACTGAAAAATATTATTCGATTTCTTTCATCAAAAACTTTACAGATAACAAAATGAAAAAAAAAGTACCTGGAAGCATATTGCTACACAATTTTTTGTCTACTTCATATACGAGAAAAGTAATAAATCAATATGGAGTTTCAATAATTTATCATTACAAAAAATTATCATTTGTATACTTCATACAGGAAAGTAATAAATCAATAAGGTGTTTCAATAGTTTATCATCACTAAAAAATGCTGTATTTGCAAAAAAATTAAAATACAGTCTCTTCAGAAATTTTATGATAGAGAATTCTAGAATTTGAACATTAAACCCTGTTTCATATTATTTTCTAGCCATTTACTTTTCCCCGCCATGAAGAACCTTAGATTACTTTTATTTTTGATAAATAAAGACTATAACAATTAATTAACTAATTTTTTAAAACTCTATTACAATTTTTCAAAAAAGATTTCGTCAAATTCTACAAACACCAATGAATTTTCTTTTTACTAAAATCAATATTATAGAACCTATTATTTTTACATCTAACAATTTTGTTTCCAAAGTTTCTCGACACGCTCAAATGTAAATAAAGATAATGGATTTTGCCATAGCAACATCAAGATAATTTCGAGCGAAAGAGTGGTAATTTACCTACTTTTATGGATACCCGGAAAAGCAATACTTCTATTACGGAGGGATGATTGTTCCTTTCTATTTGAATTGCAGAAAAAATGCGCAATAGATTGAAATCTAACTTACTATGGAAAGTGAGTTTGATTCACATAAAAGGTAAGAAAAATTAGTCGCAACGAAATTTAAGAAAATATTTCAGTAAATTTAAACTAAGCAGAAAATCTGCATCATTTAGGAGGAATAAATATGAAAAAGATAAAATGAAATGAAATTAATACTAACTGAGCGGCAATAAACATGAAATCATAAAGTAAAAAATAATATTATTAACTCGATAAATGAATTAGTTTCATAATACGCACACATATTCAGTTTTTTTCATAAATATGTTGCTGATTCGCAAAAATTGTCTGCTTCAGAACATGAAGAATGAAATGATTAATCCTTTTAAAAGGTAAATTTATTTATAACAACTTTTTATTTAAGCTTTCAGATCATCAAATAAGAATATATTCAGAAAAATAACCATTTGCAAAGAGTTATGATCTCATCTAAGCGTCTTTAACAATTTTCAATCAGCAAACAAAAACAGTAACAGAATTCACCCCAGTACGTACGGTCTGACATTATGATTTCACCCTCCCAACTTCAGAAACTAAGTCCTGGAGTCATCATGTATATAGTTTTATTCTCCTATTGCATTTTATTCTTCAAGAGTGATGAATAAAATACATTATACTCACTGTTAATGAGGTAAGACAAGAATGAATAACTCTACTTGCAGCCAAAAAGAACCATAGATTTCAGGGATCGAAAACAGTGTGATTTTCCCTATGTCTCGATCAGTATTACTGTTTCAAAAAGGTATCTGAAATGGATATTCTCCTATAATCTAAAGTAGAGAGAACTAAAAACATTAATGCGGCAAAGCATTACATAATATTAATTGCTTTATCCTCAAACCACGACTTCCTTTCCTAAAATATTCTTACAATATATTACCAAGATCACATCCGATGATTTCATGCTTAAACGAGTCCAAAATGTATGAAAAATTTTGCATAAGAGCAGAGTGATTTCCAACATGAAACTTGTCTGTCAAAATCGATATAACATGCGTTTCCTAGTTTGTATGTTTTATTTCATATGCGTCAACAGCTGTAAATCACCGTTTGTTTTTTAGATTAAAATTTGTTTTTAAGATATTAGGCAATTTTTAAAGAGCATATCAATTAAATGGAACTTGCTGTTTCAACGTGCAAAGGATACTGTTTCCGATTTCATTTTAAAACAACGCAGTTTCTTATTTAAGCGGGATGGGATAAATAAATATTTGTTGGGTATTTATTATAAGTTATTTAAATAACATGGCAATATGCAAAACAAAGCATTTGTGAAAAATGATCTATTCTTATTTACAACTGATACATTTAAAATTATAGATAATAAAAAAAAATACTGTTACTAAAAATTATTACCAATATTACAAATAAAATACTCTAGAATTTAACGGGAATGACAGAATAATTTACTTTTTCCAGTTTGAAGAAATTGCGCCTACAGCAGAATAATAGTTCTTAACACTGTTTGTGTTGTGTTGAAAAATTAGGTTGCATTTCAGACTAATTATAAAATGGAAAATATGCCTTGATTTGCATGATCAAGATAATTTAATTAATAAGGAATTAAACAATTTCGATAAAAGAACAGGGATCTCTTTGACAAAAAGCTAATTCTCAATAAGTTAAAAAAGGAATAAATTGATATTGGTTCAGTACATTTTACAACAGAGATTTTAAATCTAATGAAGCCAGAAGGTTATTTGAAACCACGTGACTTACCTCACGGTTTACTTTTATTAATAAAATAGGACAGAAAATGAAGTTGCACGGTATTCAGTTGAAAACTGATCTCATTCATTAGAGGGAAAAAGACGGAATGTGAGATGGAAAATTATGTGAAAAACATGAATCCATTATTATCGTGGAGGAGTTTGCATGGCACAAATATTGTAGCTGAAATGGTTTTCATGCATTCTAAGTGGACCTGTTACATTTTCTACAACTAAAAGAACATCCATTTTAATTAAATTTAACCAAAACGGTTAAAACCCTACACAAAATTGTAATGCAGCAATCCTATTCTCTTTGCACGCAAGTTAAAGAATATAATGATGGAGGAAATGAACCAAAATCTAAGAAAAAGTTTCTGATGCAAAGAATTTATGCGTAAAAATATACGCATATATGCATTTTTTTCCATAAATTCACAACTTAATTTTTCTAAAAACACCTATAAAGGAAAAAATAATTCACAACAATAAAATTTTGGGTTCATTTCATTGCCCATATTATTTAAAAAGCACTTTGAATTTTTTATTTAAATACCTCTATCAATTTTTGAGATCATGTTAACGGTGGAGAAATTATACGAAAATTAAAGTTTTTAGAAAATTGATGTCAAAGACAAATTTTAGCTGTAAAATATATGACCCTGGATGATAGTTCAGGCCTTCCTTTTCTTAAAAAAGGTAAACTGTTTTGGAAAGGAAAAAGTCTGAACTACACGAATTAACAATTAAAAAAAAATCGCCTATGTGGTCGATAACCAGCGTTTTTAACGTAGTCGAATACCTTGAGAAGTGCATTTTTACATCTTTTCGTCCACCACCTTAAAAAAATATACTAATTTCAGGCCAATCAAAGTCCGGATTTACTCCAAGGCTGATAATCAAATGAATATGTGTTTGCGCATATGTATGTATGAACCTGTGTGTTAGTGCTCTACACACCAGACCATATGATCTAGAGATACAGCACTTGGTATGCAATATTTACTTTGGAAGGATAAAAAAGTATGATTGGACGAAATTTTTTTGAAACTTAAAATTAATTAATATTAAGCTAATAATTGGAATTTTCCAACGATAATTCTTGAAAAAATTACAGCATCAAACTTTTTTTAAACCCTCTTACAAATTACTTTTTTCATAGATAACAATGTTTTAGCCAATAAATTCAGTTTCTATTTTCAATGAATTAAAAAAAATATTAGTACGTAAGAGTACGTTAAGAGTGTACCAGTGACTGCCGTCATTTTGACAAAAACTCAAACGAAATAATTAAACAAACTCTAAGAAATTGAACAGAGGGAAGTGCGATGTTCAGCACGTGTTTAAAAAGAAGCGCAATGTTATGGAACAAATATAAAATGCGATATTTTCTACTTAATTCCAAGACAGCTTATTGCGAATCAGAGAGATATATAGTGCAATGAACAAATCATCGGCTTCTATAATAATATGAATTAAGTGACTATCGAAGTTTAAATATATTTGGCAGAGAAGTTATAAAGAGAGCAAGGCACATAAGTATTTAATTGAAAACTTTAGAACGCATTACTCCTGACGAACCAACTGGTCGCCAAAGGCGGCTAGTAATCTAATATCTTTTGCATACGTTTTATTTTGCAGAATCTGGAAGAAAAATTTCTTAATAAGAATTCATAAGTGTCAAATACTTTTTGAGCCCCCACGAGAGGGGGAAAAATAAAACATAAAAAAAATGAAATGCATTTAAATTTTCATCTTAAACAAATTCATGTCCACACATTTTGTTGAATTAAATTTTACTATTGCTAATGATTATTAGACATTACTGTAAATAAAATTCCTGGCGGACTTATTGTTCATCAGACGTTTATCGATTGCTATCTCCCCCCCCCACAAAAAAAAACTTCTAAGATAATCTAATCTTCCCAATTAAAACAGATTATAATATGTTTGCAGTACCAGCTAATATAATGTTTTTAAAAATGACAACAAGAATACATTTTTATAAGAAAACAGGAGATAACATACATAAAAAGATTAATATATGAAAATAACAAAACAGCATACACAATATTGCCGATCTAATGAAGTAGATATCAAATTTATACAATATTTATTGTTACATTATTGTAGTAAGACAAAGGGCTAACCTTTCAAACTATTTTCTATATCTATTTTTACAAACATATATGAGCTCTTATGATCAACGTCTCAATTTAGAGAATCGAATGCGCCTAGACAGTCACATGGGGATCAAGTGCAATTCGCAGAGCAATGTATATTAGCTCGCAGACAAAATATTTATTTTGAAAAATCCATCTTATTGCGACGACTGCCATTGTTTTTCAATACGCCATAGCTCATTGCGACACGATATCACTTTCTGTAAAATGACAGATTTTTTTTCAATTAACTTACGATGTACATATCACAATTTCTACTCACTGAAAATAACATCAGCACTGGTTATTAAATATCAAGGGCTAGAATAGGAATCCAAACGACTTAATGACATACATTTTTGATACTGGTGAACGAAAACTTTAGGGATTTATAATAAGAAAATAATGTCTTCAACAGTAGAAATTTTAAAAAATTGTAATCACAGCTATATCTACAAATAAATAAAGTATTACGAATAAAATTGGACAAGAAATAAATACTAAGAACTTCGGATCAGATTGGAAATGTTAATTCGTCTTACTTTTCTCAGGCAATCAAGATAACAGTGCTACCATTTTAGTAACGGGGCGATATACTTTTTTACATTTCAAGAGATTTTTATTTTAATTAACATGTTCACGATTTATTTTCATTTAATTTTTCTCATTTCAATAACTTTATAAAATTGTTTCTAGGGTTTATTTATTTATTTTTTTTTGGTAAATTATGGACAAAGTGGAAATATAACAACTGTAACTATTAGTTAATGATTTCTTTACTTACATTAAAAAGCAGTGGCGTAGCTAAGGTAGAACAAATGCCCTGTGTGCCCTCACAAAAGGACACAAAAATGAGGAATCAATTAAATAAGTTTTCAACAAGAAAAGTATTTTGTTTTTTTAATTCTTATTCTACTCTTCTTAAAAGTTAAAATGCTTCCAATCAAATGCCGAAAAATGCATAGACATTTTTAAAACCAAGTAACTAATTCAAGGTAAAATTTCCAAAACAAAATTGTAAATTACTCTTTCATAAAGAGATGACCAAAATCGAATTTATTTAAGACAAAGCTCATCAAAGGAAAACTCATTTTTTAAAGAATTCTGCCCCAATGGGAAAGGAAAAAAGTTAATCATTTTTTAAAGAAAAAGGCAGATATCAAAATAATAATGGATAACTTTAAGGCAAATATCAACCACAGGGAACTTTAAGTTTCCTCAAGAAAGGAACATGCCTTTAAAAAATGTTATAGCTTCTATGTTCATGCTGACTGAAAATCAGGTAATTCTGAAGTTTGTGACAGTTAGGAATTAAGCAGCGTTTTTATTGTTTTTATTATTGCTTGCAACTCAAAACACAAAAAGGAGATAAAAATTAACCGTCTGATGGCAACAAAAGTTTGATTTATTGTTAGTTTCCATTATGATTATCAAAAATTTTACTTCTTAATCACCAAATAGGGGCATAATTAGGGTGGAAAATTTTATTTTTGTAGAAACAAAAAGAAAGTTATACTGAAATGTGAGAATATTCTCTTCCGATTAACATGTATTTGAATCTGGTGTTTCGAACTTGATTTGAATTCATAACTTTCTAATTTGTAGAATTATCAGAGATTTTTTCTTAGCTTTAGATTTTTAGGATCATCAAGCTCTATTAAAAATAATTGTTTAATATTTTTGTTTATTCAATTACGCTTGTTTTGATTATGTTTTTTTAATTAACTGCTTCACAAAAATGAAAGAACTCTCATATGAAAGGTACAATTATCTGAGTCTTCAAAAAGTGACTGAAGAATATTAGCAATATTTGAAAAGCTAATTTTATTCATAACCAATTTAATTTGAAAAACCTTTTTAACACTATCACTTGTTTTAAATCCAGAAAATATTTTATTTTATTGATATCGATGTATTTCTTTACGTTATCAAATATATTGAGACTATTTCAGCAAACACTGATATCTTCTACCAAGATGACAGAACAAAATTTCAGTGAAAATCCTGAAGAACCAATAACTTCCAGGAAATTGGCACATCAGGCTAGACTGTCTTTAAATATTCTATCATTGCTCTTAGAGTAACATCTACTTTCCATTCAGTACATTTATAATCATACTGAAATGATCAATGGATTATGTGTAATTCACAAATGCCTAGATCTAAAATTTTAGTCATTTCTACATGGAAGTTCTTCTCTGATATGTTTTAAAATTTTAATTTACATTTGCCCCATTCATACTAATTTGCAAAAGTAACTGTAACTCCAAACTTGATATAACTTCTTTAAAATTCTCAAACAATTCTTGAGCAGTGGTATGCTTTAAAAATATTGAATTCGAATATATTGTGAGGACTGAGTTGGTTGATTCACACCAACAATTTACAATAAGATCCATTTGATATTTTCATGAAATGTGATTCAAAGCTTTATTGTCAAGGCATATTACAAATTTTTTATTGCTTAAAGATTTTTTAAGAGATTATAGAGAAAAATGGAGCTAATACGTTACAAATAAAATATAACATTTTTGTACGACTTAAAGTATATTTTTTTGGCTATTTCACTATTAATGAACGTATGTGAAAATATTTCTGATGTATCACAGAATGCATCAAAGCAAGAATGTGACGCAACAAGCTTTATAGTACATAAAAGTCCAGCTTTAAATTATTGTACTTGAACTAAAAGTTTGAAATCGAATTATTTTCGGAAATCAAATTCAACGCTTTTGAACTTGACATATCTTATATTCCTTTTAGAGTCAAATAGCAATTATGACTTTTTTTAAAAAACTGACTCACAATTTTGTATGTTTTCCTCTTTTGGCATAATTAACAAGTGCCCATTTTCCCATATTACTTACGCTTATTATCTATCGTTTTTCAAACCGAGCAGTACGCAAAAAACAGATTTTGCGAAACTTATCTAATCCATCAGCTAAGTGAGGATTCATGTTTTCATCCGTTCAACCAGTATTAATTACGAATTTTGAGCAACTCATCGTTTAAAACTATTATCTGATATATTCTGAATAAGTTCAAGTTTTTTCAAACAATAAACAAACCATTCAACAAACTCATGTGAGGGTGAGTAAACCTCGATGCTTTAGCAGACTGAATGTTGCTATTCTCATCACAGAAATTTATTCTATTCTCTCCACCAGTTATAGCAATCTCGTATATCCTCATTAGCTACAATCAGGGAATCTCACGGAAAAAGAAAAATTGTCTCTAAAAAAGAAATTAGACTGATCTATATAAAAGAGGGGGGGGGGGATGAAGCGAGTAGAAAAGGGGCGAGTTTCAGCAATTATATAGTTTCGTTTTTGGTGCTACGGCTACAATCTTTCATTATCACAAAGTTTAGAGATCGGTATATTTTAGATGAAAACAAAAAAGGAACAAAATCCCTAAATTTTCCGTGTTTATGATCATTTTTCATATTTCATTGCATTTTTCTTTCTTTATTAGATGATTTTAAATTCGATGCATTTTCCTGGGGTCGTGGCAACAGTACCTATGATCCATTTGATGTTAAACATCATCAAAATTAAACGAGAAATAAATGGATGAAACAATCAAATGTAACTTATCAAAATTAGGGTAATCCAATTTTGGGTAATCCATTTGCGAATGAAGGCAAATGTACTAAAATAATTTAACAACTGAAACATAGTATTCTATTCAGTATATAGTTAAGGCCTTATCACACGGTGAAATTTCGCCAGCACTTTTCTGTTTCTACCCTCAAAAACCGGTCAAGCAAGTTACAGGATCGACAACTTTTTCGAACTAGCTCGAAAATGTTGTCGGAAATATTGCCCGCAAATGAAATTCAATTAATCATGTGAAACTTTGAAGTGACGTCACACAAGTGACGTCACTTTCCTTGTCGTTAGCTGACGGAAAGTGCCAAAGATATTTTGCCGTGTGATAAGGCCTTTAGGAAACTGGACACATGCAAACATTGAGCATCATAGAAGCTCCAATTCCCAATTATTTATTGAAAACATATTCCAAGCATTTCTGACAGTGATATATTTAAACAGCAAAATAAATGACCTACCATCTAGTAAGAAGTGTGTGTGTGTGCGTGCGTGCGTGTGTGTGTGTGTGTGTGTGTGAACACATGGTATACCACTGCACCTCAAGAATGACCACACATTTTTTACCTCAAACCCATACCACATTATTATCATTATGCAACCTGCAGGAATTGGTATGCACATTCTGCCCTCAAATATACCAAATGCTACCTAGAAATTTAATGCCTCAATTTCTGATCTAGAAAGAAACCACTATCACCTAACACAAAGTCTTCTTACTTAGATTAATAACCACGATGAAATAAAATGATGACAAATATAAAGTAGGATTAAGAGCATAATTTTATACTCAAAAAGATACGCTTTAACCTAAAATAACACTAGAAACTTCAGTAAATAATGGCATTTTAAAGTCAACAAATTCTAATTTTAATATTGAAACAGATATAATTCCAAACGAGACAGCAGTTTACAAAAAAGAATAAATTAAAAAACTGTTTTCCAGAGCAAATTTTTAAAAAATCTACTCTCCTTATTTATCATTCCCTAAATGAAATTTCCAAATCAGTATTTTTTTTTTTTTTAATAATAAATGGTAAATTTGCTTTTCTCCGTATGTTTCACAAATAACAATCAGCATCTATATGATACATTTGGTGCAAAATAATGATAATAATCAATTTTCTTGCACTAAATACAAAAAACAATTTTTGTATGTGTGTGTTTGCTTTCTTTTTTAAACTCTTGATTCAATCAGAAATTGCACATTTGAAACATATTACTCAAAAGCTCTCAATCTATAAACTGTAACCTGAGATAATTGCTTATAAATGCTCCAACAACTAAATCAAAGATTATACAGTTCTTTAATTTTTTAACCTCAGCTAGTATGGGAATTCCAGTGCCTCAAACCCCAAGCTAATTTTTTCCGCATGCACACAAAATGGAATCATCACTTTCACACGGGTGGATGATCATAAATTACCTTTCACCCTTATATCCCTTGCACCTGAGACAGGGCATTTTGAGGCAAATCCAGATTTATAGGGTTGATATAAGTATGAGAAATCAAAAAGGCATATCAATGAAGAAAATTTCAATCTAACGAATTATAAATACACTTTATGTGCCATAATTAAAAATTTAATTTATAAAACACAAAATTTTTCGCTCAATGTTTCATATAAAAGATCATATATCCAAAATAACTAAATTAAGACAAAATCAAAAATAAAATTAAAATTAAGTCCATTTTATTTTTCAGTTTTAGAATAATATATCATTTTAATATATATATATAAAACAATGGAACTTAAATGAAATAAAACATTAATATTTTTTGCAGTACATTTAATCTGCAAACCATAAAATTTTTAAATATTTAAAAATATTAATCAACTGTTATTTTATAAGATATAATAATTTCAAAAACTTCAAATCATCCAATGAATTGTAATTTTTTTAATAATACTTCCTTACAATAATAGTATTGATTGATAATTTGAAATGAAATATAGCTCTCCTTTTTTAAACCCAAAAATTCTATCAACATAAAATCATATGTTTCAAATTTATAATTAATCCATTTTCATACAATGACAATGTCTGATAAGTGCATTGAATTACCAAATTTACTGTTTTAAATCAACAATTAATTATGTGAAAGTATTAAGCAATTTAAAATGCAAAAATCATTTATAGATGCTTCACTATTCCAAATGCCCTTTATATTCTTTTGAAATTAAAATAACAATAAAAGTCTCAAATAGAATAGTCATTTAACTAAGAAATTAAGTAAGTTTATAGCTCAAAAGGTCAAGCACATTCTCAGAATGCTACCTTTTCTTGCTTAGTGCTGTAAAATATCATAATCAGTTAAAATTATGCATTTGCTCTTGAGACAAGATAGATTTGTCAATCTAAGTACTCTTATGCTGTGGATGCCCTCCATAAAATGTCTGTTAAATATTTCCATCAAGAACAAAATTGGAATTCTAACAGATTATTTAAAACACAAAAATTATCATAATTTATTACAGTCTGAATAAAATTAAGTTTAGTTTTTATAAACATGAAACATATTCATGTTTCAGTATAAGGATTTGATTCACTATAATTACAAGCAATTAAAAAAACATTAAAAAACATATAACAAACAAAGCAAGGAACTTATTTTGGACACATAATGAAAATTTAAAAGGTAGGAATATAATTCATTATTGATACTGACCAACATCAGAAGATGAACTCATTGTGATACCTTCTTCACAAATATTTGAAATTACTGACAATCAGATAAGAAAGAATCTAGAAAGCTGTAACATAAATGAATTTGAGAATTATGAAGAATGAATTTTATAACTGAAGTAATTTTTTAATAATTTCACTAGATACATAATTTTGATACTGTATGCACCAGGAAGGAAACACATAAAGACAAAGGAAATGTCAAAAAATAATTACTTCATGTTTAACAATTTCTGCTAATAACAAATTAGGATATCATCTTTAAGGGAAAGGAAGATAGAGAGGATTTTTAAATGGTAATTAGAATGACAAGTAAAATATATCACAATAATACCAACATATTCTATTTATAAATCAAACAAAATTTAGTAACTTTCATAAATGTATTTAATCTGTAATTCAACCAAATAAAAATGCTAATCAAATTCAATCTTCATAATTATTACATTTAAATAATGTATACAGATTTTCAAAAAAACTTTTAAAGGCAAATTATTTAGCTTCGGCAATATCTAAGTAAACATGAAGTACAATTAAATTTTAATTATTCAAATAATTTAGACAAATAAATTAAAGCTGTTTAAGGAAAAATACTTGTAGTATACTAATTTAATATAACTGAATTTTTTTCAATCTAATATATAAACTTCATTTTCAAATCTAAAAGTATTATTGTTAATTTTGTATTATAAATAAATGAAAAATTAGGGCTTTAATTAATCAGCCTTTATTAATTTTTTATTCTTTTATGGTTCTCTTTTCTTAATTTATCTTTCACATTCAGCAGAATATGAAAATGCATCTCTCCCTTCTGTATTCTTCACAACAATAATTTTTTATCAGAGAGAATGACTTTTTATAGTTATCTATAGATTCTTCTATTTCACAGGAAAAATCGTAATTTCAATAGAACAGAAACATATCATTTTCACAAAAATTCCGAATATGTAAGAAGAAGGCAGCTTTAAAACAAATGCAACCAGAAAACTTTCAATCTATAATTATTTTCTAACACAAGCGATTAAAAAAAAAAGAGAGAGAGAAAATGATTTTTATATCACTTCACGAAATTAATTTATAATCATCGAACGTTTTAGTTGCGTTCATCAGAAAAAAAAATAATAACAGAAGAAAAAATTGAGCGAATGAACCGCATTTATATAAAAAAAAGTTATTTTAATGGAAAATGCAATAAAAACAAATTTGACATCCTATAAGAAGATATACAATAAATGTTATTAATCGATATATTGTTTATAGGTTTTCGAATAATAATCACATCTGCAAGAAATATAGCAATTAAACAAATTTTAAGTGAGTATAGTTGATTACTAAAACAGCAAAAATATTTCAAAATAAGAAATCTCACCTTGCATTCTAAAATGTAAACACCCAAATGTAATGTATGTAAACATTAAATACTAATTGGTGGACAGAAAATCTCTCCTATCGTAAATACAGCGGGTGCTTTTACCAGCGGTAATATGGGTTTTTTTTCACCAAGGAGTGCTTCCCCCCCACAAAATAAAAAGCAGAGTACTAACGAAAATTGAAAATAATTTTAAAAACTAAAATGATAACACATAAGTAATAAGCTTTGGATTTTGAAAAAGTGATAAGAATTAAAAAGAAAAAATAATAATAATAAAATCATTTGAATTTCGGCAGCATCAAACAAGAATGATTGAAGAATACGAAACAAAAGAAAATACTTGATATAATTGATTTAGAATACATTTTTGGTGCATAATGAGATCTATGAATACATTACTGTTTTATGTTGAGCCATATCAAATGTACTCAGAATTTTTTTTAAAATTGGGAATAAAAGTATGGAATGGCAACATATTCATTCCTTCAGCAGAGCAGACGAAAATTTAAAAGTGTTATTATTAGAATGCAGCTGCAAGATACCTCTGTCTTTTTTACAAACTTTTACGTGAGTTATATTTACACTCTCACTGAATTGGTTCGTGTGCATGAAAAACTCGACCAACGCGATGCCAGAAAGTTGTCAGGGTGGATCTATTTCAAGAACATTACTTTTACCTCGCGAGCATCACCTGGGCACAGGAAGCTTGGGGACTTTTCGTTTAAGACACATTTTAGCTGAGGACGGCTGTAAAGAAAGCCAAGTCGCATTGGCGAAGAGCTTATTAACCATCCCATCAAATAATTTTGAGGAACGTAGCTTTAACGCTCAATTAGCTGTATATTGGTTATTGCAAGCTGCCGAAAAAGGTCAAGAAGAAGCATTTTCATTATTAAAAGAGTGTGTCAGCGGTGGTGTTGGTATAAATGCCAGAAATCATCCTGAAATAGAAAAGTGCCTTAAATTTTCTGACGAAGAAAAAATATCACGTAGAGTTGCATATTCATTATTCGAGGCAATCATGAGTGATACTGAAGATTTAGTACCAGAACAAGTCTTCCGAGAAAAGATTGAAACCATACTTAAAGAGGAGAGTAAAGAAAAACTCTCTGTCAAGGCAGCTGAAGATCTGCCACTTCCACAGCAGCAGCCATGCCAGAAGAAAATGGATGAAACAAGTCTTCGAAATCAGGCTCATGTTTCATTCAGTGAAGTGGTTAATTCAGTTCAGTCATGTTTGGAAGGTAATGTACCCCTTGTATCATTAAAACAAGTTACTCATTATGCGGAATACAAGAGATGGCTGTCCACCAAATATCTACGAATCTTGTTGGATCTTATCTTAAGATCTGCTGAAAATCTTTTTCAGAATCTTTCATCATTGGCATATCCAATAACATTTTTGTTTTTTTGCCTTTTGTTACAGCTTGCCAACTTTCTTTCTCCATCTGGTAATGAAACAAGCAATTTTATTAAACAATCTATGTTAAAATGTGTAACACTGTTTTCCCTGGCAGTTATGATTTCATCCTCATGCTTTGTTGTTCATATTAATTTTGGTGGTGAAAATATTAAAAAATGGTTGCATTTGGTGAAATTTTTTGAGCCAAATATCAGATCAGATCAGGTGGAAAGGAAATTTTTATCAAAGACTACATGCCTATTAATAACATTTCTTCTAATTTCATTTTTATATATTTTACTGGTATCCTTGAATTCTACTCTAATGTCATCTTCTGATTTAGGAATTTTAAGTCTTGTCCTTATGCTGTTTGTTGATAGAACTATAACTCATCAAAGGTACTATGTAAATGTTTCATTAATCTTAAATGCTCTGACTTGTTTATATAAAGCTAATATTTTACAAAATATGTTCATGAATTCCCTTTCTTTCTTGAATTTGAATATAACTTATGAAATAATGGAAAATATTTATATACACTTGAGTCTGATCTCATGCTTGGCTCTACCATTTGTTTTGCCTTATTTATATGTTAAGATGGCACTAGGACAAAAGAGAGGTTGGCATTTAGTGTTACTTCCTCATTTGATGTCACTTGTTTGGATGAATTTGGCATCTATCCATTTGGCAAATACTACTGCAGCTACCCAGTTGTTTAGTTTATTTTCTTGGCTTGTCATTTTAATCTTGTCAAATTATATTGGCATTGTACTTACCTTTATAACATATGCACTTTTTAAAGTATACACTATAGATGATTTTAAAGTTGAATTACTTTTCTTGTCTTTGGTATTCATAGTACTCTATTTTATAAGTTGTATCTTTGTGAAAAAATTCAGAGCTTCTAATGAAAGTAAATTGTGGCCTTCGTTAATTTGTTTTATTTTATTAATTCTGTCATATCAGGCTGTTAAACCAGAAGTACTGAAAGCAGCAGCTGCACCTGGGGGGATTATTCCTTGGGAAAAATATCAAACTTACTGTCATCATCATGCTTGGTATCGCACTAATACTGCTGAAGTACAGATTTCTTGTCTTCCTTTGAAAGGAAGAGAAATATCTTTGGAAGGTACAATAACAGCTGTTGATGTTATTCATGTAAAAAATAACATGCAATTAATTGCAAATGTAATGCCACAACCCTTACAGGACTGGTTTGTATGTCTATTTGGTAAAAATTATGGAAATTGTGATTCTGAAACATTGTCCCAGTTTGAAAAAGAGCGATGCAAACTGTATGAAAATTTAAACATAAATAAATGCCATCTTCATAACTGGAATGAATATAAATACCAGATAGCTTTAGAGGTCTCATCACGCACATCTCCTGAAGTTATACTATTTGCAGACAATGCATGCACTGAATTTGTTACAAGTTTAAAAGAAGGGGATTCCCTTCAAGTAATAGGAGTATTAGAGTCAAATATTGGCAGTTCTTCACCAAAATTGACCATACGCCAAGCCCAGTGTACTAGTTGTTATGCGGATGTTGCATGCAATAGTTTTTCTGCTCTGCCCTTACCTGATTACAGGATTTCTGTAAAAAATTTAATAAAACTTTATTTTGAGCCCTTTTTGCAATATGAGCCAAAATAATTTCATTACTAAATTTTTGAACAAACATTATCATTTTTTGTATACTTTATTTTATTCTATTTTACTTTCATCATAATTTCGTATCTACCTATATATATATTTTGTGTGTGTGTGTGCGTGTTTTTATTAATCTCTTTTGGTGATTGTATTATATTTCATGCTTTTTAGAATTGCAATTATGCTACAATGTATATCTTTTTATATAGTTATGTAGTTAATGTTTTGTGTTTTTGGTAATATTTATTTTATCTGTTTTAATAGTTGAAGTATTTTAAATTTTAAGATAAATGAGAGCTAGTATTTATTGGTTTTAAGGTATTAATTTAAACTAGATGCAATTAAAAGTAGATATGAGTTTGATTTTGGAGAATTTTTCATGATGTGTTAAATGTGCTAAAAATTTTACTGTATAATCTATTTATTATCTTGAAAATTGTATACAAAATGAATTATGACTAATATTTGCAATTATTTTACTAGTCATTTATTAATATTATTTTAGTGGCAAAGTTGTGAATTTTTTTTTACAAACTATTTTCTGTTCTGAATTTTTTTATCAAATAAAATTTTAATATTAAAATTGAATTTTAAATTTGCTTAAAAATAATTTTCTAATTAGTATTTATGAAGTAAAATTGCTTATATTAATTAATTTCTTTCTTTTAAGTAAGAATTATTCAATTTATTTATAGTTGTATATTATGCCATATCTTTATTTTTAAAACTATGTAATTTTCTTTATAAATGTTTTCAAACAAATGTGATATGTTTTTTTCCCTCTTTCTCACATTTCATATCTTTTTGATTAAAAATTTTCATATTACTCAATACATTGCTTCATTTGATATCTATCCATTGTTAATTACCATCTGTTCATCTATTATATAATATAGAATTTTGAATCTTATACTCATATTAAAATTTTATTCATCTAACACACATTTCTAATCAATGGGATGCACTTAACAAAAATGTTTAGAATTATATACGTTCATTTATCCAAAACTTGGTACTCATTTCTAAAAATGTAGCTTAATTATTTTCATAAATGTTTGTCTCAAGCTTGAAAAGAATTATTAATCTTTCTCTTCATATTCTACAACTACTGTTATTGAAATCTTAAGACTTCAATTTAATATTTTTATGCAATATTTATATTTAAGATAATAAAGTTTTTATTAGTTTATTCTTGTTTCATTTATTTAATAGCTGTATAATTGAAACTCAATGTGTTTTATTTCATCAGTTTTATAGCTCTGGAAAAGAAGAGTATCATAGTCTTTTTCATATACTATTGTTCACAAAAATGAGTAAAATTTTTAATTTAATCTTTAATATATTTAAAAAGGACAAGATTTTAGCTAACTTGAATCAATGCTGCTTTTTATTGTTAAAATTAAGTTCTTACTTCGCAATAAGTTATTAATTTGGTATTTCAAAGGTGCAAGTTGAAATATAATATAAAACTTTTAATTTCAAGAAAGTCTGTTTACTCAAGTTGTTAAAATCAAAATATCATTTTTGCTGTTAATTTCACGTTTCATATGCATTGTTTATTGTTCAAGTGTTATGCAAGAAAGCTTTCAAGTGTTATCTATATTTAGACATTGGTTATATTTTCTGTTGTACTTTTTACTTATTTAAGTTATATACAGTAAATTTAAATTTTTATGTATACATGATTTTGTTTTACTTATCTCAGTTGGGTAGGACAGCTAAAAAAATTAAAGAAAAAAATTTTGTAAATAGATTATTCAATTTTAATCTTAAAGCTAAAGTGTTGAAAGAGGGATATTATATTGAAATGTGATATCATTATTAAAAGCAAAGTAACCTTACTTATAAACAAAATATTTATCCTTATTTGGTTTTAAACTTAACTCACTTTTATCATTATAACTTTTTAATCATGCAACTTGTTTAATAGAAATTGAGATAGCACAAACACGAAATAGAAAATATGACTAGAATCAACTTAACTTTAACTTGATTAGCTGTTTTATGATACTTAAATTTTATCTCTCATTTCAGCTCTCTAGTTTGCAAAAAGATTTTTTTTTTTCTTTCCTATTACTAAATGTCAGAAATTTCAGTTAATATAGAGGTTAACTATAATCACTGGAGGAAAATTATACTACCAATATTTTTTTTTCCAACCCCTGAAAATCTTCCTTTAATGCCTGGCAATGCTTTTTGTCACAAATTAGGCTTTACTTTCTATATTATGTTTGCTACTGATCAAGAAATGCATTAAGTTTGAATTTTACATTCAGACATAAAAAGTATATTAAAACCTCATATATCAAAAGTCACCATCCTTTTCATTATATAAAATATATCAGGTTTTACAAAGAAAATCTAATTTTGAAATGTATTTCTTATACATGAAATATCAGATAAGTAATAGCATATTTGGATGTAGGCTCTTGAATTTTTGATGGGTTGAATAAAAGTAACAGGTAAATAACTAGAAGGATTTTGTTTTTTATGCTTTTTAATCTTGTGGAAAAGATTAAGCTTTTCTAGCAAATTTATTTGCAATTTAAGAACCAAAATTTTAAATTGTCTTTCTACCTGTTATCTCTTTGTATTGATGAAAAATCAATTTTTCTCCCCTTTAAAAAATGTTGGAATTTTTTAAATAAATTTCGGAGAATCATTTTTTTAACAGGCCTTAAAGGAAATGGAGCTTTACGAAAGTCATAAAAGTCGCCAACTTTTACTTTTAAAAAGCTGTATGACTATCTAAGTTTGAAACGAAATTTATATATTTTGTTTACTATCTTTTATTTAGCAGATACTTTTTCTATGTTGTTGATGTCACTAATATGAAAAAAAAAAAAAAAAAAGTAAGATGGTGTCTAGCTTTCTATACTAATTTCATTTCTGCTCCAGTTTCATTTTAGAAAAAATGCAATAAGATAAAATTTTAGGAACTCTACTTACTAATATCCAGGCATGGATTAAAGGTTAGGGGGCAGGGCTAATAGAGGGCCTTGGAAATGACACTTTTTTTTTTAATATCCCCGTAATTATTTTTCTGAAATCTTGTTCACGCATTTGGTTTTATGAATCCAATCCAATTCCTAAACAGCATCACTGAGTTCTAGCAAAAAAAGAAAATCCAAAATTGGAAAACGATGATTGATATGAATGATCTTACTCAAAATGTATCTCTTGGGATAGCAATTCTTTTTAGTCTTTATTCAACAATATATATATTTAATATTTTTATATCTTTTTATCATTTTTATATGCAATAAACTTTCCAAATTTCACCATTTTTTAATATTGTTATTGATCTGATTTTTCTATCCGTGTTTTTGTTACTGCTTATTTCTCCTGCGTTTCATATGGATTTTTTTTTTTTTTTAAAGTGGAGAAATATTTTCCTGTTAAAAGATTGGAAAGCAGAAAACTTGTTGCCTAATTTGCAGAATAAATTTCGAAGCCCCTTTAGTTTCGTTTATTGGAGGTCTAAATTCGTAAGATGTATTTTATGTAATCGTTTGAAAACAAATTATTCTTTTCATTTGGAATAGAAATAATTAGAAAAGTTATTTCAAATATTTAATTGTAGATTTAATATTTGACTGACAAATTTTATGGAATTTTCTTTATTTTTACGATTCTTACTTGTGCTTAGTACTGAACTCCAGAAACAAAATAAAAATTATATTCATATATACTAATTTAGCACTGTATTCACTATTTTATTAAAAAAAATACTGCGATATAATAATTTCACTGCCTTCATTTAAATTTATAAAAATCAAATAGAGATGTTTTTATTGTTGAAGAAAAAATAGAGAATGCTTTAATTAAAAAAAAAATTATCTGCATTTTTTCCCCTTGACAGTGATTATTATCTCAGATGACTGAATGATTTCTATAGATTTAAAGGAAATAATTTGATAATTCCAATAAAAATATAGCATTAAATAAATCCATAGAATATATTTTTGATAAACAATATATTTGGAAAAGAAATCAGAAATATAACTTTCTGCACATATTTTAATAAAAATAATTTAAAGCCAGAAATCATTTTAAATTCCATATTATAATCAACTTATTGTAATTTGATTTTTAAAAAAATAAGGCTTTTAAATAGGTATCTGTATTTCTTTAATTCTATGTATAACAGGTCAAAGAAATAACCTTGATTTTTAAAAAATATATTTAACTTTTTATGATAAATATTTATTTAAATTTCAGTTCGTGGCATTGCATTGAACCTTTTCTGTTAAAAAAATTATTAAAATATATCATGATATTAGAATATTATGTGTCTTTGATTTTAATTTATAAATTATAATTGAAGCCATTATTTCGTAATTGAACTATGCAATACTTATTGTAAATCATTAAAAAAACGAAAATCAGGCCAAATTGAAAATCAGCAGTATAAACATTTTTTCTTGATGGAAATGAAACATGGTTGATTTTGTTGGTTGATGAGTATTTCATCTTTTTTGAATTTTAACTATGCATTTCTTACATGATAATATGCATGATTTCATTTTGTATCTTATTGAATATTATATTACGAAGCTTAATGTTGTATTTTGATTGTATACAGAAATAACCAATCTATATAATAAATTATGAAAACAGAAATGTGCTTTAAAGTCCTAACAATCAAATTATTTTTAAAATACACAAGGTTTTTTTTTTTTTTTTAAAGAAATGATTAAAGTTTGTAAAATAATATTTGTAAATCTTA
The DNA here is from genome assembly GCA_026543055.1 of Argiope trifasciata. NCBI lineage: Eukaryota > Metazoa > Arthropoda > Arachnida > Araneae > Araneidae > Argiope > Argiope trifasciata. The sequence continues at coordinate 4,863,792 of JAPMOQ010058975.1, forward strand.
GACACCCCTGCTTATGTTTTTCCTTTTTTCATCTCTTTAATTATTTATCATAATAATTTCAACAATTTATTTAACAGTAAACAAAAGAATCCTTTTTTTTTATGCGTTGCTTTTTATTTATGTCTGCGAAAGAAAAACGGAAATGATATCAATCAGGAGTAGAAAAAAGAAAAAAAAATGAAGCAAATATTGGAAAATAAGGACATAATTTCTTTTTTAAATGCTCTTCTCAAATTTTTGTTTGTCGCCATCAAATTCATTCTGCAAGAATTAATTAGAATCACTTGTGCTAAATCAGCAAATAATGATGAATGTAAAAATTAGGACGTACTTGGAAACGAAACTATTGTAAATAATAAAAATACATCAGAAATAGTTACCATGAATTCAGAAGGTAAATCAAGTCAAGTTCCAGAATTTTTCTAATATATAAGGATATTTATTGCTTTCTAACCAAATGTTTTAACAGACGCGATGGTAAATATAATTTCAAGCGGGCCAGGAAATATCAGGAACATAGATAACTTAAAATTATTGTATGCAAATAGTAACAAAAGTTATTTTAGACATCATTTTTTGATTTTTTTTTATATATATTTCATGCAAGTGTTCAAAATGAAAGTGAAGGGGGAAAAGGGGGGCTTGTATTCTAAGGACAAGTTAGTGTGTCTATTCCTATCGTTGCAAATTATTTTCGACTAAATTCAAATTTTAAAAAATGGCTTTCAGGACTGGAAAAATATCAACAAAATTTTAAGTGAGCATGATATATAATTTATAAAGAACATGTCTTGTGATTTCAAAAGAACATGTCGTCTATGTGTAATTTATAAAAACGATCGACTCTTCTACAACTGCTGGAAGAAAAGTTAAATAAGTAATATTGACAATAAAACTGATAAATAGCTTAGGATTAGTATAAGAGGATATGAATGTGAAAATTTTGTAGACACCCCCCCCCCCCCCCCTCCCATAACGAACTCATCAACTGAGAGATCATATTCTGTTTGGAAAAAAAAAAAAATCAGAAGCTATTGTAGCAGTTCAATGTCGGGAGACAAATACTATAGCATTATTGTATGTGAAGCAAAGTTTATTAAATAGTATTGGCATGTCTAAAATAACTGAAAAATTTTACAGAGAAAAATTTATTATTCTTACTTATCGTATTTCTGTATTTAGAATCGAACTAATTATCATTTTCATCTTAATAACTCGCTGAATAGAATATTTACTCATTCGATAATTATAATCAAAGTAATTTTGTTAGAAATGTCTTTTTTTACACAGTAAATAATGAGTGATTTCGATAATATTTATCATAATAATTATATATATGAATTAGTACAATAAGTTATAAATTTCATAAATATATAGATATGAATTTCATAAATTCATCCACAAGAATTACATTTCATACAGAAATTGCAATATCTGTAATTCCTGTATAGATACAGTAATTACAGGTATAAATATCATAAATTCATCCACTGATTTCACAATGTATTAAGAAAAAATTGAAGTAATCAACTAGATAACTAAAATACAATAAAAGGGCAATTAAAAACCAAAACTATTTTTAATAAAAATATTTATTAATATGCAAAATAAATTTAAAACATTATATTTGTGAAGTCGAGATTTATTAGTTCATATGCGTATTTTTCCAGAGGGCTCCCAAAAGCTTCTCCTCCAGCGCTCTCCAGCATGCTCAATCCACCTCTGCTAATGCTTGGTTCAAATGAACAATGTTTAGTCTGCGTAAGGAATGTAACAAAGTTTAAGAAACGTAATTTAAGTTGATGTGAATGTTTAATACTCATACAGCTCTTAACACATTAAAGCGGGGGATCTTGACGAAAGTATGCTAAGTAACGCGGATCAAATCGTAGTACTACGACTCTCGCCTTTAATGTGTTAAGATACTTTCCTCGGCGTTTATGCGCTATTTAAAATACAAATACACGTATACGAAGTTTATTCAAATTTATTACGCCGAAACAGCACCATTATGACGGAATATAATGCATGTAGCTTGTATTGACAGTGCACTATTTTGAAAATCCCATAAACATTATAAATAGTGGAATTTTCGACTATATAAGATATCTTCTTGATGCATTCTATTCTGGTAAAAATTATAATTTAAGAATTAATATTCGAGCCTGTAATTTTGGATTTTGAAATATATTTGCCCTGAAGGGTATGGTGTATTTGAAAATTGTACTGTATTATAAAATGGAATGAAATTTAATACATATGAAAGGTTTAATTCAATGTTTCTTCATTAGTTTTTTTTTTTTTTTCTCCTTAAATATTGTAAATAGGGTGACTTAAATCCTGCTTTAAAACCTTTTTTTTTTTTAAAAGAAACTATTCAACGCACCTTTTTCCTATATATTTTCTATAAGGAATAAAAAAGGAAACTGGCGCTAATTAAATTTTCCACCATTGAAAAATTTTAAGTTTATCAGGGTGCGATATTTATCGAAATAGAAATCTTATTGATTAAAATCTTCATTTCTTAAATTACTCTGATATAAAGTACTGTAAATAATTCTAGAAAAAGTTTTTTTTTTTTTTTTTTCCCTCGTGAAGGTTTTTGAAAGCTTTTTCTGAACAATATTCTGTAGTGTTATAAAAATACTGCCCTGTTAAAAATGCCTTATGTAATTTCTTTATATAAAGATTCCAAAACTTTTTTTTAAAAAAATGCATCATTGTTAAGTGTATAATTAGATGAAAATTATTAAACATGAGGATAAAGCCATCTTTTTGTTACAGTTCAGTTTTTTTTATTGTGACGGCCTTGTAATATAAGTGGAAATTACTGAATTTAAAACTCCTAAACATTCTTTAATGCAGTCACATGGGAATAATTTAATTGAAAAATGATTTTTATTTATTCATTGATCTTTAATTAATTGTAATTTTTTAAGAAATACATTTACAGCAAGAAAAAAGAAATAAGTCTAAAAATTATGTCATCGAACCAGTTATGAGAGCTGATTTCTTTAAATGGACCAAATTCTTTAAGCACAATTAAAGTAGAAGTTGTCTTTTATTCTAAATTTTATTTCACTTGAGTATGGCATTTTTATGTATCCACTGTATCATTTCTTCTGTCTTTGTTTTATATATATGACAGAAAATTTTATTTTTGAAATCTTTAATACTCTTCTCTTTTTTTTTTACTTGTTTCACTTTCATTTAATAAGCTATTTTACTTATAAATTGTCCTATATAATATTATAATTGATTTAATTAATTATGGTTATTAGTTTTACTGTAAATGAGTTCTTAGTCATTCCTACTCATATTTAGGCAGTTTTTTGTTTGAGCAACTTCTGGACACAAACAAAACATTTCACATAACCTTATCTCTTAACTATTTTAATAAACTTATCATCATAAACTGAGTTATCCAAATTTCATTTATGAAGAGTATAATAACATGTTTCAATAATTACTTTAAAAGAGCATGGAAATTATTTTTCTTTTGATAAAGTATTTATTTGATAGTTTTGAAATGTAAATTCTAATTGCAATCACCTAACACCACCTCCTTTTAAAAAAAGATTCCATAAACTACATTTACATCGTTCAACATAAATTGCTTATTTTACAACCCAATCTATACTTATAATAAAGCTCAATGTGTGTGTGTGTGTTGGCGCTCTACAGGCCAGACCGTTGGACCTACAGCTACCAAATTTGGTACATGTATACCTTGGAGGTCGGGAATGTGCACCTCGGAGCCCTTTTTTCGAATTTTTAATTAGAATTTTAATTAAAATTTAAGCAAAATGTCGACGTTTTTCCGCTATTACTTCCGAAAATATTCTTGCACAAACATGATTTTTATATCAATTTAAAGATAAAAAAATTAGCTTTCTAACGATATCAGGTTTTTTAATTTTTAACGTAAGGTTCTATTTTTAATGAATTTTTAAAGAAATATTTTAACCATGTTTTTTTTTTAGCACGTGACTGCATAAAATAAAAGAAATATAAAACGGGATATTTTCTTAAAAAATAAATGCAAAGCAAAGGTTTCTATAATCGTTTGCAATATCTAAATAATTAATTCAACAGATCTTCTTTATTTACGGTAAACCTGATTGAATTTAGACAGGATATGCATTGAAAACCCGATTTAATGGCAAATTTCTATTCGCAATATCTGTATCATTAATTCAATAATTTTTCCCTTTTTCGCTTTCTTTAAAAAAAAACATATTTAATATTTTGACAACATCACCGAAAAAAACATTTTTAATATTTTGGAAGCATAACCGATGATTAAAACTGACTGATTTATAAAATTAAAGAATATTATTAGGAAAGCGTGTTCTTTTAGAACTTTCCGTCCCTCATCTTGAAGAAAATATTAATTTCAGGCCAATCAATGCCCGGAATTACTTCAAGGCTAATGAATATGTGATTTAATAGTAAATTTTAGAACGCATTACTCATGGTGAACCAGCTGGTCGCCAAAGGCGGCTAGTATTCAATAAATATGGTTTCCATTCTAGTGCAATCTGGAGATAGTCTAAACTCGTAGCTCCTATCTAATAAATTGTTATATATTCATATAAAGGGGATATTGAATTACTTAGGATTGGAAACTATGACAACAACAGATTGTTTAGGACTGGAGGGATACCAACAGACCCAAACAATCTCAATCTGAGTGCATTTCTCTTAATGGTTAAAAATAATTTTAAATGATTCTCTTTCTATAATTTTTATTTATTAGTTTTTTTTTAATTTTTCGCAAATCTTAAACCAACAAAAATTGAGGACTAAAATTATTTCATTTTAACTGCTCAATTTATTATTTTTTATGAACAGTTACGTAAAGGAATGTTTTGGATAAAAATATCTAACAAATTAGTTTAAAATATTTTTTTTAATTAAATTATTTAAAATCTTAAAAATTTTTTAATTAATTTTTTTTTTCAAATTGATTTTTAAAAGACAAAATCGTAAGTATCAGGGCTCATTGTTGAATTAAACTATACTGAGACTAATTGGCAGACCTCTAAACCCTGCAGATACTTGTAAATTGGTCAACTCCATTTATGGACTGGCATTTCACGACCGAGACTCGTCATGCTTTCAGGTTACTAGCTAACGCGTGACAAGACTGACTTGCGTTAAAACAAGATTTGACCTGTTTCTTTTTTTATTTTGTGGTTGTTTGGATTCTCCGCTAGAGTAGAAACATTTTCATTGTTTTCATGAATTTTGCAACACATTACTATATGGCGTTAAAAAACTAACGCATTTTTATCGATACGATGATAGTAGTTCTAACTAAAGTGACTGATATTTATAAAATATTAGCACTCAATGAATGAATTTTGGCAATGATCTCCTTTTTCATATTATTCCAAGCAGTGAAAAAATTATTCACTTTGTAAAGTTTGTTTTTAAGGTATTATTTCACAGTTATACTTCAAAGAAAACAAATTTTTGAGGAATGAATCAAAATTATTATTGAAACCTTTTTTCAGATTTAAAAGCAAAATATTTGAAAGCCAAGAAACTCTAGCCAGTCATTTCTCAATCTCGCATCATTTAAATAGCGCCAACTGTTTTTCTGAAAAATTAATTTGCGTATAAATTAATAATGGATTTAGGTTTAATAAATAGAAAAAATCATTACAGTTCGTCCGTTTTGTAAAATTTATACTTAAGAAATATGGAAAATATTTTAATGCTATAAATGAATAAGATTAATTTTTCATCGAACATAAATGCTACTTGCAAATCAATGTATCATTTTTTCCTGTGTATCATGTAATTAGCATTTAATGAAACTCAATACCATGCACAAGAAATTGTTTTGAACTCAGTGAAAGACAATTGTTCCACACCTCAGTATTGTTTTTTTGAAGAGTTATTTATTTTAATTTTTAAACCCTCAGAAATTAACTATACGATTTTTATTTGGAACTGCAACCCATAGTAAACTGTTTTAAATGTACTAGTTCATTTCGCAAAATCAATTGCACCTAAGACTTTAACTAAGACATTCAATTTTATTTATGTAACACTCTTAGCAAGGATAATTTTAACTCGGTTAACCAGTTTTAAAAAGAAAGCTACTGAGTAGTTTTGGTTTTTAATTACCCGATTCCTTTCGAATGAATGGTTCGATCCACCATTTATGGGGGTGTAGCTTGGGTGGTAAAATGCTATCTTTACCTTGCCATTGTCCTCTGACTTTGAAATAATAATTAAGAAATCTCTCATCGTAGTAGTGCTTTTTCTTCAAATTTTTGAAAATATGTAAAATGACAGCTAGAAACTTAAAATTTGAAATTATTTGTATTTCAAAGTTTAAGAATAATTATGTCTTAGAAATTTAATCTAAACAAAAGAAGTACTGAAAATAGAAAAAGCATTTGAAATTTTATTTTTTAAAATATTTATATAGATATTCAGAAAAAATGCCTTTCCTTAATAGTTGAATAATGATAATAGAATATAGTATGAATTGTCATGCTATTTAATCGTGATTTTTCTATGCTGTTATTTACCAGGAAAGGTTACTATACATTTTTAGTTTTAAAAAAAATTTTAAGTCTCCTTTATTTGTAAATCAAACTTGATTAACAATAAATCACAATGATTTTTGCTATCGAATATTTGAAGAGCAGAATGAGAATTGTAAAAGTGTGAAGTGCAAAATGAAAATTTTTTTAAGTAAACTGGAATCTTAAACACATATACTAAGTATTTTAATTTTTATAGTAGGAATTCTTGGGAATTTTAGTTTCGTTGGCATTCATTGTGATTTTATAGACTTCTTCTAGAACTTTTTGTTCGTCAATCATGGATTAAGGTTTTTTGTTCTGGTGATTTAAAAAATCGTTCGTTTTTATCATACTGCTAAAAGTATTGCTTTTTTTAAATTTTTAAATTATTATTATTTTTTAAAATATTCATTATGACAGTGATTCTCAACCTGTGGGGCGCGCCCCCCTAGGGGGGCGCGAGCACACTAATGGGGGGGCGCGAGCATATCCAAGAGAAAATGTTATTTAAAAAAATTGATTAAGTTACTGAAAGGAAAGAACACACACACACACATACAAAACAAAATACATTTCGACATATTTAATAATTAACTTATTAAATTAAAACAACTTACTAAATTAAAAACATATTTAATAATTATTAATGACTTCCTTGGGCCTGTCTTGTAGAACAAAGTTTTTCGAAGGAGGGTTTAATATTAGAAATAGACACTCTCAGTTCTTTTTTTATAATTAGCTGAGATCTATATTTTGTCTTCAAAGAAGCCACAGCAGAAAATCCAGTTTCGCAAAGGTAAGATGTTAGTAGAATACGAAATGCCCTTGTTTTTAGTGCAGAAAATTCATCATCCAGTCCTGCCCAAAATTCAAAGAGTTATTTTTACTAAATTGTCTTTTGGTTTCGCCGTTTGCTGTGAAGTCTATGAAGGTTTCTTCCTCTTCAATTGAGAGTCCTTCTGGAGTATTTTGAAATGGATCCATCACCCACTTGTAACTTGATATCAGTTTGTCGTCAGCAAGAAAGTACTTTTTAAAATTCTTTGCTAGCATTGCTAAATGATTTTCAATGGTTACAAAAATAACTTTTATATGTTGTTCTTGAGCCTTGTAAGTTTTAATACAATCATTCAAATTTGCAAACATTGTTAAGTTTTCTTGCTTTAAATTTCTGCTCCACAATTCCAATTTTCTACAAAAAGCATTAACTTTATCACTCGTATCCAATATATGTGTATTTGCTCCTTGCAGTTGAAGATTCAAGTTATTTAATTTCTCGAATATGACGACCATGTAGCTCAATTTCATCACAAATAAACTATCGCGAAAATTCTCAGCTTCCGGTCTGTTTTCCTCTTCTAGGAAAACGGCAATTTCTTCTCTTAATTCATAAACACGTTGCAAAAATTTCCCTCGTGATAACCATCTTGCCTCGCAATAAAATAATAACGCTGAATGTACTGCGCCCATGTCTTTACAAAGTGCGGAAAAGATTCTTGATTTCAGGGGTCTCATTTTTATATAATTTACTACGGTTACAACCGTAGTTAACACAATATTCAAACCAGGACTCATTTCTTTGGAAGCCAAAGCTTCTCTGTGGATCATGCAATGTGTCCAGACGCACTGTGGTGACTTTTGTTTCACAAGTGCTTGAATACTTTGGAATCTTCCGGACATAGAACGAGCACCATCGGTGCATATTCCGACACAATTTTTCCATTCTATGTTTGCCTCGTTCATAAAATCATTTAAGATAGCAAATAATGAGAGTGCTGTTGCTTTGATTTCTATTGGTTTGCAGAAAAGTAATTCTTCTACTTCTGACAAATCATCACAAAATTTAACATAGGCAATGAAATGAGCATCTTTATTACTATCTGTTGCCTCATCGAGTTGTATTGAAAACAATTTGTCACGTAACTTCGACAAAAGCTGACACTCTATATTTTCAGCTATATCAGCAATTCGATGGACAACAGTATCATTTGAAAGAGGTATAGACTGCAATTGTTTTGCAAAATTATCTCCAAACATAATTTCTACAATCTCAATTGCGGCTGGCAAAATAAGCTCTTCATCAATGGTGTGAGACTTTTTGCATCTGGCTATTTTATATGAAACTTTGTAAGAGGCAATTCAAGCTTTTTCCTTCACAGACAAAGTTTTTTTAAACAATGATTTTTGCTTTTCATATGATTTTAATTTCTCTGGGTTTGTTTACGTTCTCACTATGAAGCGTTTCCAAATGTCGTTTAAGTTTATTAGGTTTCATGCTGTCTGCTGCCAACATTTTTGAGCAAATGATACACAGGGGCCTTTCTTCTTCCTTTTACTTCAGTACTAGTGAACCCAAAATTTAAGTATTCTTGAGAATATTTTCTTAATTTTATTTTCGGAACCACGCTCGTCTGTTTACTTGTTGATGCTTGTCTATCGTCTAATGCTCGCTTACGTCCGCTTAACAATCTATCCATGATTCTGCATAAGTCTGCTACCGGTAATATTTAATATGATGAATTGCCATTACAGTAAAAGCTCCTTATCCGCGATTTCACTATTCGCGGATTAAAAAAATACGACCCAATTCCTCTATTCGCGGATCTAATGAGTACATACACAATAATAAAAGGATTCCAATAAATATCTAACTCAATATCCTTGGTAAATACTGTCAAATGGACTAGTAAAAAAAAGTAAAATAGATCTTATTACACTTTTGTATAATGCTGCAACGATTAAAAACTTGAGCTAATTATACGAATACAGAATCGATGACTCAATTGAATACAATAATCCACCGGAAACATGAATAAGAAAAATGAATAGACAGGCAATAATAATAATGATGAAAAACTAAAGTCATTTTTTTTGCTTCTTCATTGGCGCCACTCCCGTCTGGCCAGATGAATCAAAAATATTTTTTAATGCTGCTGTTCCGCTCTACGGTAAAAGCCGCTTTGCGTGTTTTATTTTTTCGTTTTTCACGTACATTACAAAAATTGTGTTGAGTAACAAGTCTCTTCCACTCTTTTTCGAATTTATAATGTCAACTAAAAAAAATGAGAAACGAGTTTCGACACGAAAAAAATCCGTGTTACTGCTTAAAGTGAAAACAGAAATGCTTAATCGTTTACGTCTTGGAGAGTCATGTGCATCCATATTACGCTCATTCAATGTCAACGAATCGACTGTACGATCGATAAAAAAATCCGAAGATAAAAAAAGGTCATCTGTAGCTTCAACTTCCCTGTCAGCGAAAATTGTTCGTGATCCAGCAATAGAAAAAATGGAAATGGCGTTGTCATTATGGATCGAAAACCGCAACCAAAAAAGGGTGCCCCTGAGTAGTCCAATGGTCCGGGAGAAGGCAAAGCGTCTTTACGCTCATTTTAATGAACCTGATGGTATCTGTAGTGGTGAATGTACAGATGGAGGATTTCAAGCATCGGAAGGTTGGTTCAATAAATTTAAGGTAAGACAATCATTGCATAACATTAAAATCGTTGGAGAAGCAGCGCCTGCAGACACTGCTGCAGCAGAATAATATCCAGAAAAATTTGCAAAGCTAGTAGCTGATGGGGGATACAAACCTGAGCAAATATTTAATGCAGACGAAACTGCACTGTTTTGGAAGAGAATGCCAAACAAAAAATTCATTTCTAAAAGAGAAAAGCCTGTTCCTGGATTTAAGGCAGCAAAGGATAGAGTTATACTGCTGCTATGTTCTAAAGCATCTGGAGATTGGGTCATTAAGCCACTGATGCTTTACAGATCGCTTAATCCTCGGGCTTTAAAAAATCTAAACAAGGACAACCTGACAGTGTTTTGACGCGCTAATAAGAAAGCGTGGGTTACAAGCGCTATTTTCTTTGACTGGTTCCGGATTTGTTTTGTTTCTGAAGTTGACATTTATTTTAAAAAACAGAATTTAGACTTTAAAGCACTTTTATTTTCGGACAATGCACCAGGTCATCCTCGTGAACTTGAAACTATGCATCCAAATATAAAAGTGGCATTTTTACCACCCAACACGACGGCTTTACTTCAACCTATGGACCAGGGAATAATCCAGGCCTTTAAGCTCTGTTACATTAGACGAACCTTCAAAATCATATTGGATAATATGGAATGTAATCCTGATATGAATTTTATGGAATACTGGAAGAAATTTGACACAGCAAAATGCATCGTAAACATAAATGAATCATTGAAAGAACTGAAGCCACACACATTGAAGTCATGCTGGAAAAAACTGTGGCCTGCTTTGACTGCGAAAAATGAATCTGTTCAAATTCAAACTTTGACTGCAAACATAGCCGAAATCGCGAATGGAATAGGACGAGATGGATTTGAACAGATAGAATCAAGTGACATTTAGGAATTGCTTGAATAGCAAGATGAAGATTTGACTGAAACTGACTTGGAGGAAATGTTAAATTGACATCCCATTGAAGAAGAGGCTTCCACAAGCACTGGAAACGTGACATTTTATTTGAAAAATCTTAGTGAAGGTTTAAGACTGGCAAATGAGCTTTGCGATTTTTTTATGAACATTGATTCGTCTATGGAACGAAGTTTTATTTATAAGAGGCCAATTGCTTATGCGACTGCTGCGTATCAGTCTGAATGGAAGGAGCTTTTAAAAACTACCAAGCAAGAGAAAATTACAAAATTATCAAATCATTGCCTAAGCCTTAAGATAATAAATCAAAATGTTCAAAAACTTCAATTAAGTTGATTTTTATATATTTTTTTTATTTTGTCACCTAGGAACGTATCCCCTATAATCCGGTATAAATTACCATTCCGTATTAACGGTTTCTGTATTCACGGCATATTTATGGAACATATACCCCACGAATAAGGAGCTTTTAATATACACGAAAATATATATAACATACACATTCAGAATAAATTCAATAGCAATGGAAGGATCGACTCGAATAAGATTGTCTGGAATTGAAATTGGTGTCATAGAACTTTCTCCTTCCTTTGAGAAAACGTTTGTTCACATCTGCGCACGTTCCTAACTTAACGTTTAAGCTGACCAAATTCCAGACAGATCGAAACTTCTCGCGAAACCATGCGAATGCCCGACATGGCTGGAAGCAAGAGCAATAAAAAGGCATAGGATTCTTGTTTTCTCAATGCTGAGGATCGGTGTTGCAAAATGTCAATAAATGTCCGTATTCTTGGAAATTTCTAAAGTTTAAAATTAAGGTTGCAGAGTAGGTTTAGCTGCAAAACACTCAAAATACATTATTATTGTATAAATTTTATTGTATGCTGTGGGGAGCGGGGGGGCGTGATGAAAATTATGATTGAAAATTGGGCCGTGAATACTAAAAGGTTGAGAAACACTGCATTATGACTTTAAAAATTATCAGTGAGAATGGTCTTCCCTAAACTTACATAATCTCCAATTAAGGTTTAGTGCTCCGGATAAAGCTATGGACCTTGAGTAAAGGTGCAAATGCCTTGCATGGCATTTGAGAACATTTGTTACGAAATATAGATCTTTTGCGTAAATCTTTTTTATTGAATGTGACGTGAGAATATGTCCTTGGAAGCACTTTATCTGATCCATAGAAACCAAAATTTGACATGGAACTATACTTGCAACCACAACATCACAATCCATTGATTGCGTTTAAGAATTATTTGGTTTACATATATACGAATGTAAGACCAATAGATGGTCGATTCCATTTACAAATTTAGTTAAAAATTTGATAGGAATTTATATTTTAGATGCTAGTAAACATGTGTATCAAATTTCATCGATCTAGCTCTTTACGTTTTGGAGTTATCATGTTCACTTATAATCGTACCGCCAGATTTCCTGTGAATGGATTTCTTTTCAAATTTGATAGAAATTTACACATCTGGTTGTTAATATTAATACCAAATACTATTTGTCTAATACACAGTTTTTTAGTTACCTTGTTCATTGACAGGCAGACAAAAAATGCCAAATATTTTCGAACTCAGAGAAGTTTGAAAAGTGGAAATTCTCAAAATCTTGAGTTCGAATTTTTTGACGATTACATTACTTCCTCTGTACTTCGTATACGAGAGAGTAATAATAATAATAAAACACCTAAAATTTATTCGTTAAAAGGGACATTAATATAACTGAACTAAATTAAACTGTATTCGTTAGCCGAACGTTGTTTTCATTAATATATGCTAAATACATAAACTACTATATAAAATAGATCAGATTTCTTCAGGCTTACATCGATATTCCAAACAGTTATATAAAATTTCACCATGAAGAAAATTATCATTTAATATTCTAATTTACATGAATAAATATTTTAATTCGCATATAATCTATGTATTTAATATTCTAGTTTTCATTAATGATATTCCTTTCTAAGAATACAGTTTTTAATTTTTATCTTTTAAAAATATTCTTAATTTCTGACGTTAATTAATTTGTTTATCAAAAATATGAATGACAAAACAAAATCGAAAGAGCTTGAGATCTTTATTGAAATATTCTTATTAAATTGCGATTTTAATTCGTGTTTATAACTTAGAGCATATCTAAAAAGGAAGTTTTCATTTCCTTTAAATGCATTTTTGAGATTTTCCAACGGACACCTTAACCTGTTTAGTACGTCATTTAGTTGTGGTTCTGGTTCATTCCTGTTAATTTCATTCCTAAAATATCTTTATAGCTTACAGGTATTCAATAACGCGCGTCACCTACTCTTAACTTAACGCATTAGTCTTTCCGTTTTGAGCTCAAATGAAAGCATTTCTAATTTATTATTATTTCCTCTCATAATATAGCACGGCTCTGACAAGTTAATAATTGATCTTCTATCTCAGAAAGGAGAATGCATTTCCTGAGAGGGAGGAAAGTATGAAACGAAGCGTGGGTTACGGATGTAATATGGTTTTAATACACATAATTGTGTTTCCCCCCTCCCTTTCTCTATTTATCATTATTAATAAACCTTCAAATGTGTGTTATGAAGGAGAGAAGTGTTACAAGTCCTAGTAAAATTTGATTCGCGCCTGTCTCCAAATTTATCAGATATATTAATAGAGTATCACGTATTTCTTATATCACACCTGCTAACTCTTATTCAGAATCAGCTCTTTTATTAGGCAACGGAAGATCTTGTATAAGTAATTCAAACCTGAATGATGGATGGTGTGAAAAGATGATCGTAAAATGAAACAAAAACATCAAATATTTTGCCGACCATCTTTGAGAAAGAAAAATTACCACATTTTCTCCTTTCATACAGTTCTATCCTACTGATATTTGTTGCCGATGGTATCTTGAGTGGTTTCGTCCAGAGATATATCCTTAGAATTACCGGAGGCTTAATTTTTAAATGTCATTAAGTCAAAGTTGCAAATATATTTTTTTAAAGTATACACGGTCAACTTTTCGTTAGGCGTAGGAGGTCTCCGAGATCTTTTGGGTATGCTCTACGTTCCTATTTGAAAATTAATTGGCAGCTGTTTTGTGCCTTTCTGGTATGTTTGCACGAGATCAAATATTGCGCGTAATGCTTGCCTTTCTTCTGCCCAGAATTGTAATAATGTGAAAATTTAAGACAACATTGTCTGAACAAGGGTAAATAGTTGCCCCATTCGGACAATTATTTACCATTATTCCATAGGAGACATGATCTTTTGAAGGGTGGCGTAATCGTAGGCGTCTCAGCAGTTGGCCTCATGTAAAAGTTGCTTTAATCCACCAGGGAGTAGAAATTAATGAGGTTTCCGCTGTAGTAATTGGAATTATGGTAATCTTAATTGTTGCCTCCAAAGGCTTTTTTTTACATTACGATTATATATAAGTTAATATGGGTTAAATTAATTAATTTTTTAAAATTAATTATGATTTAAATTAGATTATTACATATATATATTAGGGTATTCCAAAAGTTTCTTTCTTATCGGGCTACGGATAACCTTATCTGGCTCTGCTTACGCAAACATACAGGGTTATATATTAGCCGTCTATGTCATCGATTTCAGTAGTACCAGAGCTCTTTTACAGTACGTTTCATTTGTGCCACAATCCAGCGTTACACATGGGTAGTGAAAAGCGACATTTACGCCTTATTATTCTCCATTGTTTCAAAAAAGGCGAAGACGTGAAGAATACTGTCCTGTATTAATTAAAATGTGCCATAGTGGGGGACAATAAACCTACAAAAAAACCAGAATTAATGAACAGTGAGGTGTTGTTTTTCACTATAACTTCGCGAGACAACGTACTGCATTAACCATAAGAAAGAAGCTGTTACAGTTTGGTTGGCATGTTTAACTGTATCCTGCATATTCTCCAGATTTTGCATCTTTCGATAATTACTTCTTTCTGTCATTAAAAAGTTTTCTTCGATATAAGCGCTTTAAACCTGTCAGCTAAATAAAAGCGTATCTCAAGAATTATTTCTTGTCCAAAACATAACAATTTTGGAAAGAAGGCATAATGAGGCTTCCTGAGAGATGGGAGAAGGTGATAGAGCAAAAGCGTTCTTATATAATAAAATAAATATCTTAAACAGCAAATATTGTGTATTCATTTCATATTAAAATAGGAAAGAAACTTATGGGACACCCTAATATATATATATATATATATATATATATACACACACTGAAGTGACAAAAGTCATGGGATAGCAATATGCAAATATACAGATGGCAGTAGTATCGCAGCGAAAAAGTATAAATGCGCAGTTCGTTTTCCAGAGCTTTCATTTGTGTTCAAGTTATTCATGTGAACAGGTTTTTCGTGATTTATGGCGGCACGACGAGAATTAACAGACTTTGAACGTGGAATGTTAGTTGGAGCTAGACGCATGTGTCATTCCATTGCGGATATCGTTAGTGAATTCAACATTCCGAGATCCACAGTATCAAGAGTGTGCCAAGAGTATGAAATTTCAGGCATCCCATCCCATCATGGACAGCACAGTGGGCGCCCCCCTGCATTTAACGACCGAGACCGCCGACGTCTGTGTAGAATGGTCAATGTTAATAGATACGCAACACTTCGTCAAATAACTGCAGGAATCAATGTGGGACGTACGAGGGACGTGTCCGATAGGACTGTGCTGCGAAATTTGTCTTCCTTGGGCTATGACAGCAGAAGACCGACTCGAGTGCCTTTACTGACAGCACGACATCGCCTGCAGCGACTCTCCCGGGCTCGTGAGCATATCGAATGGTCCCTAGACCAGTGGAAAACCGTGGCGGGGTCAGATGAGTCACGATTTCAGTTGTTACGAGCTGATGGTAGAGTTCGAGTGTAGCGCAGACCTCACGAAGCCATGGACCCAAACTCTCAGCAAAGCACTGTTTAAGTTGGTGGTGGCTGCATAATGGTGTGGGCTGTTTTTACATGGCATGGACTCGGTCCTCTGGTGCAACTGAACCGATCATTGACTGGAAATGGTTATGTTCAGCTGCTTGCAGCCATTCATGGACTTCACGTACCCACACAACGATGGGATTTTTATGGATGACAATGCGCCATGTCACCGGGCCAGAACTGTTCGCGATTGGTTTGAAGAACATTCCGGACAATTCCAGCGCATAATCTGGCCACCTAGATCGCCCGATATGAATCCCATCAAGCATTTATGGGACATCATCGAAAATTCCGTTCGTGCCCAAACTCCTGCACCATCCACACTTTCACAATTATGGACGTCTATACAGACAGCATGGCTCAATATTCCTGCAGAGGACTTCCAACGACTTGTGGACTCCATGACTTGTCGAGTTGTTGCACTTCGCCGGGCAAAAGGAGGACCGACACGATATTAACAGTCATCCCATGACTTTTGTCACTTCAGTGTATAATCACCGAGAAAAATATTTCTTCATCTTTTATCCTCTTCTATCGCTTGTGAACTGACTTCAGTTCCCCCTCGCTTCTTGTACCCAAATTATGCCACCCGGGATGGAATAATGCGAAGTTTAAAATTTCAGTGTCTTTTTCTTCTCGGGCACGATACAGCTTCACATATATATGTTTTACGTATATTTTTGTTATATGTTTTACATTTTGCGTAGTGCATCTAACAAATTGGTGCACTCCTTTTTACCTACCTTGTATACAAATATTTCTTATTGTAACTTAAATGAAATTATGTAAACAGATCAGCAAGAAGTTATTTACGAATACTTGAATGTATCTCTTTCATATTTAAAATTTGAGCTTCTATGTTCACTACATGCTTATATCATATCCAATAAATATGTTTACTGTTAAATATTTTGTGCGGAAATCACTTCTTTGGTTGAAATGGTAGATGAGAAAGAGAACACAATGCTGACGTTGTCTTTGCTCTGATTTGGAATTTTTTAGCTTGATTAAAATCAAAATTTGTATTGTTGATTAACAAATTCACCACTGCATATATATAGTGGGGATTTATGATTACACAAGTTTCTAATATGAGTTACTTCGATGTTTTAAAGTGTGAGCATATATTTGCTGGCATCCGTTATTTATTAATTGCTAAAAACAGAGAATATTGATGTTTTAGTATATCTGATTCGATACATTTAAACTTTAAATCTTGTCTTGAAATACATACTGGCATGATCAGCATTTATAAAAATAGGTATTTATTTAGAAACCCCCATTACTACCTGCTCATGATACGAAATTACGAGGTTTGTCCCTAAATAAAAATTTAGTTTCGATAATAGCTTGAGTCGAATATCCCAAACATGGAGATAATGTTCTATGTAATAATAAACTTAAGGGAGAAAATAATACAAAACAATCTTGTTATAATCAGAATCTACCACAAATTTGTATGAATTACCCCCAAATAAAATGAAACTTTAGCTGGTTCGATTTGGTAGTAACTAAAAAGTAACACGTCTTAACTCTTCAAGTGGTTTTCAGAAAAAGTGAAATGTGTGTATGTGTGGAGGTTGAGAGCTATTAAGCTTACAAAATTTTTCTAAAAGCTAATTGAATATCTTATGAAAGGAAAGTTAAAATAAAAAAGTAAAAACGAAATCTACGATTGCAAATTTCAAGTTATCATGTGAACACATTATTTTTTAAGTCATTATTAGTCTTAATTAATTCAAGTCATTAACTGGTTTGAAACAGTCACTAAACTTCTCTATGGGTCTCAGTGCCTCTCTCTATATATATTTATACGGTTTCTAAATGATAAACTATTTACCGATGCATTTTTGTTAAACATAATTTATACATAATTTTTATGAAAACAATATTTTTGTACACACAAACTGCTATTTCCTAATTTCTGACATCATAAAACAATTTCATAATGGATTAATCTTAGAACAGGAATCAAATCCTTCAATGTTTCCCAATTAAGTATGAATGGAGTGATATTTCCCCACTGGGAAAAAGAGAAAATACTTTTTATCAAAATTGTTAAATGCGAGTAAAGTGTTTTTTGAACATATTATAAAAATTGAGTTGTTTAAATCCTCAGGAAAAAAAAAATACATTCCACGAAAGTAACAACTCTGATGTCACAGTTCTACACCAACATGCATCTGCTGTCAGAGAAGCATACATAATAATAATGCAATACTAGTAAAAGCAGGGGGAAAATATATGCGATTAAAAGATAAAAATAAAAAATGCCATTTATGCTTTCATTACCTTCAATTATTAAAAAAAAAACCCTAACCAAAACAACATCATGTTCTCATATAATAAAATCTTAAAAAAGGCAATATCATTTTTGCTTATCTGTAATGATTTAAGCAGATAACAATCTAGATATTTCTCAGTAAAATTTTTATATAAAAAGTAAAGCAGAGTAACAGACATTTACTTTAAATGATTTAAAGAAGATTACAGTGCAAGAAAAGACAAGAGCACACACATACAATGATGACGTTTAATCAAGTTGAACCACTATAACAAAGATAAAACTATCTTGAAAGTTTATTCAAAAGTAAAAACTGTTATAAAAATATCCTTATTGCTAATAAATTATGGCATCACTTTTTCATTCACTTTTATAGTACAGGAAACACTGTTAAAAGAAATCTTTATGCGGTCAATGATATATTGAGATGCTTATAAAAAAGAAAGCATTGGTTATGAAGAAAAGCCACTCTTAAGATTATCCGCCATGAAATAAAAAAAAAGTATTTGAAACAACAGATACTAAATTTCACAAAAATGAATGAGGATCATTTTATACGACCATGCAAAATTAATTCCTACTGGTATTTTTTTTCCACCACAAAAAAAACATGAATTTTGGGAAGGGAGCATCCTCAAAGGCAAATAACTTTCATGATCATGTATTTAAACAAACATAAGAAAACTATCTGCTATTTTAGAATTATTAAAAGTATTGCACAGAATTATATGGAAATAATATTTTAAAGGGTTCTATTGAGGCATTTCAATCAGACGTAGAAACATTACTTGAACTTTGATATGGTACAGAAGTGTTAAAAATGAATTTCACGGAATCAGACTTTAATTTACTACAAGGGAGGGGGGACTATACAACTGCATTAAATATTAAGTTTACTCTTTTGAAATTTAAACTCGGATGAGAGCAGATAGGGAAGTCGCATGCTAAAAGTAAAAAAATTGTTGATACTTATTATAACACAGGCCGTCTATAAAAATTTATATAAAAAAAAAACCACCCTGAATTATGGCTACTAATTATATTAGTTTCCTGTCTGTCCGTACTCAGAATCACTTTACACGTACAATATACATCATTAAAAATAGTTTTAGAAGGAATTATTTAACGTGAAAAAAATACTTAACTGTAATTTAATTTTTAAAAATTGGAATGAGTATCCTAAAAAACTATTAAAACGGTATATCACATTTCTTATATGGAAAAAAATACTGACAATTCTAACAAAATACTTTGCTTCAAAAACTGCATAGGAATTTTAGAAAACATTAAAATTACTCTTTGCAACACAAATTATTTTAATTGTAAAGGTTATTGTGATTTTTGCTTAAAAGTTTAACAGTTGAATAATTATTATTATTTTTTTTTTTTTTGCATAAGTATTAGAACTGAAGTAGAAATATAAAACACATACAAACCTAATAATATATATTTCAGCAAAGATTTAAACAAACAAAAAAAAAAAAAATTAAAACATTAGTTAAAAAAATTTTTTCCTTTTAAACAAATCATAAGAAATTATTTCCTCTAATTAAAAACTTAAGTTTTAATAAATGAATAAAAGTATTTTAATTTCATATTTATTTAAAATATTAGATGTAAAAAAACTAATTTAACGATAAACTCCATTAACAAATGCTTACCTATTAGAATCAAAATACAGAACATTTACAAATTATAATCAATAAATTCAATTTCGAAATATCAATTATTACAGTTCTGATAAAAAATATTAGGTTACAATTAAAAAATATTTAAAACCTTTTTTTTGTGGGGGGGGGGGGGAGTTTGCAATTTATTTCTGAACTCTCTCTTAGGGCAACCTCAAAATTGTTATTTTTTTTTGCTTTTAATTCTTTGAGCTGATATTCATCCTTCCCAAATAATTCTTCCATTCTTTATACACTTATTATTTGGCTCGTGAATTCTTCTCACTTAAAATCAATTTTTTAAAAAATTACTAATCCTATTATTTGCTTGAATGCTGCCACAAATAATTATTTTTCGTAATGAGCATTTGTTCCTCCATACTCTCTCATACACAACTATATCAAATTTCCTCTCACCAATACTGTTGTCACAGGAAAGTATCATTTTCAACTATAATAAAAATATGGCGTCATTGCAAGGTTTTGAGTTCAGAGCAGATCGAAAATACGATTTAATAATACTATGTTTTTTATTAAGTGAAAACCACTTTTTTAAAAGAAGTTTCGTTGGTTGCCGGTAAGCTTGGCACGAAATGCTTTTCACTCAATTTTTCCTGAAATCTCGGTCCTGTCGACACCATGATAGCAATACCTTGCAAGTAAGATAACCATAATGTTTGATAAATTATATTTTAAAATGCAACTATTAATCCAAGTGATAATAAATCATTTGATTTCTCAAAATAATTATGTCATTTTAATATAACGGAAAAACATCTTGATGTTATGAGCATGCAAATAATAAAAAAAGGCAGTTTTTCAATTCTAATAATAAAGCTCTTCTTGTAGATTGATATTGACGTGGATGACTGATTATTTTTGATTAATGTTTAATGAATGATTTACTTTTACTTAATATCATTTATATATCCGTTTGCTTCCCGTGTTTTCATTACACTTAATGTGTCAATCAAAGCTGAGCTTTTACAATTCAAGCACTTATCACTAATTGTGGAATTGCAAATGCGCAAAGGATGAGCTCTGCAAAATTACAAATTCCTGTTCGGATCTGAAGCGTTAAAAATGATGAATAAATATATGCACCTTACAAACGATTAAAAACATTAAAATTCAAAGATACAAAGAATCAACAATAGAATTGGCTACTGCATTTTTGAAAATAAAATATTCTATAAAATGCCTATTTTGTTTTGCCTTTTCAAACAAGCTTGTAATTCCCCAAAACGAAGACTGTAACATAAACAAGGCGTTTTATCCCAATATAATAGTCAAAATATATTAATACACTTCAAAAGTTTAATATTTAATATGATTATTTTTAATAATGCAACTTAAAGAAAACGTTATTAAAAATAATGTTTCTTGCACTTATAAAAATCGATGCTATATTTTTAGAAACGGAAAAGAAATAATTTGGCATCCTAATTAATTTCTTCGTAAAATGAAGACATTTTTCTTCCAATGCTTTAAATTGATTTAAGTTCAAAATAAGTTGATGCTTAAGTTGATTTAAGTTAGAATCATTACATACTATGAAAATAAAATTTAAATTTCTACAAATAGTAATTACGTTTGGTTAATATATTATGCATTGTTAGATAATGATGACATAAAATTAAATAAATTTAGGATGGTCTTTAATGTTTATTGCATGTTGGTACAGACATATATAAAGCTCAATTAGCTCAACATAGAATTGAATCTTCCGAGAAAACTCCAAAACAATACCTCGGTCTCGTAATAAACTTTTTCACTAGACATTAAGGCTCGTTGCACACATAGCGCTTAAATTCCGACTCCGTCGTAAGAGTCAGCATAATTTCATCAACAAATAAATTTACTTTAACCGTGTTATTTAAACTAAGTACTGCTTAACGGTAATTTGAAATGAACAGAGTGCAAATTCTATTCTTATTGTAATCTTGTCGTCGAATGAAGAGGAAAAAATTGACTCACTTCGATTTATTCAATTAATGGGAAAAAAGAATTTGGGAGCTTTTTACACGTTATTTGAAGATTTGTAATAAAAGAAATTGGTCTTGAAATTTTTCAGTTATTTCAGAATGAAGAGTTCCTTTGGTGAATTACATGGACGGCTAATACATTAGCAGAAACTGCCAAAGTGAGGAATTCCATTCATCCTGTAGAAATGTTGGCAATAATTTTTGAAATCTATCAATAACTTTTGAAATATATTGGAATATTAAATTGCATTGTGTAAAATAAATGTTTTACTTAAAATTATTTTCGTACTTTGTTATTATAAGGTTTTGAAAGCAACTTTGTTTATTGATGCAAGTCCATAAAAACATACAAATATGAACAGATTTATAACATAAAAAAATATTAGTAAAAAATGAATATTACCATTCAGTTGTACTAATGGGAAACTGAATGGTAATACTGTTTAATTTTAAAATAAATACCCTTTTATTTTGTCCTAGCAAACCACAGAAAATCCCAAAGTTTCATACATTTTTGTTGGCGATATAGCATTTGGGCTGCATAAAAATTTCCCAAGAACCATATACCGGAACTCATTTGACAATCGAAAATAAAATATTGAACTATCGATTTATCCAGAAAAAAGATACATATAAAGCGCTTTTGATATTCTCAGCAATAAATGAAGATTTCTTTTAATGTTCTTGCATATTTTATGCACATTATTAAAGCCTGTATTATTTTCATAATTATCTTAGAAATAGAGATGGATACATGATTGAAGATATAATGCCAATTATAGGATTGAAAGATATTCAAGGAGAGAATATTACAAGAGGACACTTCAAAGCAAATAATGTAAGAAGCATTCTATGTAGATAATTTATGTCAAATTGAGGCCTGGTTTCCTGGCATACATCTACAAATTTCAAAAAAATTGTAACGATATGAGAGACAGACAACTGTAAAAAATGCCGCTTTCTTATTTGAAACAAGTATTACAATAAAAATAGAACGTTATTTCTTCGTATTATTATTTACTTGTAAAAGATTTTTGATTCATTAGAAACAAGTTAAAAGCATAATAATAAAACGTTTTTGAAAAAGGCAATATTGTTACTAAATTTCCAATATTGTTTATATTTTGACAGAAGAAAAAAAAGTTTTTTAATAACAGTCAGCTCAGAAATAAAAAAAGTATTGATAATTAAATCCAGAAACAATAGTGCAATGTAAATAAAATTCTTTAGAACTAGAGAGTATTGCTATTGTCTTTTCTTGACTCTCAAAATTAGATATTTTACGATTGCATCTTTTTCAGTTTCTACTATAGGTTCACACACACACACACACTTGTTCAAACTTTCAGTCGTTATTAAAATAATTTTATTCATCCACTCAAGTTCAAATACATTTTTTTTTAAATTTGTAGTGGATGACACTCGATATTAAGTTTTTTTTTTTTTCAAATACTGATTCATTCATTATATTTAATATTTTAAACTAGCCGCCTTTGGCGACCAGCTGGTTCGCCATGAGTAATGGGTTCTAAAATTTTCAATTAAATCACATATTCATTAGCCTTGAAGTAACTCCGGGCATTGATTGGCCTGAAATTAATATTTTCTTTAAGATGATGGACTGAAAGCTCTAAAAGAACGCGTTTTCCTAATAATATTCTTTAATTTTATAAATCAGTCAGTTTCAATGATTGATTTAGAAGGCTGATTGATGTAGCAACTTTTATTTAAAATATTAATAAAATGTTTTGTGAAATATGGCTCACAGAGCAAAGTATGAAGAAATCTAAAACTCATTATTCATAAATGCATAGTTTGACTGAAGCTACATAAAATGTAATTATTTACTTCATTTAGATCAAATTAATAGTATTAAACAATATATATGCCTATTAATAGTATTTTACAAATTGGCCATTGGAAAGGAATTTGAATGCATATCCTGATTAAATTCATTCCTGTACAAATAAAGATAATTTATTCAATTAATGATTTAAATATTGCAAAAGATCATAGAATCCTTTGCCTTGCATTTTTTAAAGAAAATATCACATTTTATATTTATTTTATTTTATCCAGTCATGTGTTAAAAGTTGCATTTCTTCAGATTTAATTTGCGATGATAGTTTTTGAAATTTTTTTTAAATTTGAACTTTTGACAAAATGATGGCAACACGGTGATAAAACCTAATTTTTTCCCTTTGACGTGCTCTTGCAGATTTTATAGAAACCTTAGCTTTGCATTTATTTTTTTAGAAACTATCACATTTTATAATGAAAAAAAATATTGAATTAATGATACAGATATTGCAAACGATAATAGAAATATGGCATTAAGATGGGATTCCAATGCATATCTTGTCTAAATTCGATCAGATTTACCGTAAAGAAGATTTATTGTTGCTGTCGTGTCCGTGTTTTTCACGGAAAGGAGGTGCAGTAGCTTCTGAGGGTAAAGACCCCTGAGCACCCAGAGGGCAGAAGTCTGACTTCTAGCTCACACACAAGACACAACCCTTTTTAGGGGGTGGTTGAATTCATTCATACACTCATACATCCATCAGCAAGTCGGAATTTAGATCCAAATCAGAGACCGACTCATCCCTGATTCAGTACCCCCAGAGGTATCGTTTTGTTATGGGAACTTGGAGGACTTTGCTGTCTCGACATATTTAACATACCCAACTGCCATTAGCCAACACGGCGGTCTTTGGCCAAGACGAGGACAGAACGCACGACCTTTCGGTTACGAGACAGACGCTCTACCAACCAGGCTACCGCGGCCTCAGAAGATTTATTGAATTAATTATTTAGATATTGCAAACAATCATAGAATCTTTTACTTTGCATTTATTTTTTTAGAAAATATCACATTTTATATTTCTTTTATTTTATCCAGTCACGTGTTAAAAGTTGCATTTCTTTAGACTTGATTTACGATGATAGTTTTTTTTTCGAACTTCCGGCATTCTTTTATTTTATCCAGTCACGTGATAAAAACATGGTTAAAATATTTCTTTAAAAATTCATTAAAAATAGAACCTTACGTTAAAAATTAAAAAACCTGATATCGTTAGAAAGCTAATTTTTTTGTCTTTAAATTGATATAAAAATCATGTTTGTGCAAGAATATTTTCGGAAGTAATAGCGGAAAAACGTCGACATTTTGCTTAAATTTTAATTAAAATTCTAATTAAAAATTCGAAAAAAGGGCTCCGAGGTGCACATTCCCGACCTCCAAGGTATACATGTACCAAATTTGGTAGCTGTAGGTCCAACGGTCTGGCCTGTAGAGCGCCAACACACACACACACATTGAGCTTTATTATAAGTATAGATAGTTTTAACAGTTTGAAATTAACAGACAATCAATCGGTGAAATACAGGCATTTCAATATTTTTCACGTGAAGGTGAAGAACACGAGTTCAATTCTTGGGAAAATCATTAATTTTTTGATAATATTTAATAATTTTTGAGATAATTATATAATAAAAAATAAAAATTTTCTTTGTTGACCTCAGTAGGAATTGAATTAATTTTTTTATATTACTTGTTTCTTGTAAAAACATGAAAAAGTGTGGATTTCCTATAAATCGTTTTTCTTTTTTTCTTCCAAACACTCAAAGTCGTGACGAACAACCTCAGAAATTCTGTCTTTAAAAACCCATAAACAGGCTTTCCTTGGATTAAAGCAATTAAAATTTTAATACCGATATTTAACTCACTCAATTTTATAATAAATGAAAACTTATTGATGCCGAAATAAAAATTGTTTCATGCAGGAAGATCAACTCACTGTAAAAAGCAACTCTAGACATTACAAAAACACAGTGGTTGCATCTGATTATCAGCAAGCGCTAATGACAGTGGGTGTCAGCACAAAGTCCGATAAAAGGCAGATTGACCGAATCTTTATTTTCCCGCATAGTGTGTAAGTTGTGGTATAATTCAATACACTACTGTTGTTATGTCGGCATCGGGGAAATACGCGATCAGAAAAAAACGCTGTGTGTGCAACCAGCCCAAGACCACATTTCCTTTTAAATGTTCCTTTTGTTAAAATCTACATTGGACGATAACAAATTAATGTCTACCAGTTCCGTTTTAGTCTCTTACCCTCACCAGAGTGATTATACATTTGATACAGAATACAAAAGAGTTGTTGATTATGGAAAGTCGGATGGTAAACTTCAAGATTAGATATCAATCATTCTGGTCAGACGTATAAACTGTGAAATTTAGGTAAATTTTAAAACCAGCAACAAACGGACTATGTTTTTTAAAATTAAATTACAGATAGATGTAGAAACAATACTTTGTGTTTTCATGATTGTTTTAAATAGCAATACTTAATTTGCCAGATGTGTGAATAAAGAGTTCATAAAATAAATTTTAAACATTAAAAAACTCAAAATACTTTAATTGGCAATATTTTCAAACAATTTATTATGTGCAGTTGCAAGTTGAAGATAATTAATGATTGATAATTAGTAAAAGACCCATTCAATAGAAACAAAATTCGCATCGAAATAAATTAATACAAAAATTATTTGAACAATTAAAAGAAGAAGCTCCAATTCTTCATCCTCATTGAAGGAAAAATATATATATATAAATCTAATCAACAAACTAAAAACATTAAAAGTATATAATAGCACAATACATTCGTACAAAATTGGATTATTCTAACAATTAAATGCATTTTCTAGGCACAGTACTCCATAAGCAAATTATTATAACAAAGATTATTGATAAAATAACATAATATGAACATGATTTAAACATGATTAAACAATTTTAAAGGAACATCTTCCAACTGTACAAATCTATTACATAATTTTTTTTCAACAGTTGACTTTTTGAGTATCTTAAATCCCTACTATCAATGGTGTTTTAATTCAGTGCCTAGTTTTTTATAAGTTAGAATTTTCGCCCAATCTATTTTGGTCCGCGTTACTGGAAGTAAACGACGCAAAGCTTTGAAAGTAGTATCTGACATTGTTTGATAGTTCTCAGAGATTGCCATCTGATATTCAGTCTCCGCTTCTTCCACAATTTGCATAAATTCAATGGCAGTTTGATGTTCAGTCTGAAAAAAAAAGTTTGCAAAATGGTAATGTTTTCTGAAAAGACTGGAAATACTCATGGTATTACTTGAACAAAAACTATATCAATAAATAATAACAAATATACTTTATAAATATAAATTCAGTCATTTGAGATGAGAACATAAAATAAATGTTCTGTGTTTTTCCTCAGTAAGCATATAAAAAGAAATTTAAATTCAATTTTAATCAGATCCCATTATATTCTTCATGGGATATGAATTACTTCCTTCAAATTTCTTAAAGTTTAGGGGAAAAAAAAGATAAATTTTATAAGTTCATAATAGTTTGTAGGGATTAAGATTTAAATATCAACTATTGAATTACAAAAAGTATAATGGCTTGTAGAAAGAAAATGAAATGCATCATATGAGGAATTTCATAAAAATTGAAGAAAATTGAGGCATATTTTGCAAACTGTACATATTTTCAGTTAAAAAAATCACATTATAAGATAAAATCAAATGAAAACACTGGTTGTTATGAACTCACAAAACTGAAATGAAGCTAAAATAATGAAGCCAGATGCTTTTTATACATTAGCTATTAATTCCCCTCCCCCGAGGAACTAATGACTTTTATCATGAAAAACAAAGGAAAAAATATCGTAAAACATATGCTCCCCAAGTCGTTTTCGTCAAAAATAGTATGAGTTAAGAGCGATTCACACGGTAATTAATATATTGTTTATTAATATGTATGGTAATTAATATGTTACATAGTAATAAAGACAGAAAATGACATTTGCATTTGCAGTATATCTTAACTCCAACATTAATATAGATATGTGCACAAATTACAAACAGCTAATTTCGCAAAGTTTTGTAGTTTTCTTTTAAATACTAAACTTGTCATACGAAATTGAAGCACAACAAAAGAGGATATCTACTCGAACTGCCCTTATACTACATAAAGACAAAATTAAAAACTATAAAAATATGTTCAAAGATGTAAAGATTTAAGCAGATCATATAAATAAAGTTAAATAAAAACAAGTCTTTGTTACTACAAATCTTTCATAATTTTAGCCAAACATCATAAAAACCATCTTTTCCCTCTAATCAATAAAATAATTGGAATATTAAAATAATGGATTCATTTAATTGGAAACAGTGAACTCAGTAATCTTCCAACTCAACATATAGAAACTTATACAAAAGAGCAAAAGATACACCAACTACAGAAAAGACATTTAAAAACATGCATCTTTCATAAAATATAATGTAAAAAATTATCGACTCTTATGTATCCTATAATAGTTGCATCAAATATTTGTCCAGCATTTAAATATTAGATATCATTTTGGTGTTATGATAAAACTGCAAACGAAATTTCCAATTATTGCTTTAAAAAGTTAAATAACTTTCAAAATCATTAAACTACTACAAAAAAAGAGAGGACACTTTTGAAAGGACAGTAATCTTTCAACACTATTTGTTAAAATAAAAATAAAAACTTAAGCACACATGAAATCTGATAATTAGAATGTGTTATCAAAAAAAAAAAAAAAAAAAAAAAAAAAAAACACCAAGTATTTGGAGAAAGCTAAAAGTTTTCTCATTTCAACTACAGAACTTATTTATTCTCTCTATTATCTAATTAGAAGATGACTTCCATTCTGGGAATAAGTCATTATTTTGATTATACCAAGATTTTATAAAGCATTTGAAATGTCAATAGTTAATCAATCCTTTTCAAATTGAAATAAAGCAATTCAATAAGTATTTTTAAAGAAAAATAAGCATCAGCATTAATGTAGTTTTGATTGTAAATTTATGTATTATGATAAAATTCATCGATTTGGTAGAAAAATTTAATTTTATATACATAAACAAAATATTTTTCGTATGAAATAAAAGGTTCCCCCCCCCCTCCAAGTTTCATATGAAAAATATTACAAAAGAATTTTCATTGAGTATCAAATTATTTTGTCAAACTACTGTTAGCTATAGCAAGAAAGGTATTTCACAACAATATTATATTATATATATATATATATATATATTATACACACATACAACTATAACCATATATCAAATTCATTGAAAGGCAAAAGATTAAGTAAACAATTCCAATAGATAAAAATTTGTAAACCTTTATGACATAAACTAAGTTTTTTAATTACCGAATATGTCCAATTTTCTCACTAATAGCTTCTTGTAACACATTAGACATTGTTAATAAAATTCTGGACATCTGCAAGTGCATTATTTTACGATTTTCTTTCTTTTTTTAAATTTCTTTTCCCGTAAAAAAACCTCTGCTTCTAACCTTTTATTTAATATTATTTACAGTTATTTCTTCAGACCTTCGTTCCTTTAAATATATGTGAAATTATGACTGTCCTAAAGTTGATAATATTTGCAATTCTTTAGTAATATTTACTAATATTTTTACAAGCCTTCAACCATTCAGTGTATTTCATTTTGAAAACTTACGAATGAATAAATACACATTTTCCAAACATACTATAAGAAAACACAAAACTATTTGCAATAATAATATATAAACAATTCCTTAATAATAATAGTGCGGAAATATAATAGGCAAAAGTTCAATTAAGAAGCAACCGCATCAGAAAAGAAATGAGTAGAAGCCACCTAAAAATGTCATCTTCGGGAGTGCATGAAAATTCTAATAGAAAAGAAATTAGTATTTTTCCTTATATCCAGATAAGCTAAGGGAAATGAAAGATTTGAATTGATTTTTTTTTCTGGTGGAAGATCCGTAAATGGGATAATCAGTGCCAAAAACTAACAATGTGTACTGTAATTAAAAGTGATGTATTGATAATTAAAAGTGAGTAAAAGTAATAAGAAAACTAAATCGATACCAATGTTATTAAGATATGAATTTAAAAGAACAGAAGAGCAAAAAACGCCAATGTTTTTCAACTGTATGAAGCGATTAAAATGTTGATATTTTCGTAATCGAAAAGTTAAATAAAAACTGACAGAATGAAATTTCTTCACCCTTTGCCCATGAAGGCTACAGTCTACTGAGTACTTATACCAGCTGAGAAGACTAATTATGTGAACAATCTATATGTCCAATATAAAGTTCGAGTTAAAATGGCATCATTGCTTCTATAAATTTAGAAACTCACTGTGAGATTTGGCTAGATAAGACTGTTTATTATTTATTTCTATGTTCAAATTTCCTTCCCATTGAAAAATGCACCATTGATTAATAGTAGACTACTCATCATAAATAATGGATCGATGCACTTTATAGCAATATCTATCAGTTCATTTCCTGTAATGAACAGGTGAAAGAATATCCATGAAAATAAGATACAAAAATCCTGCTTAAGTCAATGCTGATAAAATTTATGGGCATCTTTAACATTTGAGTAGTCATCTGAGGATTCCAAGAATCATGGAATCGATATATGAAAGACATTTGTGAGTTTGATGAAAATTAATATATTTGAGTGCAAAATATACAATCAGGACTTGAAAGGATGGCAAAAATAAATAAATAAATAAAGGGAGTTTGTAATTTACAGAATGACTCTGGTAACAAAAGAACTGAAGGATATTTGGACCCATTATTGAAGTTTGTTTCATAAGTAGATGCTGATTAAAAAGTAAAATAAGTAAACTAATAACGCATTTTATAAAACTCTTAAAATGATTAAGTTACAAAATTCTAACTTCCATCCATAAACGATGCTCAAGAATGACATTTGTCAATCTTCATGTTGCAGTAACCGGGAAATATATTGCGCATGTGCAATCCAAAACGGTGAACAGATGAACATTAAATAGGCAATCCTTACAGCTTTTAGCAGTCTCAATGCGTAAAGAATGATGTTCACGTGCTAAAACATGGAAGAAACAAGATATGAAAAGTTTCTTTCACTTAAATAAGACGATATACGTTTCTTCATAAATAATAAGAATAAGAGAAGTTCAGAATGTTTTTAAACATTGCCTTAGAACTGATGGTAAACACTACTGAGGCGTTTCAAATACGAAAGCCAAGCATGGCCATACATAATTCCATAATCTATCAAGACACCAAATTATTGCTTCTAAATACGAAGCAAACATAAGCAATCTGCATGTAAAGGAGATTGGAAAAGGTTTTAAGATATTTAATAATCGAAGACCTCTCTCCCTCAGTCTTATGATATGAGGAAGGAAAGTCAAAAGTTTAGTAAATATGACGCCCAAAATACTTATGGTTATCTTGGCGATTAATTAGAACACCATTCAAAGACAACTCTGGATCAAGGTGAAGAGGCCATGTAAGTGTATATCTTTTTTTCTCTATATAAAGATAATAAATATATTCCTTTTTGACCACTCAATATTACTGATAGCTATATTTCCATGAATTCCATACTGCAAACATAGCATAGAATTTACAAGATTTTTATTGACAGTTGGCGGAATAACAGATAAAATGGAATAAATGCTAGAAACAAACACAATATTTAGGGGTATCTTCGGGAAAAAGGCACTGCATTAAAACTGAATTCTAAAAAAATGTATACCTAAACGTTTTTCGGTATGGATATGAAAAAATTCCCTCTAATATCAAGAGGAGATGGAAGGACAGTCAAGTTAATGAAAGGAATATATTTTTCATTCCTTAATAGGATTTCCCTAAACATGGAAACTTTTCACATTAATCCCCTGGCTTCATGAGTATTCTATTAGAATTAAAAGATCAGACACTAATGAAAGTTTATATAATTCAATAGATGAAGAATGATATTTTATTTTTTAAATTTTAGTAAGGTAAATATGCACCAAATTTTTAAAAAAATAAACCCTTAAATAAAGACAGTTCAAAATAAAAAGTTTTAAAGGACTTTTAATAATGCTATTGCACCCTTCTGTGAACAGCTCAAAGTTTAAAAATACCTGTTTAAAGTAATTGTTTAAAAGTACTTTTTAAACAAAAATGCAAAAATTCTAATGATTAATATCAATTTATTACCTGAAATATAGATTATGATAAATTCCTAAAATGGAACATCAGTAAACTTGTTAATAGATAATGAACAATGTAGAAGTAATTATTGCTTACTACACAAAGCATAACTTCATAAGCATTCTGAGCAAAAATTGGCTTATTCCAGAATTTAAAACTTAAATGTTCAAAATTTAAATAAAATAATTACTTAAAAACTTTGACTTGAGATTTAACAAATTTATATGATCAAAATAGAAACGATTCTTACAGTAGACTAATATTTTTCATCTTTCCAAGCTATTAATTTAGTTTTTTCCAGAAAATTAAATAATCTGCATGAATCGATTGATTTTTTAATAAGCCCGGTGTTGTAGTGATAACACATCGCTCCCAACGCACAGGTCTGAGGTTCGATCATAGGGATGGGTAAGGCCGACTCAGCCTTTCATCCCTTCAATGGGTTGATAAATTGAAGGCCAAGCATGTTTGTGAACTAAACACTGGGCGTTCCGCATTAGGTTGACCGCCTAACCGGGACATATGCCTTGCACCTCAGGGCCCTCGGTCAAGAAAGCAAGAATGACCCACTGTTGGTCTTGTCCACATTTGCTGTCGTGCCACTGAGCTTAGTTTTAGATACATTTTTAAAAGAGTGAACAAAATTTTCTAATGATACCTATTAAACTGAATTTCATCAAAAATAGTGGATTTTTTGTGAAGTTACTCTTTTTGCAGTAATGTAAAGCAAAAGAAAACGTCTTTAAACATTACCAAAGTCTTGAAATTTAATACACGATTCTAAGATAAATCAGAAATAAACCTGTCCGATAGATAACAATTTTATATACAAATAAGACATTTTACAGAATCATGAATATAAGGAAAAAACGAAGGAAAATCTCTGTACCGTTAATGATAAAGTTTCTTTAACTTCTTTAGAGGTAACAAGTTGAACATTTCCATCTTCATAATAATGTACCTAAAATCGAAAAATGAATAAAATTTGTAATATTTCAGACAAGCGTTTAATTCTAATCAACGAGAGTATGCATTTTAATAGATACAAACATACAAAATAAAACAAATTTCCTATTCAAACCTACTTCAAATTAACTATATTCAATTGAATATGTGGTGCAAAAACAATGAACAAGAATGAAGAAATAATTGTAGACAAGAAATGTCTAACAATGTATAAAATAATTATAGGTAATAACTGAAAAAATCAGCATTGTATTCTCAAAGTAAATTTCATATTATATTTAAATGTATATAAACATACTCAGAGCACTAAAATATACATTTTACAAAATTTGGAACAATATATAGTCAGATTGATATTAAAGAATAATAAAAGATGTAATGTTTTTAATAAGCACTGATATTTTTAAAAAAAATTAAGGTACTGTATAACTATCACAAGATGGACAAAGAAAACTTCATTTTTTAAGTTTGTTCCCAAAGAAACTCATTGTAAATTTTTTAATAATTACAGATATTTATTCTACAGTAAAAATATAAGCCTACATAGATACAAAAAATTATATCATTGCAAAAGTATATTTCTATAGTAAAGTATATATTTTTGAGTTGTCCAAAAACAAAAAAAATTGCTTATGTAAAATGCACATTTTTTGTGTACAATTTGGTAGTAATTTGAAGCAGTATAGCTAGGTAGTTTTGCACAGAAAAATGATGAATCACCATGATTATCATATTTAGAGGACAAAAAAGAATATATATCAACAAACAACAAAGCGAAGATTTGTAAGCAACAGATATGGAAAGTAATGATTTTAACAATAAACTACATATAGAATATATTAATTACCTGGACTTTGACAATGCCTTCTAATTCTGCAGTAGTTGAATCCGGACTAAATGTTACCGACCATATAGAGCGCCACCGGCCATTCCTATGATCACAAATATATAAACAAAATTAGTTTATAAATATTAACATTGATTAAAATATTAATAACATTAAAATATTTAGGCTAAATTTGTAGGCTAAAAACTGCTTACTCTTTACCTATGAAGTTTAAAAACATCAGTGATCGGTCTGAAATGCAAGAAAATGACAGATGATGTAAATTATAATGCTACATTGATCAGTCACTGTTCAATGGCACATGCACAAAAGAGATTTTTTTTAAGAAATTAAATTCAAGTACTGCATGCGAGGTTTTAGGTTTAGCATGGGAAAAAAAAAAAGTTAACAAGATATTGAGGATTCAATCCAAATTTGGCATTCAATTGCCCCCAAAACATGCATGCTACACAAAATATGGCACATTAAAGTTTACAATCTTATTATAATAAGCATATATATTACATGATATATACGTTGGTTATTAAAATCAATAAATCAAAATACAAAACTAATCCCCAAAACCCTGCCGGTATGCGATTACAAATGAGATACATTTTTACATTAGAGTTTGTGTGTAACTATGAATATTCTATCAAGCTCTCTGGAAAAAATCTACAAGTTTGTCAAAATTATTACTATTAAATTTTCTTTAATATTCAATACTTGAAGTAGCAATTATACTACACTAACAAGTGCTTCAAAATAATATGCAATTTTTCCAGAATAACTGTGTTCTGTTCTTCATACCTTTTACACTATGAAAGCACTTGAACATTTTAATTGCTTGCATAATATCAAGATTAAACAAAGAAAAATCTTATCAGTAGGTTTCTTTTAAAATAATTATGATGTACTTTTGAAGAAATTATCTTCCAAATTTAACAATTGTAATGCTCAAACGACAAGATTATAATCAGGATTATATTTCAAAAGCATAAGGTAGCAAATCAATTTTATCAGCAGTCTTTTTAAAAAAAAAATAATTAGGGTGCATTTTAGAAAAAATATCCTGCAGATTTAACATCGTAATGCTAAATTGACAAGATTACAGTTAGGTGTTATATTTCATAAACATAAGGCAGCAAATCCTTTTCTAATATAAATGTATGCCAACATCTAAGCTACTCATTTTAGGGAAATATAATCAAGACATTATAATGAAATGTTATTTTATGGTAAAGAAATGATATAAAGATATAAATTCCCGATAACAGCAAACATTTACATGCAAACACACATAAACAAATATAAAAAGTGAAATTTGATGCGTACTTACCAAAAATTCTTAGGTTGAAACTGATGGTCTTCAATACATGCTGTTAATGTGTAAGTTTTATCTTGAGAACTGCTAAACACAGAACATGTACCATGTCTATAATGATCCTGAGTATATTGTGTACAAGCTTCTTCCAATGCCCTACGATACACTTCAGTATTTCTATCTGGTTCCCATAATTTAAAGTCAAGAGCTTCTTTTCTTAGATGATCATATTTAAAGGATTGTTGACTTCTGGGATCATAAAAACGACCATTTCCCAAATCATTATAATCAGTTATCAAAGCCTAAAGGAATTTTAAGAACATATTTGAAATGGATAATTGAAAATTACAAATAAAAATTAGATTTCAGTAAATGAATATTATGATATGCAACTGTTAAGTGTTTTGTAACTGAGACTAGTATAATAAATAATTTAAAGGATAAATACTTTATTGTAAAGGAAATAAAATTAACTTAATTGCAAGATGAATACCAAATCTTTGAGAAAATAGAATAAAGCAAGAGGTTTTATCCTCCATAACTAAATGGATCAACAAAATATAAAGAAATTAAAAATAAAAACAAAAAGAATTTTCAAAAATTACATTAAAAATACTTACAAGAAAATTGGAACCATCAATTTTAACAGGTGTAAGCTGATCCTTGTTGTACTGAGCAAAGGCTCTGAAAAATATATTTATCAAACTCTGAAAACATTATCGAAAGCAAATATTTCACAAACTGCTACTTTTTCAAAAAGACGGATTTCCAACTATATAAATATTCAACAACAACAACAAAACCAGTATACCGCGCAACCTTTGTATGGTGATACTGTCTATAACAACATTTCTCACTTGTCATCGCAAAAATTGCTATTTACTCAGTATGTGCAGGCAGAGATTATAGCTTGTAATAATTCTATAAAATGAGTTTTTCCTCTTTAAAAGTTATTAAATTTTTTCTAGGAAAACGACATGCCATTACCCGAAATATGATAACAAAAGAAGTGTTTGATTCTTTCTTTGTTTTAAAAGGTCACATTTAAAAAGTTCAAATTAATGAAAGAGTAAACATCTCTTTCGTTGTTTCGTTTCACGTGAAGTCCGGGGGGGGGGGGGCAATGACTAGAATGTGCACCAGTGGTTATTGCTATGAGATACACAATAAACAACAACATAGACTATCAGGCCTTAAAACATCTTGGTACTTTCCTCCTCCTCCATATCGATTCATTTGTTTTTGCAACCAAATTATCAACTTAATTAAATAAGATGAAAGTTGTCTCTGCCGATTTTCAGAAAAGCTTGGTCAATAGGAATCGCCATCGTAAAGGAAGTGTCTTTTTATTGCATGAACAGAGCTTAAGTCTTTACATGTGATCGTAGCCCAACTTGCACGTTCACTTTATAAGCGTCAAATGCAGGTCACATATACTTTCTTATTGTTTTGAACCATCTATTTAATTAGATGACCCTTTTTTTACTATAATTAAAAGATAGCAAAGGGGTAATCTTATCAGGTAAACCGAATATTAAGGTTGAGCAGTGGCAATAAACATGTTAAAAGGGGTTTCGAATGTATGTGTGTGCAAAAGGGAGGTGACTCTTTTTAAAGGGGTTACTATAGAACTTTTATTTTCATAGATTAGACACCATTCACTTTGTACTGACCATGTTTTCCTGGCAATATGGTTTTATTTGTGTGTGTGTGAGAGAGAGAGAGAGAGAGTTATAGGGAGTATTTGGTGCAAAACACTGACATTTAAAGAAAAATTGATCAAACACTGAAATAAATGCTGATAAAAACATGGGCTTTTGCAGAAGACAGTTGCCATTTTTTCTGAAAACAAAAAAAAAAGTTTTTAAATGTCATAATTGATGATATTGGCAAAGCTATCCAAAGATGGTTCCAAGAATTGAGAAAGTGAAATAGGTCCAGTCTGGGACCAATTTTTTTAAATGAGTCTTTGCAAAGCACAACAATCTCAAAGTTAGCAATGGATGTCTTAACTCCTGGCTTATAGCACAGGACTGTTTTTAAAATCAACTAGGTGAAGAAAAGTCAACTTCAGGCCATGATGCAATATTTTAGAAACAGAAGAGAAGATATATTTTTTTTAAAAATGTGTATGCAATGCAAAAATGAAACTAGAGTATTTTATCAGTTCATGCCAGGCAAAACGATGCGCTCAAAAGGAGAAAACAGCAAAAGTATAAAAGAAGCCGAGCTAGAGGCTGATAGTTCTGCCCCATTCAAGAGAGAGTTATAGGGAGGATAAATTGTATAACTGAGGAACTGATAAATTGTATAATAAGAAAATATGTGAAGCCAAGAGGCTTTAAAAAATGTCATTTTGCAGTTGACTACAAAGCAAATAGGAAAGATAGGACAAATAAGGAAATCCTGAACAAAAGGCAAAGTTGACAAGCTGACAAAGAGATGAAGAATGTTGCTCTCATAGTTGACAACTGCACACCTTACAACCCCCCCCCCAGGTTTGGAGAACATTAAAGTATTATTTTTCCACCAAGCTGCTTTCCAACAAACTGCTGTTGTTAAATTCAGACGTAATCACATGTTTAAAGGGATACTATAGATAAAGATGAATTAAAAACGTTGTTTACAATCTGGATTTTTTTATTAAAAAAAAAAAGCAAAATCCATATGCTGTTACATAGAAAATGTGGGGCAATTGGTTCCTGGTGTAGGAATTCTGTAATAGCATCCATGATCCAAATTACAGGAAGAAAACTTTTCTCTGAAAGAAAAACTAAAGAAAACCTGAATTGTTGAGGAAGATGGTTGCTGAAGAAGACAGTTTGTGCATTCAATGCTCCACAAATCTATCTTCACCCTTCAATGGCGAATATTTTTTAAAAAGTTAGACAAGATGTGCAAGTGTTCAGTGAGACAAGTGGTGAAAATATTTTATCCAAATTAATTCCAGATACTCAAAATGATGAGAAAAAGACAGCTGATTATTCTCAAATTTATATTGAACATAGAATGATATATCCTTAATAAACATTCTTTAGGAATTACAACAACATTAAATGCCTGTACATCTGAACTCTTTAGATAGGCTGAAATATAAAGGCATGCAAAAGTCACCGATGCAAAAAATAAATATCCCCTCCCTCAGAATAAAGTTTTTATCTGGAATTTTCTTGAGGTATAAATTACTTCTCTTTCTTTTATGTATTCTCTCATATTGTTTACTTATTGATAGTATATTATATATTACATTAATGAAGGGAGGGGAAATAATGGATAGGAATGTAAATCATTGTTACATCAATGACCCCTTCCCCTTCTACACCAAATAAAGGAAAAACTGAAGGCAGTAAAATTTCAATTAACATTCATGCTACCTTTAAAAGAGTAAAGCTGTATTACTGAAGCAATAAATAATAATTTTTTAATACATCCCTCAGAAAACCTAATACTTCATATATAAAAGGTAAAGCAAAATTGTTAAGACTGTTCTTGCAGTAAAAGAAAACAGAAGGCAAATTAGTTGAATGTAAATAAGAAGGAATGGCAAAATCTACTTAATAAATGGATACATAAATGTCAACTGAGGTTTCATAAAGTTTACAGAAATGAAGTAAGTAAATTTATTAGAAGAAATATGAAGAATACATTAATCCATTGTGGTGTTTAAATCATTAGATCTAACATTAAAATTATAATTTTTTACAATTTTATTAACAAGTTATCAGCAAATTTACATTTCATTTCATTGCTCAGAATTAAAGTAATATTTAAAATAAAATTATTTATTTTCATCTAATTGCTAGCATCAAAAATCCATTTAAAATAATTATGACATTTGATATTGAAACGTGAAATGTTGAAAATTTTATAAATATAGTTCAATTCAGATACATATTTTTTATAATTTAATTTATAACAAGATTACTATGAATAAGTGGCATAATCTTACC
The DNA here is from genome assembly GCA_026543055.1 of Argiope trifasciata. Classification (NCBI taxonomy): domain Eukaryota; kingdom Metazoa; phylum Arthropoda; class Arachnida; order Araneae; family Araneidae; genus Argiope; species Argiope trifasciata. The sequence goes on from JAPMOQ010058975.1 coordinate 4,902,741, forward strand.
CTAATGCACCTTCTTTCAGAAGAAAATCATCATTGATCAGTACTCGTACATCTAAAAAGACAATTTAGAGAAATTAATTGTTTGAGTTTTAAGGAGGGGGAGGAACTAATTTTATTAAAATCATTTAATTAAAAAAACATTCATACATATAATAAAGCTGTGTTTCAGCATATCTTTTTTTTAAGTTGGGAGAGAGCATACAATTATATTTCTTTTAAAGGCATTACTGTTCTTAAGAATAGCTCATAAGTAGAAGATCTCTAATGTAATTACACAGGATACATTTTTTCCAGATATGCACAAAAGATCTCCAAAGCCTTAAAATTTAAAAAAGTTTTTAAAAAAACATTTTATGACAACTAAACAATTATGAACAATTAAACATTTAAAATAGTTAAATAAAACAAATATTTTTCAATTTGCTACTTTAAAAAACATCAAAACATATTTAAGGCAATTAAATTATTTTCCATATAATTATTAATTACGAATAGATTTCCAACAACTAACTTTTGAAATAATCACTTAATTATGCTTCTTACCCTCACACCACCCACAATTTTGTTTGTATTGAATTCCAACAAAATTAATCAAATCCTGCAAAGTGAAGTGATCAGAAGAATAAGAGAAGATTCCACACTGCTATTTTTAAGGGATGTAGAATTTTTTTTTTTTTTTTTGAGAATTTAATGTCAATTAATATGGAAGGAGAAAACTGCCATTGTTTTTCCAGCCAGTAGAAAAATTCTTTGTTACCCCACTTTTCAAGTCTTTATCACAATTTTTTTTTGTCAAGATTATCATATTTTAGAATAACCCTCTTTGGTACATTAAATTCAGGTTTTGTGCAATATTCTACTTTCATTGAATAGTAATAGAGCATAATTTTCAGTCACTGAAGATACGCCTGTATCCTTTTATCAGGATTAAACAATACACAAACATGATTCTCCTTTGGGTGAGGGGAGAGGGCACATTGAAAGGATTTTCACTACACAACTTGAAATGTGAGCAAATAGCAAAGGTACATTTCACCTGCATCATGTATTCATAAAATTATATTATATATTATGTATATATATGAATATTCAAGCAAATTAATTTTCTTTTGCATGCTATATTTCTGCTAAGTGCATTATTATCTAATTTTTAGAGATAACTGCATTTAAACTGGAACCATAAAATTTAATTAAAGAATCTAAAGGGGGAAGGCATGAAAATTTTAAAAATGTAGAATATAAACAAATGAATTTTATTAGTTTTTCAGTTTTTGATTTCTCACTGCCAAAAGACAACCCCCCCCCCCCCCAGATTCTTCGCTGAATTTTTTCAGGGTAAATACTTTCCCAGCTCACCTTTTATCACATAACCATAAACTTTTTTTAGAGGCAAAAAAAGGCCTTTCAATTCCCATATTTTTATATCGATGATAAATTACAACAAACATGTAAGGTTTAGTATTTCTTAAATGATATTGCAAAAATACTGGGACGACTCTGAACCTAATATAATTTTATAAAGCTCCATTGTGTAAATTAAACAAAAGATGAAAAAGTTAAAAAAAAACCTATTTCACTAATCTGTTTAAAATAAATTATAGATATTTTCCTTTTTTTTTCCCTTTCTTTTTATGACATTCTGAGGTAGCAAGAAAAAGTGTCAGCAAAATATAAAATGTTTGCAAAACTTCTGTTCATGAAAAATAAACACATGAAAAAAAATTCTTATTAATGCAGAAATCAAGGTAAACTGTAAAAAAAAAAAACCTTAAATGATACTTTCTTCCCATATCTCTATTTTTTTTAAAAATCATTCACATTGAATACTCCTTTAAAAGTGTAAAAAGCTATCTTTTGCTTTCCTATGCCCTAACAGGTGCCATGGAAGTCATGGAATCTGGCACATTTGATCTGATGAAATATTCATTTTGTTACTTAAAGATCCGCTGAAATTCTAATACGTTAATAGTTATTTTTTTTTTAAATCAAAGCAATGAGTTATACATACTTTCTACAGTTGATATTTTTAATGAAATATAAATTCATTACTAATAATAAGGAAGGAATTAAAATACAATGCCACTTTATCAGGAATAATATTTATATTTTGAAGACTCATTTCTGAATCGAGAACGGAAAATTATATTAACATTAATTCATACCAAAATTATATTAGTAGAGTAATTGCAGAATATTGTTTCTATTAGCACCAGAAATAAAGAAGAAATATATTATCTTTAAATTTAATATCCCCATTGATCAGTAAACAGCAGTTCAAGAAGACATTTCTTCTAACATAACATAAAAGACATTTCTTTTTGGTACTAAACAATTTAAAAAGAAAAATAATACCACCTCAAATTCATCATTTTTAAAGCTTACCGTAAATTGTAATTTATAATCTATTTTATTTATAATCTATTTTAAGTTTTATTCGAAACTGTTACCATCTTTTATCCTGCAGTATATATAACTACTGCTTTTTGTCAGACATTTTTTTTAATGTATTTCAAAACATAACTAATATATTTATACTGTAGTAAAATGGATTGGAATAAGAGGAATAATAAGCAAAGTATTTCAAATAATCTCATCCATTTTTTCATATTGCAGAAAACTGTTTTCCAACTCGTAAATAATAATAATATAAAATGCTGTTAACTGTTTATGAAATATTAATCTTACAGAGGAGTCAATAAGGTATCTACATTTACTTATGAAAAGTAAATAGATATACTTGAGTTTTTTTTTTTAAGTACATGATGTTTTTTAAAAGTATATTTATGGACAGTGAATTTATAAAATTTTGAAATATCAAGCGTGATCTTTGTCATATTATATATTAAAATACATGCTATTATTCAAATGTAACTTTTTTAAATATTAAATGAATGAGAGAGCAATGATATTTTTTGCTTCAGGTTTAATGTTAAGCAGATTTTATTTGTAATAAACTGCAGTTATGTACACCTAATTCAATTATATATATCAACTAATTTTGAAGTCTATTGGAACTTTCTTACTAAATTTGAAGGGTGAAAGATTATGCATATGAATGACTAAAGAAAAGTACTATTTAATTAAAAGTTATTTCAGCTTAATAACTGTCCCATTTTCAAGCTAAATAAAGAGATTTTTTAAAGGGGAGAGGGAATAATTTTATAGATTTGAGCTGTGATCATACAATAAGGATGATTTGCATTTGATTGAAGACAGCAATACTAAACTTCCTTAGCATGGTACAAGAAAGCACTCCCTCAATATATTTTAGTTTCAGACAAAAAACACTTCTAGCACCAACAAGATTTAAGCATACTAATTAGTTGTTAACAAGCACTTTAAAGAATCTTATTACATATGTCCTAATGCTGAGTGGTAACTATTTTTTCTTTTTATAAGATAAATAATGGTACCCAAATTTAATTTTATGTGACATTCAACACAAAAGCATGAATTATCCATCATGTTTAAATTATGAGGAATTTATTCACAGCAATTTTGCAGTTACTTTCAATAAAATAAACCTGTTTATTTTCAATAAATGATTCTTGATTAACAGATAGCTTAAAAAATCATATTATTGTTTTTTTTAATCCCATTTCATAAAAAACAAAAAAAAAGTTAAGTTTTAGAGCATTTTTTAGAATTGTTAGAATTCAATTCAGAGTTTCACCTTAATATTATTAGAATAACTATTTTAAATTAGGATATATAACTTTTATTCATATAGCTTTATTAGAATGTCCCCTATTTATGTCAATTATGATCAACCTAAAATTTTATATAATCTGATGTTAGAAAAAATACATAGTAATAACATAGATAAAAACACGAAAAAATAAACACAATTACATGCGCTACATCTTAAACATTTATACAGTATGACTTTGAATAATTCCTTCATTCAGAACAGTTTAATATATCTTATATAGTTTAATATCTTAACAAATTTGTTTAATTTTTTGACAAGAATTGTTTTAATCTATTTATAATTTACAATCCTCAATTATACAGGAAATCCTAAGAACAAAAATTTTCAATTTTGAAATTATACTTTATGCTTAAATTTTATGACATAAATCAGTAAAATCTCTCATAACTAAGACCTAATTAACTACCTCAAATTTAAGTCAAGATTTAAAAAATATGATGGATTAACTTTTTGCTGAAGGAAAAATACAAACAAGTAGACTCTTCAATTATCATGCATAAAACACTACCTTGTTTATAAAAAACTCACTTGCGCTAAAAATATAGTGAAATGTTCAAGCTTTAAATGAACTAAATTCAGAACTTTAACAATCACTGAGAAATTTATAAAATTTCGATTAGTTTGCATGTTTCAAAACAATCGCAGATTTTTTTTTTGTAGTGCCTATATAAATTATAAAATTGGTGCAGTGTTACTTAATGTATTAAATTATTATACTGCAGAAAAATTTGAGCAATTTATTGACTATCTTAATATTAATAGTTTCTCACAAAATTGGCAAATTGCTCTTTTAGGGAAAAATATTAAATAAAATTGAGATACAAGGACTCTTCTAGAGTTCAAACAAATAAAAATTGCAAAAGAGTAACCTGCTTACTACAGAGGAGCAAGATTACCTACTAGTATTACAGATGATCAGCATTGAAGTGTTCCCCCCCCTTCAATAAATACAGTTAAAAGAAGAGGGAAACATATTTGTTTTATTTATTGAGAAAGAGAAATTTTTTGAAATCTGGTTCTTAAAATTTAAAGGCTAAACAAAGAATAGGTTTGAGTGTTGTAGACAATTTAATTCCTTCAACACTTTTTCATAATGATGATGAAATAACTGAACACATACTGGGAAAGAAGAAGAAAGATCAAAAAGTTCAAGAACCTACTGAGGAAGAAAATAGATGAAGTAATGCAGACTTTCATAAAATTTACTTAGCAATGTTCATTTATGCCAGCACATATGATGAAACTAAATCATAGGCACTATGAATTTCTAAAACTCTGGTAGCAATCCTGTAAATAGGCAGACATTTGCATATCAACATACTAAGAAAAAGGGGTACTTTTCAAGTGATAATATTCTCATTTTTCAAGTGATAATATTCAAGTTAATTTTATAATACTGCTTAATATTTTGGGAGGGTATCAAATTAATTACACATTTTAATTATCAATAAGTCTTTTTCATATTATTAAAATGTGACCGACAGATTGGAAAACTTAGTAAAATAAACCTGATTGCTTCAATTCTTATAAACGACACAATACAAACATGCAAACATATATTTAAATATGAAAGAAAATTTCTTATCCAGCATCAGGGAGATCCTATCGCTGTCAACTATGAGACTGCTATATCAGAAACAGATAAATAATATATAATGAATTATATCTAAAAAGAAAAACAGATAAGTGGTAATTAAATATTAATACATAATACTTAATAAATATTACTACTATAAATTTTATTGAAAATTTGAAACATTTTAGAACATCTTTTATGACAAAAAAAAAGTTACTCATCATAATTTATAAAAGTATAATTATGGAACTTATGCAATTAGAAAAAAACCTTTTGCATCAAATTAGTTTATTCCACCACTAGATAATACTTGCAATGACCATATCTGTCCTTGTACTATTTATGTGTGCTATTGTACCATTCACATACAATTAAAGTCATAATTTAGATGGACAAATACTCAACCACATTTTATACAGATATTAACATTCAGATACATCCATTCTCTGCACATTTTTAACACTATTGGCTATATCAACTATGTTTTTACACTATAAATTAATCTGTTTAGTGAATGCAAAATATTAATGATTATTCTATGAATCATCAGTTTATTTGAATCTACAACAAAAGTTGTACAAAATGTTGATATAGTCATTAAATCAAAGGCTTTTAGGTCTTTGGAAAAATAACTGACTTCCAAACCAGTAATGCCGTAAATTTGTAGGAGCACACAATGCATAGAAATTCAAACATTTTCCCCAACCTTATGAGCAAATTTTCTAAAAAACTGGAGTTTAATGAACTGATAATAATAGAGTATAATGAAGTAAAAAAGTTGATCAGCACAATTATGGGGGAAACAGCATAATAGTATAAGTAAATATTTGCTTGAGTTAATATTTTGCTTGTACAGATTAGACAGACTGTCTATATTGTCTAAATTCCAAATCTGAAAGCAAATAAATGAAATCTCAGTTTTAGAGAAAATATTGTTATTATTCGAAATTAATCCAATAAACTTTTGAATTTATGTAGTCTTGAATGTAACATAAAAAATTCATTTTCAATCAATAACTTAGTCAATTAGAATCTAAGGTATAGCAAATCTTTAAACTGCCAACACAGATTAAAAGTTAGCAATTTTCAGCATAAAAAAAGATCTTAAATTCTTACAATCTTTTGTTTCAAGTGATTTTAAATTCACACATGCAATAATTTAATGTATTAAATTTTAACTAATGTCATTAAACACATATTTATAATTCAAGTTTCTTTCAAACTTGCATTTCCTGATAAACAGTATAATGTGCACACCTAATGGAGAGATAATGTTGAAATACAAGTTTAAAAATGAAATTCAATATTTTAAAGAAAATTATTAGAATGTGTAAAACATAATTCAACTTGAGACATTATCTTACCAAATTACATAGAAATATCATAAAACATTCAGCCTAATTCTCTTGAGAATACATAAGACAAAAAATGAATTAAAATTCGTAGATAAATCACCTTAAATCTTTTAAACACTATCAATGAGTCTTCAGAAATGATATTGCTGTATTATAGGGATGTTTTTATACTGTGTATGGCAGTCAGTAATATGAAAAGGAGAAACAAGAGAAGACAAGATGAACAAATTTTTATCTAATAATAGACTTTGGAACATGACTTAAAAAAAAACACTTATAATTACAATACTAAAGTTTTACTTCATTGCTTCCAGTAGAAAAATGTGTTTTTGTAACCACCAGGAAATATTAAGGAATGTGAGAAAGAGCCAACTTAAAATGACTTAAAACTTAAAGTAAACAGTGAAAGAACAAACATTATATCAATTGGTTTTTGTTTCAAATAAAACCTAATATCAGTAAAGCACATACTATATCTCCCCTCATCCAATTTAATTTGATTCGACAAAAATTGATATGATAAAAAAAGCAGTAAAAACTAGTAAGAATGTAATTACTGTTTAAATGTTTGTTTTGTCTTTAATTTTAAATTATTATCATCATAGCTAGTTAAATTTCCAGAGGTCACATGCATCTAATTAAAGTCCTTTATACAGAAAAATATGAAATCCATATATGCTAATTATTACAAATGCAAAATAAGATGCAACATAAGTTCAGAAATAAATTAAAATTAAATATTTAATAGTATTAAACTTTATGTTCATCAGATTATACATTTATCTACTTTTGATTATTTTACTCAGAGTTAGGTTAACTTGATTACAAAGGCTATAATATATTTCAATATGCTCAGTCAAATAATCTTGAACCAATACTAATTTATTTAAAACGTAACTTAAATATTTAACCATAATCTTGTTTAAGATACCAATATTCAATTATTTTATTAATAAAATTTTTATTTTCAAATTGAATATTGATCAATTTTATAAAGCTATCAACCTCTGAGATTTTGCGAATTCCAATCTGATATTCACCTACAGATTTAAAATGCGAGTAGAACACGTCTCATTAACAATGAAGCATTAAAGCATTTAAAGAATACAATTTTATTTCATCACTTCAGAAATTCAGATTTGGCAACTTATTTCTTTTATTGGTAATCATAACTGTTGTTTACTTTGTTCATTAAATTATCATTGCAGTGCTGTAGTTTCAAAATTTCACTGATTTTAAAATTCCAATTTTTTTCCATCTGTTTTAGCACAATTCTGGCACACAAACACATATGTTATACTAAATATAATATATATGCAACACAGTTTTGCAGATGATTGGCCAAAAAAGAAAAAAGAAATTTATAATTAACTTTCATTTATTTTTGATTGAGGGAATGATTTGCACATAGGAACAAAGGCAGAACACATCTCTTCACACCAATGGAAAAGTTTTTTCCCTGGTACCTTTATTTAAAAATTCTCAAAAGAGATTTCTTTAACATATTTCGAGATGGAATCTTGAGTATCCTTTAAAAAATGCTGTAGGTGTTAGATACTTTTATAAATATGTGCTCAGTCCGAGTATTACAAATGCAGCAGTTTTTTAGAGATGTATAAGAAGAAAAAAAAAAAAAAAAACTATATTTTCAAAGCAGGATTTGAATCAGGAAATACAAGAAACTATGAAAATAAATAACATAGGCTAATTTAAGGTAAAAATTAAGAAATTAATAAGGGTTCAAACAGATTAAGATATAATACTACATATATATTTACACATGCATACACAGAAAAAAAAAAATTCAGGAGAAAAAAAGTGTATTGAAGTAACAAAATATTAAAAAGAAAATCAAAAAGCTATATTATTGACATTTTCCCCAATACTTAAAACAGGTCTGGAACAAAATTTTCCAAATTAGAATTCATTATTCATACCGAAATCGTAGCAAATCATCCATTCCGGAAAGTTAACACTTATTTGGCTTACAAGGGTTTTTACTTTTAGGATACGACTTTTTTCTGGCCGGATAATTGAATAATAATAATGCAGCATGTACACAGTTTCACAATTATATCACATGTAAATTCTTTAGAAGCAATGGAACAAATAACTATCTTACATTTATTTGCCCCCCCCTCCTTCTAAACTTGTTAGTGGCTAATTGCAGTAAAAATGAAAACATTTCATGCAAAAAAAATTGTGAAATTATAGATGATAAAATATTAAAAAAAGCTTTTTTTAATGCAAAATTTCAGCTACACACAACTATAAATACCATACAATGCTTGTATTTGAATCAGCATCTTTCAACCTTCCACACTTTAACTATGAAACCGACCTGGTAACTTGCAAATTAAAAAGCTGCTTTCTGTTGCAAACAAGAGGCACAAATTGAAAAGTGAGTAGTCACCAAGAGTGTCTTCAGGGGAAAAAACTCAAAATATTCATACTTTAAAGCAATGAATTGTTTTTGTTTGTGCGTTACCCTCAAAAGTTTAAGACATGAGCTAAGTGTTAACTTGATGCCTCATGTGAACTTTCAAGATAAGATTCTGAAATTATTGTAAATAGTAGCTTTTATTTATTAAACTTTTCACTGGCATGAATGAGAAAAATATTAAATTATAAGATAATCGCATATAAATAAAAAAAATCAGAAATTCATTTAATAAGATTTATTTTGTAGAGAATCTTGATTTCAAGATAAATATCATTAATAATATTAAAAGAAATGTAATACTTTTTGTAAGCTAAATTAAGTTATACCATATAGAATAAAATTTACAAAATATTTTATGCATGAACACATTATTTTTAGATAACCGAGCAAGATTAAAAAATGAAAATTTATTAATAATATGCTTGAATTCTTAAATTCAATGCACTTTTGTATTTTCAGTACAATACATAATTTTAATACTTTCATAGCCTTATAATCAATTATTAAGTCACATTAATTTAACTTCAATTCCTGGCATGATGCTTCATATTAGCAAATTTAAAGAAGAATGACTTCAAGAGTGCATAATAAATTTCAAATAAAGATTTATCAAGTGAGATATAATTAAAAATGCATTTTCAATATACTCCTAAAATTTTATATTCAAAAAATCGAAATTGATTTTATTAAATTTATTTCCATCCAAATTTAATACTCCATATTGTTTGAAAGAAACAACATCAGGTATTAAATTTGAATTCTCAGGGATAAGCAATATTAGTAAAGCATATATTAGCAACATAGGCTTATTTCTTAAAACAAAGTTTTAATGATAAATTTTGGAAAACTTTTAATTAAAACACATTTAAAATGCTACCTGATTTTTGCAATGCACTGTAAGATGTGCTAGTTGTATATATTAAAAGTTTTTTGATTACTATTCTTAAAAGATTTCGATTATCCATTGCATAATATAGAAACCTATAAGAGAAAGAAATGGTCACTTTTGAACATCACTGTAGTTATTTCTGATGGAACGGAAAATAACTTTGGTAAGAATGCCCTTAAAAGTTCTACTCATAATTTTTTCATTCTGATTTTTCAATTTTTGCTTTTCCATGTAATTTTTATTTTATCAGTATCCAAACTTTTCAAGTACAAAGGTCATTTGATCCAAGTGATTAAATTTATAAGTATACATATAAAAAAGGCCATATTTTTAGAAACTTTTGATAAAGCATTACGCTAAAAATCTGATAATATGCTCTATATATCAATAAATAGTATTTTCACATAACTTATGGATATATAGTTGAAATTTTATAATTCAATGAGGAATTATTTTACTTTATTATCAAATATATACATATGCTATAGAGAAAACCCGAAATCAGTCATAACGTGAATTCACTAGGGAAAACATGCCTTAACTAACAGAGCTAGGGATAACAAGAAATTATTAAGCCGCGGTAGCCTGGTTGGTAGAGCGTCTGTCTCGTAACCGAAAGGTCGCGGGTTCTGTCCTCGTCTCGGCAAAAGACCGCCGTGTTGACTAATGGCAGTTGGGGCCCGTTAAATATGTCGCGACTGCAAAGCCCTCCAATTTCCCATAACAAAACGATACCTCTGGGGGTACTGAATCAGGGATGAGTCGGTCCCTGATTCGGATCTAAATTCTGACTTGCGGATGGATGGATGAATGAATATGAAAAATCGTACTTTCACCTTAACGGAGCTCGTTAACAACGCACACTTCTGCCTTAATTCGAAATAGCTCTGCTCATTCGAGCTTGGTAAGACCAAGTGGCATTATTAACAACAACAACAGAAATTATTACGGAACACACGTTTTAACTGCCAACGCTAGGCAGAAGTAGCTTTCTCTACTTTAAAACCAAATGAATCTAGATTTCTGGCTAGTTAAATTTTCAAAGCAAGTGCAATCGTATAGTTTTATTCATGCTGGAACATGTTGCCAGAACTTGGAAAAATAGATTTTTTAAACAATTCCAGTTTTTACATAAAACTAGAATAACTTAAAAGCTATTACAAATGATGAATACAATTTTCTTATCTGAAGTTGAAGAAGCAAAAAATTTGCCGTTAGCAAGTCTTCAGTTCGTACACGTTAAAAAGGTTTTGCATTCCTCAAATAAGTGGAGTAAAAAAGTTGGTTTCTTCACATGAGCCCATAAAATATTATTTACCGATTGAAGAAATATTGATGCTACCGAATTTGCACACATGGATGACCATAGGACATGAGGATACGCAGGCTTAAAATTGAAAATTTAAGAAAATTTGGAAACAGAACTACTGAGATTATAATTTTTCTTAAAATCGATGTATGAAAACTGTCAATTAAAAAACCCAATAATAATAATAAAGAAATAAAGGAAAGGTCTGGTTTCTATACCTATTATTCACTCAGAAATGAATAGATGATTGGCATGCAATGTCAGATAGATAATGAATTGAGGTTTATTATGGTTTACTACAAACATTTAACAAAGTTTGTGTCACTACGGTCACTTCAGAACTAAGAAACGGAAGAGGTGGCTTTGCAAATACACAAGGTTTATATATATATATATATATATATATATATATATATATATATATATATATATAGGGGTTTCTTGTAAACTGAAATCCGATAATGGAAGCGAGTTTGTAAATTTCGTTATAGAGCATTTACGTATGTACTGGCCAGAATTGAAGATTGTTCATGCGAAATCTCTGCACAGCCAGTAGCAAAGTTCGGTTGAGAGGATCAACCAAAACTTAGAAAATATGCTGGCTTCATGAATGAAGGATAATCAAACCACAAAATGCTCCAATGGCTTTCGTTTTGTCCAATTCATGAAAAACAGAGCTTCCACATTCAAGAATTAAACAATTACCAAACAAATCTATGCTTGAGATTGAATCAAGAGATGGAATGACAACCTCAATCTTGCCATCAGATATTATAAAAAATATCGAAGACGGGGATGAGCTTCAGAAAATTTTCCGAAGACATGAATGCAGAAGAAAAAGAAACTGATCAAGCACAATTAAAGAAGCATATTCTTGCTCGTAAGACGACCACCATTTTTCTAAGTAAAAATGAAACCAAAAAAAAAAAAAAAAAAATTTAATAAAGCAAGCCAAGTGAATAAAAAAGTGCTCCGCCATAAGTAAACATGTTTCGGGTTTGATATTGGAGGTAATGTCGTTGTTTCCATTGCAGATATTGATAGAGTAAAAGCTCATTTGCGAAATCTCATCGTGTTTGAAAAAAAGAAAAAAATAAGATGGCCTGTATAAAACTGGCAAGAGGGATGGAGTTCTGAACAAACTGTATTCGAAGTAAAGAATGATATTTAAACTTAACTAGTTCAGTATTTATTCAATAAATTTAAGGTTATTATTTATATTAACTTTCTAAGTATTAATATAGTAGACTACAGCTAATCAGGGCACAAGTTTGATTTTAAAAAAATTAATATATGTACGGATTTTCAGACTTCAGTTCGATGTATTGACAAAAACTTTTCTTGACTCAAAAACGAGTATCGAATCGGGACATTTCGCTGAGAACAGCAGCAAGAAAAGGAACAAGAAAATTGGATAAATGTTCTCCCATTGTTCTTGCAAAAAAGTTTATTCTTTAAAGAGATGTTTCTACCTGAAAAATGGTACTCTTTGCCATTCTAAGTGTCATAGCAGTTTGCCATGTCGAAACAAGTAATTTGTAATAACAGTAGTGTATTAAACAATATTCAAGTAAAATGTTTTCTTCAAAGATAGTAAACAAGAAAGTAAATTTTTTTCAGTATTTTTTTCCTTAAACTCTATATTAGTAAGTGTAGTTTAATGCAATAATTTTTGTTTCAATTATATTGTCTAACAAATTAGTGAAAAAAACCAAATCTTCCAAGCGATGTCAGTTTAAACGCGTTTCCCTAATACACATTTTGACTGATTTCGGGTTTTCACTGTAACACACATACAATGTGTGAGTGTGTGAATTAAGAAATATTCCATCTGCAAATAATAAAAATGCTTTTGTTTCAAAATTAAAATAACAAACTAGAATGACATAATCCAGAATGTTTAGTAAATACCCAGTAATAAGTAAAATAATAGACATGGAAAATTCCACTTCCTAGCGACAGCATTTCATAGTATTTTGTAATTAAATAGTAGTTTGAATATATTTAGCAAAACTACATTAAGAAGAAAAATGTAAAACCCTACTGTTGTTACAATAACTGGAAAAAAAAGCAACTCTCAAGTTCTTCATCACATTTTCATTTACGGTATAAGATGGACAGGTTCATTTCAGCCTCTCATTAATATGAGAATTATTTTACAAAACAGAACTCAATTTTAAACTGCCTTCTGTAAACAGAAATGCAATTTAGTCCAACAAAGTGATGCATATAAAAAGATATTTCTGACCATAAAGTACATACTGACATCTACAAATTTTGAAATATGCACTATTTTAAAAATTAGCGTTGGAAGAATTAAGAAGCCTTAAATACATTGCTGTAGAGTAAAAATTACTTCATATTTACCCTTTGCGATGCATTTCACTTTCGAAACAATTTTCTGCATCATGTTTTCAATACTAAAATTCCAGCTATAATTTAAGTATTTCATTAATTATATTTTTCAAACGTGAATTTAGTTTCTTTTTTAATAATATCTAATATATTTTTAAATTTTAAGAAGAGTTCAGAGTCATTTTACAGAGTAATTAGAAAAGCATCTGAAATTACCTATCCGATAGTTGTACTGTGTTATGTTACAAATATTGGGATAACCGATAATTTTTTAAAAATATTTGTTTAAAAGGATACAATCATGGAGATTTTATTTAATATCTATTAGTGTAAAACAATAGGCAAATACTTAAAGTACTGCCAATCAATTATTTAGAGCATTAATAATATTCATATAACAAGGATGATTTGTGCTTAGTTTTTGAAACTAGTCTTTATTTTAAAAACTGCAGGTTATTATATTGTATACAGTTTCTTAAATTAAATCCTACTTAATTTGCTAATTATTTTCTTTATCTCATGTTACTTAATTCCAAAATCTTCTCGTATTTCCTGATTCGCATACCACTTTAATAACTTTAACACATGCTCTAAAAAATTACCAACAATTGTTTCTCATGCCACAAGCAAAGGGACAAAAATCCCCAGAAGCAATGCATTCCTAAGAAACATATCCGAGATTCGCTTTCCTAAATCAACATAAGTCAAAGAAATTCTTAGTAATATCAATGAACTGAAAAACTTCTCTAACTTTCCATGTTGTGTACAAGTGTGTATGGATGTATTTCACCTTTGCCCTGACGTCATGCTTCCTTAGGAAAAATAAATTGAAGTTCATTTAAAATTTTCATTCTTTCTAGCCATGCATCTACTAAAATTATTCTCTTTCTCTCTCTCTCTCTATATATATATATATATAGCTAAAAAACTACACATGCAATAAAAATGTTTATAAATTATCAATTTTTAATAATCATGTGTGAAATGAAAATCTCCTATAGCAAAAAATAGTCGATATCCATCTTTTCCCAAATAACACAGGGTCTTATGAAATTATTAGAAGTCTTTTTTTGAAATTCATAGGTTTGATAGGTTTCCTGTCAAATTATTTTCAATCCTCATAATATTTTAATTTGTAAGTCGATTAGCTGCTGACATGATTACATTTAAGTTAGAATTTTAAAAATAACTACGAATCTTTCCAACTTCCTCCAGTGATATTAACACCAAATGCTATAAATGTCAGAAAAAAATATTTTAATGAACAGAAGTAAAATAAAAAATGTATATACCCGATAGAATGGGTTGTTAATTTAGTAGGATATATACAAGAAGGCATTTAAAGCATTTTTTCCTTCCCTTTTTTTTATATCTGGTTTTATAAAAATTTCTTTCTGATAATTAATATTCTTCTTTAAATATTAATTTTCCAATAATATTTAAAGATACGAAATTTTACACCCATATACGAATTTGCTATCAGGCATTTAGTATAATAAAAGGCATTGTAAATAGTGTAATGATGCAACTTTGATGTCATTGAACATGGAATGCATTTAGATAGACAACTGTTTGAAAAAAGGGTTTCAAAGTATATAGATTCATAACTTCTAAGAATTTAGCTATTTTTAATATGAAAGAATTGAAATTTATATATATTGCTTAAGTTAGTTTGGAAAACTAACCGATAACTGAAAATTAATAGTAACCACAGTAATTACTCCTAATAACCAATTTAATAATTCCTGGTTATCAATTCTGATCATGATTATCTTTTTTCAATATAATTTAATCATGAAAAATTATGCATGAAATTATCACCTATTTTTTTAAAATTTCTCTAAAAGAACGTCTATGTAATAATTTCCAAGCATGTAGTACTTTTCAATGCATTTTAGTTGGTGAAAAGGAATCCTGCACTATTTAACACAGCCAGATTCTTGATTCTAATTTTATTCTGTAGCACACATCACTTTTCAGTAGGCTCTCTTTTCTTCCGACTTGCAGAAATCAAATTCACTATCTTTTTCAATAATCTTGAATTTCAAAGTCTGCACTACACTTTACTATTACAGTATTTATCTCACACCTCCTTTTTCCTTTAGTGAAAACATACATTGGTCAATATTCACACTCAATGCTCACAGGAACGAAATCCAATTGAATATCAAAATCTGATAATATTCAACAGTTCTTATAAACATGCAATAATAATTTGCAATATTTACACACGTAATTACAAGGTTACAATATTGCAGATTCAACAATTAGAAAAACGTTAGAAATCTTAAATTATTAACATATTCATCAGAAATGCTAGTCACACGATGAGCATATTTGTTATTGCAAGGAAAGGCTTAAAAAATTAATGACAAGCTAGGGCTGCCATTTCACTGCAAGAGATAATCAATAATAACTAATTAAACAACAAACACAATGTACATGTTAGGGCCTGATCACACGGCAAAATATCGTCGGCACTTTCAGTCAGCTAACGACAACGAAAATGACGTTAGTTGTGTGACGTCACTTCAAAGTTTCATATGATTGGTTGAATTTCGTTTGCCGACAATATTTCCGACGTCATTTTCTAGCTGGTTAGAAAACCGGTTTTTGAGAGTAGAAACGGAAAAGTACAGACGAAATTTCAACGTGTGTTAAGGCCTTTAGAGGTTTTCAGATACATAAATGTTCCATATTTTAATAAACCCTAATTTGATTTATTTATTTTAACTATTTATTATTGTTCATATAGAAAATTATTTCTAGTTGCATTTTGAGAATGAAATTCAATATAATAAGACTACCTGCCCTTTCCAAGAACTTAAGGTTGTTTTACTCTGGATCCTAGTAGAACCAAAAGGTTTAACTTTTAATATATATTACTGACTGACCATAAATACTTTTAGAAATACTACATAGACAATTGCTAATTAAATAAACTGGAGAAATGTAAACAAAACAATTATAATTTCAAATTTGTAACTTGCCTTGCAGAAAAATATTTATATATTTATGTAACATATATTATTAACATAATTAAATTTTTATAACCTTTTTAAAAATTAGCATGAATATTTTTAAAAGATTTTTCTCCCAATAACTTACAAAAAAATAAAAATGTGTAATAAATGTCAGAAAATAAAAAAAACAAAAAACTATTCAAGGTTACTAGTTTCACGACAGTTCCTCTTTAAGAAAATTTCCGATTTCCAAAAATTTGTAACATTCACAAAATTACCCAATTCATCCATTTCAAAAATCTTTCCCCTTTTATTAAAATATAATTTAGTGAGAATATTTTTCTTTTTTTAATGGAATTTAAATGCAGATCTTGATATTTCTACTTCAACTTCACAATTACAGTAGCAGTGTAAAAAAGCAGCTATAACTTTTTTCTAAGAATGTTTAGAATTTAAATGAATTTTTCAAAATTCAAAACTTGCATTCATAACAGACTTAATTTTTCCACATAACTCTGATTTCTCATGCTTACATTTAGCATACTACATTTTTTTAAAATTAATTATCCACTAAAGTATTATGTAGCAAACTTGGCAAAAGAAATTAAATGCATTATTTTTATACAACCAACATTTTCGAATTTTGTTGCAATCTTGCATGTTGCACCTATGATAAATGTTAAAAAAATAGAATCCATTAGATTCCCCCTTTGTTTAACCTTGGTGTTATTTGGAACTAAAATTTATATACTGAATTTTATATTATAAAACAAATAAAGATTATGTATTGTATCATTTTAACTACATGGTAAATTTTGATCTCTTACACAGTATTCTTTCAGATTTGGGTGCTTTTATTTAAACATTTTGTCAACCATATAAATACATAAATGTATACAAATAATTTACAATTTCTTGAGTTAGTGCATTAAAAAAAATTTTTTTTTTTTGTAGTTGACATATCCATTTCTAATAGAGTTCCTGCACTTCAAGCAAACCTTATGTCAGTGAAGTAAAAACTTTATAATTTTTTTAAAAAAATCCATAAATGCTACATTTTGAGACTTAAAAAAAAATTGAAACTCAATATACATATTTAATGAGAATAAGATATAACTGATTTAAAATTCTGTTTGCATTCACTGTTAAACAAGAACAACTTTCAAAAATCATCAAATTGAAAAAAGACAGCTGATAATAAAGGTAAACAAGCTGAAAGCCAATAAAAATTCATATATAACTTAAATTATCCAACAATTGCATAAAAATGACAAACCAAGAGAGAGTTTGATTTAAAAAAAAAAAAAAGAAGGAAGGAAAAGGAACAGAAAAAGGGGGGGGGGAGGAACAGCAAAATGAATTTATCCACGAATATATAAAAGGACTTAAGGGGAAAATTATAGATTTTAAAAAAAATCCGTAAATGCTAAATTTTGAGACTTGAAATATTGAAACTCAATACACATATTTTATGACAATAAGATAAAAAATTGATTTAAAATTTTATATACATTCACTGTTAAACAAGAAAAACTTTCAAAAATGATCAAGCTGAAAAAGATAACTGATAATAAAAGAGAGGCTGTAAAAATTTATATAAAACTGAAACTATCCAATCACTGTATAAAAATGGCAAACTGGATAAATTTTATTTTTGAAAAATGAAAAAAAAAAAAAAAAAAAAAAAAAAAAAAAAACCGACCCAAAAAAAAAAAAAAGGATTAGGGGGGGGGGAAGGAGGAGGAGGGAGGTACATAACCAATTTCTTCAACATAAAAAAAAAACCTAAAATTGTGTATTATAATGTCTTCTTAAACATTTAACAAAAATGGAATATTGTAATTGGTTAGAAAACAGAATTATAGCAACATAAGGCCACTAGCCTAAATAAAAGCTGTTATTAACAAATTTCATTAGGATTTATAATCCAACTACAGTAAAACTAGAAATTTTTATTTATGCAAAACCATAGAAAACTAAGATTTATCAATTTTCAACAACTATAATAAATGTT
The DNA here is from genome assembly GCA_026543055.1 of Argiope trifasciata. Classification (NCBI taxonomy): domain Eukaryota; kingdom Metazoa; phylum Arthropoda; class Arachnida; order Araneae; family Araneidae; genus Argiope; species Argiope trifasciata. Next base: position 4,921,356 of record JAPMOQ010058975.1, read on the forward strand.
TTGAAAACAAAATTTTTAAAAATTACTTTCATAAACCAAATTATGATGGTAATATAAGCAGATACAAAAAAGCAAACTGATTTGACAGAGAAAAAAAATCTTCACCAATTGATACAAAGCAGGGGGGGGGGGGGGGGGGGGGAATCTTGTAGCACAAAATTCAATACTTTATTGCTTAAGGTAAATTCAAGTTAAGTTCCCCATTTTAAACTTTTTTTACAAAATAAAGATTTACTTTAAAAAAATGTGTTATAAAATTATTTCTATTGTCCAAAACATTTTATTTACACCTATGCACTTACATAAATGAGTACAAAAAAAAAAAAAAAAAAAAAAAAAAACACTATTTAAATAAAATTTTATATGTATGGGGTTAATATGAACCTGCATATTTTAAAAACTTAAATCTTTATCAACTGTATTTTTTATGCTACTCCTTAATAACATTTAAACATTAATAATTTTTTTCCTCTCCAGAATAAATATTTATAGACAAATATCCACATAAACACACAACATTACATACCTGCAACAGATTATATTTTAACTTTTAAAGATGAATGTTTATATACAGAGCATGAATGACTTGAAAATATTAATCAATGATAAATAACCAAATAAAAAGATTCTTTTCTTTTAGACATAAAAGAAACTTAAAATGGGAAAAAGGAAGAAAGAGAAAGAATAACATTCATATAAAATATCTAGTTTACAATTAAACTACAGGTGGTCATTGAATTTCAATATCGCAGTATAAACTGCAAAAAATTATGAAAATATACAATATGGAATTCCTATTTTAATTCTGACAAAGTAGTTTGAAAAAAAAAAAAAAAAAAAAATGGAACATTTTCTTACATTTACCCTTAATATTGCTTCTAGGAAAAGAAACCTATAATACTTACTAGATAAGAAAATAACCTAAATATATGAAAACTAGTAAATAATACCCAGATTTAATTCATATATAGTCTTAATAATTGAAGTTTCACCAAGTTCTTTCAGATGTAAATTTACTTCATCAGTAATATTTATTTTGATCACTTTCGTCTACTGTTCTCTGCTGGTTGTATCTTTTTTTTTTTTTTTTTTTTTTTTTTTTGCATTGCTTTAAAGCTATTGCCTTTAACTAAAAATTCACCATTAGTTGTCTCCAATAGCTTGTAGTTAGGTAAAAAAAACTTGCCATTAAAAACTTCATTTAGTTCTCCAGGTGGACTGTGAAGAATGAAATCTGATGCAATTCTTATCTGAAAAGAAAATTGGAGTATTTTAATATATATTCTTAAAAAAAATTTAAATATCATTTTAATAATTTTTTATGCTGATATAAGATTAAATTTATATAAAACTTTTTAATGGCAGTTTTATAGAAATAGAGAAAAATAAAGAGCACTCAGAAAAAAACATTTGAGCATGATTATGATTAGTATTGAGTAAGTCATATTGTCTATAACGAATAACAAACAAAAAAAAAACCCATTGTTGGCTTTATGTTAAAATCCTGAAAAAAGGAATAAAATACACAAGAGGAAATAGTAAATAACAAATATTTCATTCAATAAATCAAAGATAATAAGCAACAAGCCTCAACTGCCCTACATTAACTATATTAAACAATTTTAACAAGATTCAAAGTAATAAACTAATGCAATTTGAAAAATGCATGACAACTAAAAAATCTGACTTATCAGAAACCACTTTTAAAGATGCACTCTTAAACAGATAATTAAAATTTTTAGATATTTCAAATCCGAACATCAACAGAGCTGTTGTTCCTTATTTAAAATAAATAATCCAAGCAACTAGTCGAATAATTAATTCATTCACAAAATAAATATAACGATGAGAACTGCCTATTAAAATTTATCAATTGCAATCAATCCAAATTAAGCACATTCTTACTTAATACATATAAAGTCTTTAAAAAATGCTTGACATCCGATATTGCTAGCATAAACACTTGATATTTTAGTTGATAAATGACATACTACACAAGTGCAAATGTTTAACCAGTTGGATTTTAAATTACAGATTTATCAAAACACCCCAATTTTCCAACACTTCCGGTTATCGTATATTATCAATTAAAATTTATAAAAAAATGTTTGGAGGGCGTAGTAAAGCTGCAATTCCTAAATCTAAATGATATATTCAAAATATATTAATATAGTCTCAAAAAAGTTTTTTTTAACTGAAACTGAAAATGCCACATTGCGAGAATATTGATAAACAATTCATCAATCGCGATTTGTATAATTACTGAAAAATGACTCGTCTGCACCCGCAACTAAATGAATTTCACTTGCACCAAGATTAATTTGCGATTTACTAATGCAAAACACATTCTAAAACAAAAAATATTTTCAATAAAAAAATTAACAAACCTTTTCTTCGTCCGTCACAGGATCTTCCAAATCTGAAGCCATTGCTTAGCCAACAGAATCACGCCTCGAAGGAGTTGAGTTTAGTCAAACTGACGATGAACTTCCTGTTCTCAATAAGACGGCATTTCAATTTCACAGTGATGATTCGTTGTGAGCTGATCTAATCCACAGGAGCGAATCCATATGTAAGTTTTTCAATGGAGAAAGGGAGAAACATGAAGTGGGATAGTCCAACTAATATCAACTAAATGTTATATATAATTGCTATTACAACTCAATGCTCTTTGAAAAGACAATTGGATATTATGAAAGTATTCATCAATCAATCCTATAGTCTTATTTTTGAAAACTTTTACTTTAGCCGCTATGAAATATCGGAGATTTGGACATAAGTCATGAAAACGAAGGGTTACTTTTATTAGATTTAAACTTAAGTGACATCATTCATTAAAGAATTTACACATTCAGAGTCTTTTTTATTTCAATATATTGTATGAATGTTTGAAAAAAAAAATGAAACAGATAGCTTTCATATGTCAACCTAAGTTATTGAAGAATTAAAATTCTCTGCACTCTTTTCATTCGAGTTATGGAGACTATGAAGTATGTAAAGATATTCTTAAAATGTTAATTTGATATATTAACATCGAAAACTTCATATTCATGACCGACTTAAATTATGTAGGGAGCTTTAAGCAATGCAAGATTTGAGGTTGTTTTTTCTCATCCACAATTCAAAATTTTTAAATGTTAATTGATTTTAATTTAATCTACACGCAAGTAGTTTTTAAATAACACATACTATAAAAAACACAAGTAAAAAATATTTTATTGAGATAGTCTTCAGACAACTAGTTCAATACTTCGCGTACGAAAAAATAAAACTAATTTTTAAAATTTAATTTGAAATTTTAATGCAAAATTATACGATTGAAAGCTTTTTAACACATTCTTAATGCTAAATGAAAAGTTTACCAAGGCTGTTTAGTGGATCACTTTCCCAAATGAAAAAAGAATAACAACTTATCTGCAGGCGACATCAAACATCCCCCTCCCCTAAAAATAATGATCTGAAATTCATACAATATATGATTTTATTTTGGATACGTTAAAGTATATTATTGAAAAAAATCAAATTAAAAATGTTTAAAAAATAAATAACATTGAAATTACTGCAAAAATCTTGAAATCTCAGGGCTTTCTAAAGTTATGAGGATTTCTCATCAGCTATTTATTTTGCTACTTTGATTGTCCGCGCCTGAATTAAGCAGACCTTTTAACGTTATATTGACAAATATGGAATCACTTACAAATGTCTTCATTGAGTTTTATTGTCCCCTCTCCCTTTTTTATTTGTCTAACATAAAACTTCTCAAATCTTCAGTCTCGCTGAAATACATATACAGAAACAGAAAATGAAGTTTTCATTTTAAATCAAAATAAATTTTGATGGAAACGCGGTATAAAGTAGTGAATATAGTAAAAGAATAGATACAATGTTATCGAAAAATAAGTTCACCATTTTAGATGATTTCGTTCTACAGCTCCGAGAGAGAAAAATTTAACTTGCAGAAATTTCAAACAATACTTTAGCCATTTATCAAATAAACAATTTTTGTTCAAAAGTTCAGTGAAATATGGCTCTCATATAACGACAGATTAATGGAAAATGGACCATATTCAGTATCTTTGTTCATTGCATTACATTGCAACTGTGCACAAACCAGTTCTGAATCTGGAAAACTTTTATCGTAATATGCTACGAGATTTTTACATCCCTGGACTATAACAATGTAGACGGTAACATAGACACTACTTTGTATATGGTAGTGTCATAGCTATATTGCTTGTTCAATGAAAAAACAATTGTACGACATGTCACTGTGGCATAGAGGATCATTCATTGATATATAGTAACTTGGTCTCCTTTTTTCTCGATATCATCCTAGACATCTGCTTATAGCGATTTTATTGAAAACTCTCTAAGCAGAAGTATACTGTACCTGACCTGAATATCAGTCTCTGTAAATTAGAATTCGCCATATATTCTAGATATCCAAGTATACTAGGAAATAACAATTTTGGTGATTAAAGCAAATTAGTCTTTAAAAAAGAAGGGAGACACAGATAGCAAATGTATCAAGAATTTGTGTCCTGCTGTATCAAACAATATAACTTATAAATATACTGAACAGTTACTTATGAAATACATAGCCACTTTTTGGCATACTTTTGTGCTGAAACTCTTTCAACAAAAGACTAATACATTATTTGAAAGATCTACAGTCAGAGACATGACGAGCTTCTCATTTTTTGGTAAGATATGTATGTGAAACAGTAAAAATGTCAACTATTGAGATGAATTTTACCAAATTAGACAGCAAATATTTTTTATATTATCTAGCTTGTAATCAGGCTTGTATACTGTGGAACAGAACATCATTTTTGATTAAATTTATGTTTAAAAGAAAAAATTTATAATATATATAAAGTCTATTGTTGTATCTCATATATTTAAAGAGATAAATAAGTAATGACTGAGTGGAAATGAATTAGATAACAAAAAGCTTGAAAAGTAATTAGTGAATTTAAAAATGCAAAAATAAAAATTCCCAAATCACAAAAAAAATGTTTCCGGATATAACTTACTTTTATGAATAAGCTTATAGATTTATATAATAACCTCATGGGTTTCTTTGTGAAAAGAAATTTTGATCTATAAGTTTAGTTTACTGAAGTTCAATTAAGTCTAATTGTTTACAACACCGCGAAACACCAGGATATCACAAAGTCTTGAATGAGAAATGTCAATTAAGCCATTCTGAAGATAAAGATGATGTTAAAATAATAGGAATAATTTTGAATTGTGGAAATTCGATGATTTAAATACTAACTTTGAAATATCCTCAAAATTAAGGTATTTTTACTTTTCCGCTTGTGAAAATTACAAAGAGAAAGAACTGCCAACCATAAAGTTTGAACTAGAGATTTTGATTCAGAACTCCAGGAATTCGAAAAACAAAATTTTGAAATTATAGCTATCTGTCAGGGATCATAATAACTCAAAAATGTTTTGAGTTTGGCAGATAAAATATAATATACTGTTTTAACATCAAATTTATAAATTTTTTGCAATTTTGAAGGAAATGCATTCACACGAAATCTATCTGTCTACCTGAGTACTAGTGGAAACTCAAATTATAACGTTCAAGTTAGTTGAATTCAATTTGATTCACAGATTTAATATCTAAAGTGTAGGTTTGTAGGAAATTGAGAACCCAATTTGTCGAGGGGATGACCCTCTATCGGCCAGTACTTTCGCATGCATGTAAATGACATAACTTAAAAATGCAACAACTTATGTAAATGAAATTTGATATTTGATATTTTTAATAAAATTTTATCGAATTTGAGTTATCGCGATAAGTTAAAAATGGCAAGTAAATAATAAATAATGACATAACAAATTTGAGTTATCGAATAAATTAAAAATTTCAAATTTTGGTTTGAATTGGTCAAAAAGTAAAAAAAAGGCAGGCAAAATATATACATCGAAATACAAAACCTTCGGGTACAGAACTATGAAAATAAAAATCTGAGCACTCTTTACTTTCACAGTTTTGCCGAAAGTGATTGTCTTGTGAAGGGAAGGGAGCTAGTATCTTTATTATCTGAAACTAAGTATTCTAAAACTTTTCGAAGAGATAATTTTAGCTGGTTTACTGAATTTAGAATACTTTTTTATTTCAACAAGTAAACTTTTTCTTTTTGAAAATATTTATGAAGTGAGATTCCACATTGATTTTGCTGATTTAGCTTAGTTATTTTTCTGTACTGGAAATGGCTATCAGCTACTTAATTAATATCGTAAATATATATATATATATATATATATATATATATATATATATATATACACATACAACTTTTGTTTAGAAGAAAGAAAAAGTAACAAAATAACATAAAAATTACGAAATGTAACAAAAATAGTCAAATATTAAGGAATAAATTTCTCTATCGCAGGAAAAAGTTATTTCTTCAGATTTAGGATACTTGCTACGAAACTTTTCCAAAAAGTGCTATTCTTCTTCATCTTTTTTTAATAATTTAGAATCCTCTTAAACTTCGTCAGAAAGGGCGAAAGAATAAAGAAATTACATAATTGAAAAAATTAGCCATTAACCCATTTATGTCTACTGTTCCATTTTTGGAACACCCCCCACATAAAAGTTATTTTTATTATATATTTTTACCTAACATATAGAAATTTCATGCAGAAATTCCAATTTTTTAACCTTAGGCATAAAAGGGTTAGAACCATGAGGATTCAAATATAAAAACCAAATTTCATAAAGTTAATAACTTCTCAATTTTTTCTAT
>JAPMOQ010058975.1:4936712-4988522 GCA_026543055.1 Argiope trifasciata
ACACACACACACACACACACACACACACACACACACACACACACACACATTGAGCTTTATTATAAGTATAAATAATGAGTTGAAAATTAAAGTTAATATATTAAAATTACTCTATACTGTTTTTTTTATTCTTTTTTTTCTTTCAATATTCCTAGAGTTCATTCATTCTTTTAAGTTATAAAAAAATTTATTTGCTTTGAACAACACGTTTCATAATTTTTATTTATGCATTACTATTTAATGACAACCACGGTGGCCTTGTCACCACATCCAGGCCGCAAACCTGATGCCACTGAAACACCACTGTGTCAGCAGGCCTAACTCATGCTCAATGCTTACCTCCAGATAGTGCGGCGAAGAAGACTGGAGAAGGGGTGCCATGCCTATCTGTCCTTCTCATTTGACCGAGACTCAAAATTACGAAATTCGTCCCGAAATGATCTTAATTTTTCTTAAAAAGCGGGTAGTTTATTAGTTAGATAAACTAAACTGCACTATTTAATTATCATAGTCTATACGCAGTGAATCGTCACTTAACAAACATCACCACTTATAATTATTTAAAAATTACATAAACTGAATTTTTCTCAATAATGAACATGTCTGTTATTTTCTACGTCTGATATGAACACTAGATCGTATACTTGTTAAATATGTGTGTTTTTGTGTGTGTGGGGGGGGGATTGACTGTATTATAATTTTTTTTTGTCATTGTTTTATTTTTCTCTTGGAAAGGGAAAAATTGGGGAAGATTATGTTACTTGTTAAACTACGAAATATCGGGAAGAATCCATTGTAAAATATAGACTATATTTTTTAATTTCTATACTTCAGATATGAATTACTCACTTATCGCATCAAATGAGACAATTTGAAACATTTAATTCAAAGACGATATCTTAGTCAAAAGATAGTCGATAACTTTTTCAATTCCTGCTATTAGTTCACACTCTCCCAATATATATATTTATTTAACTATCTTGTTCAAAGTTTCAATCGTTAATAAAATACTTTTTATTCACCCGCTCAAGTTCAAATACATTTTTTGAAACTTGTAATGGATGACACTTGATGTTAATACATTTTTTCAAATATTAATTCATTAATTAATCTTAATTAATTTTTAACACTTTAACTAGAGTTTTAGCAGTATGTAAAGAAAATTGAAATCAACAGACACTTGCTCAGTCGATAAAGTGCAAGAATTTCAGTATTTTTCACGTGAAGGTGAAGAATACGAGTTCAATCCTTTCTAAAATCAATGATTTTTTAATATTTCATTTTTTGATAATTATTTAATAAAAAAGTAACTACAATAAAAAATTTCTTTGTTGACCTAAGTATGAATTGAATTAATTTTTTTAAAAACTATTACTTTTTAAAGAATCGAAATTCAGAAAGTTAATTTGGCATATCTGGTTTCTTCTATTAAGTTACTATCGATGCTTAATCGATGCAACTAGCGCAATACTCCGCTGCATGTGGGCTATATTATTTAAGAGTCACATAAGAAAGAGCAAGGTTACGCACGAATCTAGAGTTAAGAGTAGCAAAAGAGGTCAAGGAGGAGATAGATTTCAGAAGCAAATACATCTGCCGTTACCATATTTGTAGATCGCTAAAAAGCTATAAAGAGTTACTATGTAATGAGAGATCATATAGCCAGATGATATCATGTATCGCTGTAATCGAGTTTTCGTTAATTCCTCATTCTGTAGTATAGTTTTATCAAAGTTAGCTTATTGTTATTTTTTTATTGCTCCTCATGCAAGGTTATATGTAAATTAAAATACGTTTCTAATAAAAGTATTCATTGATATTAATAAGTCGAAATACAAAATAAATCTAAGAGCATTTTGAAAATTGTTATTTTTTCATATTAAATGAAGAGTTAATAACTGTTAATCAAAAATGAAAACTGAAAGAGGTTGGGCATTTTCATTTAGTTTCGGAGAATATCTCAATTTGCGAACTCTTGTGCTCAGTGCGTTCAGCAATGTGATTAATAATCAAAAGCTATTAAATTTCAGCTTTCACAAAAAATAGTAATGATAAGAGATAATTTTTTTTGAAAGCAAAAGCAGGATCATTTCAAACAGTTGATAAAAACCTACTATTTCCATAATGGATTTGTTTATGATGGAAAAAAAAAGAAATAAATAAAATACACTAAACGTTACTAATTAATTCTTCACTATACATTGATGTATATTTGCATCTAATACGTTTGTTGCTTTTTTCTATATTAAATTGATAATTTTATGTGAAAATTAATCAATTAAATGATTCTCTGATTATGCTTTTGTATTAAATAAAAAAGTTTTTAATAGCAAGTTTTGGATTTAAAAAATTACAATTTTTTTAAAAATAATTCTTTTATAAATTTATTTTAATCAGATATTTAAGCAAAAAAAAAATCACTTTTTTGCATTCTTATCACTCATTTGTATTCATTTATGCAACTACGACTGAAAAAGTATTGTGTATTTTTAACCTCAGAATTCAAGCGTCTGAATGCTTTTACTTTCGATTTATACATTCGTAAGCTATTCTTTATTGTTATTTATGGATTGGATCTTTAAATTTTTATGCCACAAGGGCCAAAGCTGACCATGCTGTGCTAATTATTGTTATTTATATGAAATGCTTACTGATAAGACTGATTGCATTTTAAAAATAAAAGTTGAATTTTATATATGGCGTTATAATAGTAACTCCAAAACGATAAACGAACTTTTGTTTATAAACAGCTTTTACTTTCTTTTATGTTTTATGTAATAATCGCCTTAGATGACCATCATTTTAATAGTAACTTAATCATGTCAAGCAACTTTAAGGAATTACATCTTATCAAATAAAAAAAAGTTTTATTTGAAATCATTCTCCATATGTACACAATATTTTGAATCTTAGCTTCTCTTGAAAAAAGTATTTATCGGTTGAGCTTTTGAAACTGGAGATTGCCAAAGTTATGTTTCACATTACGTCTCGAAAATTGTCAGGGGAAAAAGACAGGCGACCAGCGATGGCGTATCAAAGATAAGGTATGGAATAAAAGGTAGCGAATACGGACCAGTATTTGGGACTGGGTGTTAGTGTTTTGGTTCTGACAATAATTTAAAAATATATAATTTACAAATTGAATTTTTTATTTTATGAAGATTTCATAATTACTGCATTTTTCACGCGATAGTTACAGTTAGATGTTTATATGCATAAATTTGCATAATAAAATATGCAATATATCTAGATAAATGTCAGATTTTCTCAATTCTTTAGCCTACAAATTTATTTTACCTCGTAATTAGATGTATGCGGTTGGTCTATATATATATAACTAGCAGTACCCTTAAGGCGTTACCCATGGTATAGCACCCAAAAAAGAAAAATTAGCTTAAAACTCAAGTCTAGCTTCCATCCGATATAACATGGGTATGTTACGAAACGTCAAAGATAAAATATATTTAGAAATTATCAAAAATTGCTATAAAACTATTTTTTATAGAGCTAAACTTTTTGAAATTTTATGTGTTCCGGTCAAGGTTGGATTTCCTTCCTTTGGGCGCTGTGAGATTTGAATCGCCGTTTAAAATCAAACGAACTAAGAAACTCAACCCACAGTTCTTGCTATTTGCTCATGCGCAGTTTGAGGTTTTCGCACATGTGCAGATTTTAAACCGTAATTATAAAACTCTTTTTTAATTTGATACGACTTTAATGCACTGAAACCTACCCCAATAAATACCCTACAAAATGGTATAAATATCTCTAATATCCATTTATTATTTCTCGAATTTTTGTGGTTTAAATAAACAGACACTTTCTGGAGACTTTTTATATTATGTATAGATTATTTCAAACAGCAGAAGTAGTAAAAGAGACATACTATAACTAAGAGCGTCTGAATGATTTTACATTAATAGTCACTTGATTTTATAACGTGAGGAAACTACTTTCTATACTCGTGATTCTCATCACCAAGAGCAAAGTTCTAAAAATCCCCGTTTTAAGCGTTATGAAGCCATAACGTAATTTTCATTGAAATAATTTGAATAAAAAATTATTTAAATTCTGCTTATTTAAACCTTAACACTCCGATGTCCGCTCTCGGGTACCATTTAAGGCAGTGCATTATTTTATAGTTTTATTTAATTTTCTTAAATTTTGACTGATAAAAACTCTTAAGAGTGGTTAAAATATGTAGATTAATTTTCCGGGAAAATTTAACTTAAAAAAATTAATATATTTTTTGGAGCAATAAACAAATCTTATTCGGCAAATATATATTCATCGAATTAATTTTCGGAGTACTAAGAATTAAATTATTTTGCCTTTAACATTTTTTTAAAAAAAAATTATTGGTAGAACGGTTTTAGTCCCGTTATGTGTATCTGTTTCTACCGTTGGAAAAGGATCGATATTGCTTTAGAATAATAATAACAAACCATTGTCAATTATCAACACACAGTCTATCGTGGAAATTGCCGATAAATTTCAAGGCTCTTATTCACTCTATATCCTAGAGATAATAGGCGGGTCTCAACCGTAATGTTAATTGACAGAACCTTAGACCTCTGATATCTAAAGTGTAGAAATGGTTCAAAAAAGATGTGCATTTTCAGCCGTAGAATTGACTAGGCAACTTAGTAAAGTTGTGGTTTCAATAACTATACTGGTACTAATAACTATAACAATACTAGTAATACTATATACTTGTTTCGATTTGTAAAATTAACGGCTCGCTTAGAAGACATACGAAGTTACTTTAGGAAAGCCTTTATTGGAGCCATAGACATAACACTTGAGTTGGTACGTCACACTCAAACTTTCTAGAGCTGAACCGAAGCAATTTAATATGGACCAATATCATGCAAGTTTATTTTTCAGGATAATCGGATCCTGAAGTCAAGACCAAGCCATTAGGTATTTTCTGTCAATATTACACTTCAAGAACCAAAAGAAAGTGTACCAGTGAATATTCGATATGGTTCCATAGTATGTATCTCAAGATACAATCAAGTCTTACTGGAATAAAAATGAATACGATTCTAAGCGAATCTGTACACAGTTTTTGCTCTAGTTTTAATTGAACCAAGATTCTTCAAAGAGCTCTACCATTATTCAGAGAAACTTATTCAGAGTATAGCCACAAGATATCCAAGGTGCATTTCAATCACCAAAATTACTAGTTTCAAATGGGCTTATTTTCGAAAAATCTGTTACCATAAACAGGACATTTTTTTTTTTTTTGATTAAGTACGAGGAATTATTTTCCTTTTTTGAGAAGTACAGACAACCGGTTTTAAAAATGGCTCGAATTAAATTATGCTGAAATTATTTCAAGGCATTCTAACCCAAACATATAACCAAGAGATCTGGAACTATGTTCTGTCTGTCAAGACAATGTACGATTTATGCGTCAGTTATCTTGAAAAAAAACAATTTTCTACAATTAGATATAAAATTGTGGGAAGGAATATTCAAAAGTTAAAAGATTCTACCAATAAAGCAAAAGTTTTTATTAAGATATATTTAAGAAATCATTTGTATATAAAATAGAATTCACATTTGTTTAAAAATAGAAACAAGTCAGAAAATATTAAAATCCACGAAAATAGTAAATTAAAAACCCGTTTTTCGTCAAAATGAAGAATGTTCAAATTTGAAGAAAATTCATTGTTAATGCAAATACAAATACCTGCTGATGCTGCTTTAATTTTTTTTCTGGCTCAATTGTTTTGACTTTGAAGAACCTATATCCGACCTTCCAACATCTACAGTTTTGAGTGAACTGGTTTTTTTTCTTTCTCTTTTTTCTTGAGTAGATGATCCTCTACGCTCCCTCATCGATCCTTGGCGACTTGGTCCAGGGAGACTCTGAGGTAATGCTGCATCACTGGGTAACCCGATACCGACTTTCCGAAGCAAATCTTCGTGCCGAGGAATTCCGAGACCAGTGTTTTCAGGTAAATCGACCCCAGAAGCTTCATTTCTTGTCGGAACTTCAATATTTAATCTAATTACTTCTCTGTGTTGTGAAGCAACCATATGCATAGAGTTAAGCCAAACTGTTTTGTGCAATATAGCCCAGTATTCATATTTTTCCCTTTCAGGAAGATGGGCTGAAAGCGCCTTGAAATATTTGTTACTTTCTTCATGAAAAGCATCGTCGAGACTTTTAAGTACTATGGGGTCATTATAAGGAAAACAGAACTCTGGAATGAATTCATTATAAAAACCGTCCACAGAGTCGCATTTGGGCTTGTTGTGATTTTTATACAGTTCAGCAAAGCCTCCAGCCTTTTCGAAGCTTTTCTTCATTGGAGACACATATTGATACCAAAAGCGTGCCAATTCTTTCAAATACAAATCGCAGTTTTCTGAATAAAGAAAGACAATAAGTTCGTTTATGACCGATACGGCAAGGAGCACTTCATTAAGAACGTTACCTTTAGCGTTCCCCATTGAAAATTTAAGAACTAGCTGTAAAAGTTGCTGAGCTTTTTCATATGAATCTAAGTTACTTGACGTGTGACGGGATTTAAACAATCTGTAGGAAGTTTCTCTTTGCGTAATTTGATATTTTAGAAATATTCTAGACATAACTAAAATAAAATCAGGGTATCCATAATTATTCTCTTCGCCTTCCCATCGACAAATGCAGTTTTCTGGAATTTGGAATTTCAGAGCCGAAAACACAAAAAAATCATAAGCAAGACGCGGCAAATCTATAATTCTTCCATCAATTTCAATTTGATGCTTTTTAATTTTAATTTTACTTGCCATTTTCGCCGCTTAAAACAAAGAAACTAAATGAATAAAAATTCTAATGTTTCCATAATGTAAGCGCATAATTTATCAAAAGTGTGTGCAGAGTTTAGTTTAAAATTAACATATTTGGCTACACTAAAATTAACAGGCTATTTTTATTGAATTATTGACGCTCAATAGCTAAAGGCAAAGGATTTAGAAGTGAAGTTTTTGGGTGTTTTTTAAATAGACCTAAATTATTATGAAAAGTCGGATCCTAACATCTATGTAGGGCAAGTTCTGCTTTGCTTAACGAGAGAAATTCTTAAAAAGAGTTGCAGAAATAACTGATACTTAAAATGCCATTTAGATAGAAACATATATTTATGATAGTCCCATACAAATTTTAAGCCTCAAATTTAGAATAGGAACTCAATGGTTAAATAGCTATACAAAGTTCTCTGGAACATAGTTAATGTTTGTTGTAATTATCTCAATATAATTAATCGGATTTTACATATAGCATTATGAAAACAATTGAATAACAAGCACACAAATTGAAATTACTCGAAGGAAGTAGAATTAAACGTTAGAGCTGATACATTGAGCAATGGTATACTATCTATTTTTCCGGAAATAACCAAAACAAAGTACAGTTCCAGCACCCTTCTTTTAGGAGGGTTTAGATCAGTTCAGTGAATTTAACATCCCGTTTTAAAACTGCACGAGGGCTATTTTGAGATGGTCGTCATAATTTTGAGCTATAGTTAAACTAAGAGGATGACACCTGAGCCGGTACCTTTTCTCCAAACTTTCCAGTCTTATCATCTTGAAGAAGATTTTACAGGAATTTAAATTTTCAGTTTGTTCTAATGCATTCTATTTAAACACTTAATTTTATTTTTAAAAGATTATTTCGTTATACATGGTATAGCTTCCTAAAGACTTTATGAAGGATTTAAAAAAATCAGCATATTCTAACTACAGGTAAACTACAAAAAGCTCCGACTATATATCTATGAACAAAGTTTTATAAAATAGAGATTAGGTTTAAAATAAATAAATAGGAAGTAATTGCACTGTTGTAAATCAATAAATGGGATGTTCTGAATGAAGAAAAATAAGTCCCAGAGAAGCTGTATGATGAAATGTTTCATTGTAGAACGAATAGATAAAAAATCAACAATATTACTAAGTATTATTACGATCAAAATTTCAAAGTCTGAAAAAAACAAAACGGATTTATTTACTCTGTGGACTCAAGGTTAATTTATACTTATAATAAAGCTCAATGAGTGTGTGTGTGTGTGTTGGCGCTCTAAAGGCCAGACCGTTGGACCTATAGCTACCAAATTTGGTACATGTATATCTTGGAGAGCGGGAATGTACACCATGGAGCCCCTTTTTCCAATTTTTAATCAGAATTTGAATTAATTAAAATTTAAGCGAAATTTCGACGTTTTTCTGCTATAACTTCCGAAAATATTATCGCACAAAGCTGATTTTTACATCAAGTTAAAGATTAAAAAATTAACTTTCTAATAGTACCAGTATTTTAACATATAACTTACATTTCTATTTTTAATGAATTTTTAAAGAAATTTTTAACCATATTTTTCAACTATATATTTCAGACAAAACAATAAAATTTTAAATCGAACGATAAATAATGAACGAGCAAAGGGGAGAAAATAGCTTTTATTAAACCGTTGCCATCATATTGACAGAAGTTTAAATTAAAAAATAAATTAACTATGACTGCAAATTAAATGGAAAAAAAATGTAACTTTCAATACATGATTGGATGAAATTAAATAAATATTAAATGCTATGTTTTCTTAAAAATAAAAACAAGGCAAAGGTTTCTATGATCGTTTGCAATATCTATATCATTAATTTAGTAAATCAGCATTTTGTTTATGGTAAACATGTTTGAATTTATACAGGATACGCATTGAAATTCGTGCCAAATGGTTAATTTGTAAATCATTAGTAATGTCGCGCATATTATTATCTACTGTAAACTTGGTCTAAATAATTACAGTAATAATAATAATAATTCCATTTTCTGTAACTTGAGTCAAAAAATGCATTGATGAATAACTGTTAGATTTTTTCATTGAGTCATATTTAACAAAATATTTTAAGCAAAGATGTTACATCAATCAATCTTCTAAACAATCATTAAAATTGACTGATTTATTAAAAAATGAATATTATTATTACAAAGTGTTCTTTTAGATCTTTTCGTTCACCATCTTAAAAAAAATTTACCATTTCAGGGCAATCAATATCTGGAATTACTCCAAAGCTGATAATCAAATGAATATGTGTTTGCGTATATGAATGAATGTGTATGTGTATGTGCATGTGTTTATTAATGCTTTACACACCAGACCATATGATCTAGAGATACATCACTTGGTATATAACATTTACTTTGGAGGATAAAAAAGCATACCTAGACGGATTTTTAAAAAAAACTTTAACTAAAATTACGCTAACTTCGGAATTTTATTACGATAACTTCCAAAAATATTACAGTATAAAACTGTTTTTTTAAATCTTTTTAAAAATGGTTTTTTTCATTGTTATCAATGTTTAAAGCTATTCATTCAGTTTCCATTTTTAATGAATTTTTAAAATATACATATAATTATGTTTTCCAACAATTAATATCTTACAAAATGAAAGTAGAATTTTACCTGCAAGAGCATGTTAAGAATGCACCAGTGATTGCCGTCATTTTGACAAAAACTGAAACTGAATAATTAAATTAACTCTTATTGCAAATCAAACCGATAAAAATGTGATGTTCGCCACGTGTTTAAAAAGAAACGTAATGTTATGGAACAAATATAAAATGCAATATTTTCCACATAATTACATGACAACTTATTGCGAGTCAGAGAGTTATATAGTGCAATGAACAAATAATCGTCAGGCTTATATAATATGAGTTACGTGACTATCGAGGTTCAAGTATATCTGGCAGAGAAAGTATAAAGAGAGAAAGGCACATAAATATTTAATTGAAAATTTTAGAAAGCATTTTTCTCGGCGTACCAGCTGGTCGCCAAAGGCGGCTAGTAAATTTATAAATCTGGCTTCATATTTCAATACATTTTAAACATAATAAGCATATTACCGATTTATTTTTTGCTATTTTTTACTTTCCTGGATATGAGATGTACAAAGAGAAGCATGGTAAACATCAAAATACTCGAATACTCAAAATAATTCGAGATTTTGGCGAATCCCCATTTATTTGACCTCCCTGAGGCTGAAACTCTCATTTTTCAAATTCTGTCTGTATGTTTGTAAACATGATAACTCAAAGGTCTTTTGTACTAGATGGGTGAAATTTGGTATACAGTCTCTACTCTAAATTTGTAGATTTCTATCAAATTCTGAACTGAGGCCATTCAGGGTTAAAACCTGCCTTACGAATCCAACGTAACACGATAACCACAGAACAGAGCTAGATGGATAAAATTTGTTGTACATATTCAACATCTATGTTGTAATTACTTATCGAATTTGGAACCAAATCCGTCAAGTAGTCAATAATCTGTCTATCTGTACAAGTATACAAAAGTGATAATTCAAAACACATGATTTATATATATATAATTTGTTACATAATTTTGCGATTGTGATTGCAGTTCTATGTCAAATTTTGGATTTTTCTGTTGGGAAAAAAAGTATGCATTTATTGTTTTGTTGCCTGTTTATTACGCGCCCCTCAGGATTTATCTCCAAATATTGCTAGCTAATAGCAATTAATATTTCCTAATTATTGTTCACTAATTACATGCTGTTGATAATATGCAAATATATTTATTGGAGAGTAAGCGAGACAGTTTTTCTCACATCACTCAATTATTAATTTTTCCAAAAATTATTTCTATTATAACTCTTGTATGCTTGGCATCCATTTTTAAACATATTATTTAAACAAAGGCTTGGTGTTTGAAATACTGTAACAAACAAATGAATGTTACGAAATGAACTTAACCAATTATTCTCAATAAATGTTCATAGCTTAGTATCTATTGAATTCAAATTATTTATATATTCTTAAAAAACTTGAGAAATAGACGAATAGAGTATTTTTAATCTATTTGTCGGTGGTCTTAGGCAACTACCTAGTCGGGAATCCGCCACTGCTTATAATAAATATACAATTCAAAAAAGTTGAATTGTTCAGTTGCTTACTAGAGAATATTATCCGTTATGTGACTGAAAAAGTTGGAATTGATTTTGATGGAATTCGCCAGAAAAAATCTTTAATAAATCAAAACAGAAAAATTTTTAAAACTCACAATTAAAAATTTGATAAAAATCAAAGTAACATGCAATTGCTAGTATAAACACGTTCAATCAAAATACAATTCTATTACTGTTTAAATTTCTCAATTTAAAGAAAAATCCTATCATAGAAGAATTGTTCCGTTTCCACAAGATTTCTAAACACGGTGGTCCTAGAAAAGGTACAAAGATTGTTAATTTTTTTAAAAAAACAGCATATTACTTGAAACTTATTTCTTCAGTTGTCTTTTAAATGATATAAATACTTATTCCGTGTCTGTTCAAGTCCTTTCAGAGTACGCATTAAATATCTGAGAGGTTTTTTGTTGTTCTTGAGGGTTTAACTGCAAGCGAGACTAGCCTCTGTATCTCTTCAAGTGTTCTTCATGGTCGAGCGATGATCCGGTAAAGCTACATCGCATTGTAGGACTGGTAATCTGTGTCTTCAATTCTCTGCACCCTTTCTCTCCTTCTCGGCCTAATTGTTCTGAATATCTCTGATGTAATTTCACATTAGCATGAGCAGCAACTGATGCTCCTACAGTTAATGATCCTTTATCGCAATTTTTTGGTTAAGTGTCTTCATCGTGAAAAAAACAAGATTCTCGTAGCTGTTCTCCATGTAGACGAATTCCATCGCCCATGTTTTCAAGAGAATCAAATGCTTCTGTCTTTTGTTTCCTTGATTTTTTAAAGGCCATTGAGATAATTGAGAGTTTTCCTCCGAAACGTGATTCAATTCCTGACTAATAGATTATTATTTATTGATAAGAGATTTCTTTAGTGTAAGCATGAATAGAGGATTAAAAAATATCCCGAGAACTGCTGCCGAGACTCCTTTCTTACAATACGGAAGGCAATGTCTAGGTCAACAAAGACATTTTTTATTTCAGTTTCTTTTTATTAAATAAGTATCAATACAATTATTAAGTATTAAAAAATACTTGATTTTCGCAATAATTAAACACGCATTCTTCACTTTAACGGGAAAAATATTCTTGCATTTTACCGATTGAGCAACTGCCTGTTGATTTCAATTTTCATTGTAAATTGCTAAAACTATTTAAAGTATTAACAATTAATCAAATTTAATTAATGAATTAAAATCAGAAAAAAAACTGAATTAACATCAAGTGTCATCCACAACAAGTTAAAAAAATCCATTTGAACTTCAGTGGATGAATAAAAAGTATTTTATTAACGACTGAAAATTTGAACAAGATGCATAAATAAATATGTATAGAGAGAGAGTGTGAACTAATAGTAGGAACTGAAAAAGCTACAGCTTTTTGAATTAAGGAAAGGAATTAATTTAAAAAAATCAAAGCTAGAGAAATAGTAGTACGAACAATAGCATTTCCTCTCAATTTACAGTCTATTTCTTCCAATATTTCCTCCTGCAACTTTGAGATTGGCTCAAAACTTTCAATTCTTTGATTTAAATTTAGTTTCAAATTTAGCATTCCAAGTATCTCTCTTTTTGAAACTGATAAGGGATATAACTTCTGGAAAGAACTGAAAGGTAGTCAGTGTTCTTAAATATTCTCTCACCACATTTCAGTGTTGGTACGGCAGTCTTGGTTTTAAATCACGGCAATTATACACGAAAATATTAAATGCAAATCTCTCCATCTTATCTGTATTTGTGAAAGACATTTTATTAAAAAATAAGTATAGGTAATTTGGCTGTACACGTTTCAAAAGAAATAATTACTTTCTACATTATTAATATTAGTCTTTAACCATATAACTCTTAAATAGCGCTATTTTAAATTTAAACGAGGCTCAAATAAAACACAGAAATAGGATTTGACGGTCAAATTATGCATATTTGAAGGAAGTTGGAATACATGTCTTATTCTATTTCTCAGAAACTTTTTTGTCCAAAGATATTTCTACCTTTTTCTTATTACATTCATCACAATGGTTTTATGTGTAAAAATATTGGAGCATAAGCGATATATTTAAACGCTAGAAAAAATTTAAATATTTAAAAATAAAGTAGTTTTGAGTCCATTCCCTGCTGTCTAATAGTAAATTTCACATTAAAAGAAATAGGTCTTTTAAATCATATTAAATAAATATGGTATTACAAAACAAACATACTCAGAAATGGGGAAACATGTTATATTTTATTGGAAATTATGATAAATTAATTTATAGTGATAATAGGTTCTAATAACGTTAGTACAAAGGAATTTGGCATTTTGGATGCATTTGATGAACCTCTTCTACTACATAATGCAAACTAAGTCTCTTGCACTTTTAAAATCTTGAGAGTTCGTAGCCTTTTCTGAACCATAGTAGAAAGCTTATAATTTTTAACAATCCGAAATGTGCTGAACTGAACAGCTTTTCGCATGCACATGTTGAGCCTAATAGAATACTATACATTTTATCAATTCATTCTTTTCTAAAATGCGTCAGCAATTCGAGAAATAAATTGTTGCAACTGTAATGTTTTTGATTTAGATGTATCTTTTTTCTTTTCAAAAACACGACACATATTTTCCAGAATGAGTTTTAATTCTTGTGATTTGTTGTAATACAATTGAACAAAAGTAATGAGAATTTTTACCTTCAAAAATGTTGCTGATTTTGGTTCCAAGGTTTTCATATTTAAAAATTATCAGAATTCAGCTTTCGATTTATGCTCATTAATTCTCATAATGTCTCTGGCAAAATAAAGAAGTTTTAATTAAGTTACGTTAACGCCTCGTTTTGAAGCAACGCTAGGGCTATTTTGGGACGTAATTTTGAGCCACGGTCAAAAGACGAGGACGTTTCCTAGAGCTGGCACCGCCCTCTCCAAGTTTCCACACCACACCAGCGGGAGGACGTTTGGTCTCGACAGATTTAATGTGCATCAGACCCGCTTACAAGGCGGTTCTTCGGTGAAATTGGGCCTCGAACCTGCAACTCTCCTGCAAAATAAGGAAAAGTTACCAATAGAGAAAAAATCATATAAATTACTCCTATAATATTTTTTTGGTTCGACAGGGTAATCAGCCCTAATATTTATTGGTATTCACGCCGCTGCTAATAGTTTCATTTTCAATTGCTCATACACATCAAACCAAACTTTCATTTAACAAAGCTATCAATGAAAAAAAATATTGGCTTAATTGTTTAAAAATATAAATTATTCCTTCTGAAGATTAAATACAACTGCGTTAGTTTGAACCTAATCGGCAGTCAGTTAAGAGGTCTACAAAAAAAAATCCAACATAATGTTTTCAAATCTTTTGCTTCTAAATTAAGCGATTGATCCATAACACTGAAAATCAACTTGAGCTGTCTTTCTGAAATTTTCTTGTGTACTCTCCAATGAAGGTTTCATTCCTCTTCCAAATAAAATTGTGAACTTTGCATGGCATTGGCGAAAAGCACTTATAAAATGAAAACCTTTGGTGTAAATTTAGCTTTTTTATTAAATATATTGCTGGAATATGTATTATGGAAGACCATCTTCAGATCGATTAAAATCAAAATGTGACATGCAATAACAGTTGTAGTAACAAGATCACATATTGAATTTCACTGATGCAACTCATTACGTTTATGAGTTATTTCTTTGTACATGCATGTGAAAGTACAGACAAACTCCTTGACAGACTTGGTTCAAAACTTGATAAGAATTTACATTTTAAGTGTAAAATGTGTATACGGATTTTTTTATCTTGTTTTTAACGTTTTTTAATACCGAATTGAAGTCAGATTTCCTCTGAATGGAATTTGTTCAAAATTTGATAGAAATTTATAAGGCTGATCTTAGATAAATATACTACATTTCATATGTCTAATTGAATGCAGTTTTGAGTCATCGTGTTCTCAGACAAACATATATAATGCTAAAAATGAGTTTTTCCTAGTTCAAGGAAACCCGAAAAAAGGAGATTATCAAGATCTGAGGTGTTATTATTATTATTTTTTTTTTGACGATTAGAATATTTTCTTTATATTTCGTTTACGGGAAATTTAAAGTATTTTTGATTATATGGAAAAAGATGCTAGTTTTATTAAGAATATTTGAAGGGATATTAGACACTTTCTATTCTTTCAGTCTTCAATGATTTACTTTCATTGTTTTCAGCTTTTTTTTGTTTTATTTTTCCTATTTAAGGATTTTTTAAAATTTTACCAGATATTGTTTCTTTGCAATAAATTAATTAAAATAAATTAAGATTTTATGAATATTTTTCCATTATATGGAATGAGTTTTTT
This sequence comes from Argiope trifasciata, assembly GCA_026543055.1. Classification (NCBI taxonomy): domain Eukaryota; kingdom Metazoa; phylum Arthropoda; class Arachnida; order Araneae; family Araneidae; genus Argiope; species Argiope trifasciata. The sequence continues at coordinate 4,951,998 of JAPMOQ010058975.1, forward strand.
CGAACAATAATTGCTGAAAATTAAAGTCCCATTTATTGATCATTTTTGGATTTCAAAAAGAAGTTCATAAGTAATTGATTTGGAGGGGAAAAGAGGAATACTAGTCCAAAAACTTGATTTTCTCTCATTTCGGAATAGTTCAACTTTAAAATTTTTCTTTTATATTCTTTAGAATTTGAAACTAATGAAGAGAGGTTGGTATAGTATTGCTCGATATTTATCAAACCTATATTTAACCGATAAGAATAATCTTCTCGAAATTTTCTTGCATACTCTCCAATTAGGATCTTATCCCCCTCCTCTCGTATAAAATTATGGAGCTTGGCACATTCCTTGCATGTCATTATCGAACAACAAAATATACATCTTTGGAGTGAATACATAATTTTTTATGAATGTATTTCTCAGATATGCATTTTGAAACCCTTTTTGACAATCGAATGTTATCGAAAAAATTGTTACAATCACAAGATAGTATACCGAATTTCATTAATTTAAATTAATCCATTTATGAGTTATTATATTTAGATGAATGGGAAAGTGTAGACATACAGACGGTCAATCTTTAGACCCTTGGTTTAAAATTTGATAAAATTTTGCACTTCGGATGCGAAACTAGTGTATCATCTACTTAGTTCTTTGCTTTTTGAGGTTATCGCGTTTGTTTGCAATCTAATTGTTAGATAGACAAATTTCATGTGAAGTTTAGTTTAGTTATATTCTATTTAAAGCAACTCTAGGGTTATTTTGGGATTTCTGTGAAGAAGCTTGATTCAAAATTGGGCGGAGTTCCACAAATTCTGTCTTTAATTCACATATCAAATTTCATCCATATAATTTAAAGTTTTAGTTTAGTTTAGTTATATTAACATCCCGTTGTAAAGCAACACTAGGGCTATTATATAATTTAAAGAGTTTTGTGAGCTATCACGTTTACAGATAGACAAAATACCAAAAATGCGTTTTCCGAAATCTCAGAAACATTCAAAACGTAGCGATTCATCAATTGTCGAATTTTTTTACTACAATTCTTCGTACATGAAAAAAAAAGAAAAGAAAAAAGAATGGAATTTAGATTTGCACTATTCTTCTTCTAACCAATTCAGTTGATATTAATTATAACTTACTTAGTATAGCTTCTAAGTACAAAGATTCGTTAACTTGAGTTTCTTAACTTTTTTTTGAACTTCAAAGATTAATAATTTTGGTCTCCGTATTAATTTTCCTGCTCTGAAATTTTGAATGATGCTTTTGATATATTTGGACAGTTTTATATTGAGCATTTGGATTTGTAAACTAAACGATAATGGAATTGAATAATTTGTATGTACTGAATTTTTTTACTCATATATATGCAAGGTTATTTGGAAAGATATAATTACAAATATTTGCATTAACGCAAAGATAATATACCATATACTTACTAATTATTTGAACTACGATTTATGAATAATATGATGCAATGCTCTTTTTCTTTTATTTTGTTAAATTTCTTTTACAAGCTTTTCCAATTCTTGATATTCAGTTTTGAGATTTCATGCGAATGATTTTAAGAAACATGAGTGACGTTTTTAAAATGATTGGCAGCTGAAAAATTGTATCATTAAATTTAAAATTGTAAGAAATTCTTATTCCTATTCACATAGATGCGTGATAGATGTTTCTAAAATTTAATGCATTCTTTTATGTGCTAATATTTGCACACATCAGATTAACATCTATATTTTTGATTTCTTGATCTGGACAAATTATAATATATTGCAAAAGCATGTTGCTTAGCATAAAATTATCCCAAATCATTTATTTAATAGTTTAATAAGTGAATATAAGAAAATTTTAATCCTTCATAAATTGATTATTTTGAAATTTAATTTTTTTAAAGCCAGTCATAAAAATTGTGTGCACAGGAACTTTTATTGTAACAAAAATTAAGTGAAGACCGCTCTGTTTATATTGTGCAATGGCCCACATATCAATATTTTTGATTAATGAACGAGATTTAAATGCAGCTCAACTCTTTTTCCCATACGGTATTTCAAGAAACAATTCTGATTTTCATAGACATACATATTTTCATAGAAAGCAATAAAGTCTAGCTTGAATGAGCTGTAATTTCAACCTACCTTACTGACTGCAGAGCAGCATACAGGAGGATTTGAAAAAATCTCACATTTTCAGTGCAACTGTTGGAAAACCGATGAGATTTTGCAACAGCTTATTGCTATCATTACCAGTGCTTTTCGAGGAATACTATATGCAGAAAATCATTCAGAAAGAAACCACTCAAAAATTTTATTAAAAAATGTTTTATTAAATCAATACAACTAAATTTAAAAATTGTTTGCTGTTAATATAAAGTTTATTATAAAATCATTTAGAAATCTAATAAGAGCAACCATAAAAATGTTTAACAAGTAACAGTCGTTTAAAAATTCTATCGAAGTGGAAGAATTGTCATGCGTTTCTGAAAAAGTTACCAAAATATTTGCCCTTATCGTCTCTTTTTTTGTATTTGTCCTCTGAACAGTATCAATATCTATTTTTTGTTTGTTACTTACGATTGAAGCAGAAGTAATTCCGAAACGTTTTATGTAATTGCTGAAAATGCAGTAGATTCTACGTTATGCAACATTGGCGCATCGTGTTTTGGAAATTGCTTCTTCATTAATAGCAGTATAGCAAGAATTTCGAAACAAAGTTCAGTATAGAATAGTTTCTAGGAAGTATTTAATATATCAAATGCTGAACTCTATTATCTAAACTATATACATTCCAACAGGCTTCTGAATTTAATAAATGCTTTATGTCAAAATTAAAACATTGTCCGAGGTCACTTAAAAATTTGATAAGAATACATATTTTTCTGCAGTTACTTAAAATTTTAAGATTCTCATTAAAAAAAAATTCCACCAAGACAGTACCAATGTTCCGTTTCCCCAAAATTCTTTCTAATATTGATACAGTGAGTGTTTGGGGTTCTCTCTCATTTTAGAATTTGTTGACTTCTCAGTTTAGAATCCTCTCATTCGAAGAAACTAAATTCTCCAGTTTAATTTTTTGCACAAATTTTTCTGCGTAAGCAGCTCTTAGTTTTTGTCTTTTCTGCTCGAGTCTTGAAACTACCACAGGTACAACAGGCAGACATTCGTGTTCATTCGTTTGTTTCTGATGTTTTTGGATTGAAGAGTTTTCGGAAAGATTTGCAATAACTTTTGAAGATACCATCGTTATCCCATCGTCCAAACGGGGCATATTACTCTTTTTTTGAGTATCTTCAACGTTAGTCAAAATACCATAAAATTCAAGCAGCAGCTCTTCATGAGGGCGAATTCCAAGACCAGGGTTTTCAAGTAACTCGGTACTTGAGGTTTTGAATGTTTTAATGGGTTTTTTGGACTTAAGATTATTTGAACATGGCTTTGAATTCACTGCCGAGTGATTAAAGCATTCTTCATCAATCATAGTATTTTTTGCCGATTTAAATGGAGTAACAGAGTTAATACGAAGTTGTAATTCTTCCTTGTAGGAAAGTGGACTAAGAAGCATTGTAAGTAGATAGTCGCTTCCAACATGATTTTTTAAAGTAGCAAAATAATTGCTCCAAAAACGTGCCAATTTATATAAATATAAATCACAGTTTTTAAAACAGAGAAATAGAATCAGTTCGTTTATAAATGATAAAGATTCAACTACAAGCTCAGAGACCATTTCAACAGATATTTTACCAGATAAATTTGAGTGCAAGAAATCCGAAATTTGCTTAAAATTTTTAAATCCGCCTGATTTGTATCTAGCTTCAAACATGTATATCCAAATATTTCTTCTTAGAATTTGATAAAGATATATTCTCTTAAGTAAAGAAGAAAAGTTTGGGGATACGCAAGGTGCCGGAATGCTTTTACTCGGATATTTAGTTTTCATCATGGTATAAGAGAATATATCAAATGCAAATCTTTCCATATCAGTTATACTTTCTTCCGCCATCTTCAAAGTAAACGACACTTGTTTTCAATACGAGATGAATTAGTTGGATGATCAATTTGGACTTAAATATATTTCGACTATATAAGTGAATAAATACTTCAACTACATCCAAAATGAAGACATTATTTTGGAAATAAAATTCTAGGGTTAGATTTTACAAAGTAAATAGCATGTAAGAGGGCAAATTTTAATAAAGAAAAAAAATGAAATAAAATTTTTGAAAAATAAATCCGAAGCAGTTACAAAACAATCTACCGGGATTCAAATCTTGATATTTAGTCTAAAGGGTGTTTAGTTTCTCACTTCACTGATTGAGTGGCAGAACAGGGTTTATATAAACAACTAATTTTTAACATATACTTAAAGCTATTGCTAAGTATGAATCCAGAGTAATAACATCAAATTTATATAAATTAAATTTGCTACGATTACGAAAAAAATTCACTGTTCTAGAAGATTGGCGTTAGATATATCTTAAATGAAACTTAAAATCTGCCCTGAGATCGACTGTTTTGTTGGATGAATACCCCACGTTTTTAGCCTATTCATGAGTTATTGGATGGCAAGGATAATACTTTAAATGGTAGTCTGATTTCCCGAATTTCCTAATATGAGGGCATTTAACTCCAATAACAAAATTATTCATGGGACCCGCAAATGACCACATATTTTTTTCTTTAAAACATATTAAACTATTTTATAACATACTTTTATATAATTTTAATTCGCCTTTCAAGTTTTCTTTTCCAAATCTTCAGAATGAAAGCGGTCTTCAAATTTAAAAAAATCCATTTTTGACTTCTTCCACTTCTTCCTTTGACCCACATTATATATATATATTTAATAAATTACATAATGTTTAATGAAATCGGGTTTCTAACCTACAATTCGACAGTCCTAAAGTCAAGACTTTACCTTTAACTCACTGCAATCTCATTTGTCCAGTCTTATAGCGAGGCCACGGTGGCCTGGTGGTAAGGTCTCAACTTTGGAACCGGAGGGTTTCAGGTTAGAAACCCGATTCCACCGAAGAACCGCCGTGTACCGGGTCAAAGAACTGAGTCTGATGCACGTTAAACTTCCGGACCAAACGTTCAGTCTCTGGTGTGGTGTAAAGAGGGGGAGGGGGGTGCCAGCTCAGGTGTCGTCCTCGTTATCTGACCGGGGTTCAAAATAACGAGGTCCACCCCAAAACAGCCTTAGGGTTGCTTTATAACGGAACGTTAATATAATTAAGCAAAACCAGTCTTGTAGTGGTTGTTCTTACATTATCCTACTTTAAAGCGACAGTTTTTCTTTTAACAAGATTTGAATATTTTTCAGTATAAGTTCGGTGAAAATGATCCAATTGACAAAGGTTTGCATTTATGATCTAATGTAGTTCTACAACTTAATATTCATTTTGTATTATTTTTTTTTTCCCTCTAAACATAGAAAAACACATTTCCAGTGTGTACGCTTAGATTCGAAACTTGTAACAGAACTCGATTAGGAAAGAAATAGACCTATTTATGCTTGTGGCATTTTACAATTTCTAATCATCCTACCATCAAAAAATGCTTTGATAATTTGTCGTTGAACATTAATTTACTGGCCATTTAACAATTACCTCTGATATCTTTTTTTCTCGAAAAAGTGTTTATAACCCTAAAACATTCTATGTTAGCTCCACCCATCTATTAAAAAAGTTTTTAAATAATTAATGAATGTTATGCTTATCGGATAGCTCTGTGATCGTTTGATAAAGATTTCCTCTCATTTGTATCAATAAAACACCATTAATCCTCTGGCAGCTTAATTTTTTAAAATAATTTAATATTTAGATTAGATGTTTGCAAATAAGTTCAAATACTTTGCAAAGAAAGGGAACTGATACTATAGGTTACATGATAATAATATAATATAATAAAAATCTGTGATCGTAAGAATAATGACTCAAAACCGCGAAAAACGCAGGATGTAATAGAAAATGGACTAAATGCCAACTCCCGAAAATCGCGGGATGTGTCACAGCTGGAGAGTTAACGGTGTTCTTAAATAAGGCTAGTCTCACATACTAAAATTAAACTAAACTAAACTAGATCATTTTTGGCACAACTAACGTAAGCGATAAACATAACAAAAAAAGATGTTGCTTTTTTGTATCACTACCTATCTGAAACGCAAATAGCAAACATTGTTGACAATGCAACTGTTCTGATTATCGACTTTACATTCGAAACAAAAATTTGCAAAACATATCTACAAAACAAAAAGAAATGAAGAATCACTTTCACCTCCAAAAATATTTTGTGTCTCCATTGGATTACGCAATCTACTCATTAGAAGTAAACTAATACGGTAAACATTTCCCTTCCCCCAAATAAAAAGCATCAGGCCATGATGGCATCTCTTTTGGTATATTTTAAGACCTCGAAGTTGGAAATCTGCCCTTAAGGTTTTCATCCTCAAGAAGACAGCCGAAGAAAGAATAAAATTTCCCGTTCTGAGAGGGCCTATTAAACAAATCGATTATTTTTAATGAAAGGCACGTGCTACTTGCTAAGATCCGAAACTTTTTCAAAGTAAAGAACTAAAAATTATACAGCACTAACAAAGACTTACAAAGAATGCAGAATTTTGTATATAGTGCTCTACGCTATATACAAAAGCATTCAACGTTCTTGCATAATTTTTCCGAATACAGGATTATCTGTTATTCATAAATATTTATCATATCGCAGCAATGATGAAGTTATTTTATTTCCATATTAGCCTTCCCTTTTATTTTCATTTTGAGATTAAGAATGACAAGACGTTAGATTTGGTTAGGGAGGTGCATAGTTCAGAAATGATTTCACAAAAGATTTTCCTTGTATTTGTGTCTAGCGCCGGCTCTATCTACAGTCGAGGGTCAGGCATCCTTCTGCTGTTGTGCCACGAATGTTAGGAAGGGAAGCTGTCAGTTCAAAGTGGCCGTCATTTGACCTAAGTTTAAAATTATGATATCAGTCTCGAAGTTACTTCAAAAGATAAGTTAATATATCTAAGCTATTTATGTTTTCAAAAGGGATGTGACCAATAAATGATGTTAAAGCAGCTCATACTTGAAATTCATTATGGTCGAAGAAAAGATAAACGCGTTAAAGAGCTAGAGTTTTTTTTTTAAAATCGTTTTTCAAGAATAATCTGAACACACAAAGGATCAATCGATGGCCCATTCTACCAGTAGTTGCTCGTCCATAAGGGCTGTAGAGCTGTTGAATCCCTTGAAACTATCTTTTAAAGCTGAATTTTCGTTTTTTTTAAAACTAATTTGCTTGCAGTTCCACAATGAGAGCTCAATGCTCTTTTTTTCACTGTTTCACAATGAGAGTGCAATGTTCAACGAAAAAGAAAAAAAAGTAATAAAAAACGTGTTAATAGTGCAAAAAATAAATCGACAAGCAAGAGGAACATAGGACAGGGCCATGTCAGTTTTCATGAAAGTCCATGACACATTTTATTAATTGATTTGAAAGTATAACCCTTTCTCCCTTTGCATTTTGAGGCTCTGCAGCTGCAATAGGACCAGATCCGGCTTACAACATAGTAAATGGATTCCTTCTTTTTTTTTTTTTTTTTCCTAATATCGCCCAAAACCTCGCCTTCCCTCTCTTGGTTTCTTTCCCTCAGTCATTCAAGAGTTTTGGTTTCGGTTCTATGCTGTTGGACGGAAATAATTTGATTTATTGCATATTCATCTTTTGTTAGAAATCCTTCAAAAAAAAGAAGAAAAAAAATAAAGAAAAATATCACATGCAAAAACCGACGGACGTTTCAGATCATTTACTGCATATCTTATTTAATTTTCATTTTTGGACGAGGATTGTATGTGTGAGACGATTCTGACACAGAGTATCACTTCAACATTCACATGGTTTTCTGTTGACAAAACTGTTAGGGATTTACGTATATCATATACTGATAATTTTTAAATTCTTGATATACAACAAAATTCCTTACTAGATTTTGAAATTAATAATCTTTAATTCCTTATAGATAAAGTAGCTTGCTAAAAAACGGTATCTCTCTGTATATATATATCGGGTTAAGGAATAAGCTCGTAGCGTTTTTATATTTACGTTGTTTTCCAACGACTTTTTTGCTGTTTGACAAAATGTATAGTATTCATTCTATAGAGCTCTTTCTGCTCTACAAAACTGTGTTAATCATCTTTTTGAGTAATTTAATTTTTAATTACTTTTAAGGCTTAGAAATGGAATATTCAGGAGGTAAAAATCAACATTTTCGACACCTGCTCTTCTTCGCTTTTCACCCAGGCCAAAAAGTTGCTTAAGCAGCATAGGACATTTGCAACGAATACGGAGAAGGTGTCATAAGCGTCTGCAGCACGGAAATGGTCAAGTCTGACCTCCATCCAAAGGAGATGCTGATATGCGTTTGGTGGGGGGACTGAGAGGGTATGGTGTACTGGAAAATGCTCGAAAGGAATATCACGGTCACCAAGAGGTTCGACATAGCCCAGCTATACCGCATGAAGAGGGTATGTGATTAAAAAGACCCCATCGACAAGGCCAAACTATACTCCTTCACGACAACGCCAGGCCCCATGCTGTACAAGTTGTCAAAGCTGCACTGCAAGAGCTTGAATTGAGGTCTTTCAGCATCCCTCGTATTCACCAGATCTTGCGCCGTCGGATTGCCATCTTTACCGCTTCCTGTCGAACTATATGAGGAGCGTCACCTTCGACAATTAAGAGGGCCTTAAAAACCAGACCGGGCGAGTTTTGGCTGAACGGCATCGACAAATCGGTTGAGAGGTGGGAGGAGGCTGTAAACAACAGCGGAGAATGCATAATCGATTAATCAGTTGTTATTACTAATGATTTTCTTTAAAAAAAGTCTTTGATAAAAACGCTACGAGCTTATTCCCCAACCCAATATATATATATATATATATAAACATATATATATACATATATATATATATATATATATATATATAAAGAAAATCATGGAGTGCAGATAAGCGAACACTGCATCTACCATGCTTTTTTTTTTAAATATGCGTTTCAATATTTCTAAAAGTATGCAACTACGTTTTAATACTATATAATTCTTTTAAAAACATATTGCAGCTCAGCTCTTTAGTGTTTATTGGCTCTCTTGGATTCGAAAAAAGTCCCATATTATGTTAATTTTTTTGCTGTTTAAAATGCACAAATGAATTCACAATTTAGTAAATATTTCTACCTTTTTTCAGTAGTTATTATTAAATTAAATTTACAAAAAAGATTTAAGAAAATATTTTAAAAAATAGTTTAACAATACTATCAGTACAAATAAAGCCGTTTTTGAGTCTATTGTTCATAACTAAAATGAATCAAAATTTTGATGCGGTTGAATAATAAAAATATATAAAAAGAATAATCAAAATTAAATTTAAAATTCTGCAAAAAAAAAGTATATTAGAAATGATATCTGTAACAATCAATAACTTTTGTTTATTTAGTTTTTATACTTGTTCAAAGAAATTTTAGATTTGAAATCACATGGGAATGATGTATGAGAGACGAAATGCAATTTAAATTTTCATTAACTTTTTAATTATTAGCTTCCGTAATATGAGCTTTTTCGAAGCAACAAGTCAATATATATTTATTTTTAATTATTCACTGGGTGACTGCACATGATTATCAAGATGGGTGACGACTTAAAGGTCATACTTATATAGTCTTCACCTAGAAAACATCAGAAGAGTCAATTTAATTTTGATTTCTTTATATCCAAATATTTGTAGAATAAATAAAGATTAATGGCCGTTGTAGCTATGACTATTAAATTCAAATCATAACGGAATAATCTATTTAATTTCAATTTATCTATTTATCACGATTTCTTTCTTCGAAAGAAGGCGTAGTTTAATGCTTATCTAATGTAACTGGAACTCCGAAGTGTCGTCTTGTTCTTATTAAGAAATTTATAGTTCATTTGATAATGCACTCAATTTGAAATTTTAAAAAATATTATTAAAAACTGCAAAATGAATATTATTAATTTACTTTTTTTATTTCAAGTTTAACACCTTTTTTAGCTTTTATTTAGTAAACGGAAACGCTTTCACTTTCCTCTCATGGATTCCTCTTTCCGTGACATTGTTATCAGTTTTTCACTTCTATTGTTTTTAAATCGCTGCAAATCAGTTCATTTATCAGAAACAAAATTTCAACAAAAGAAATGAGTTATCAAGAAAGGAAAATGATAAACTAAATTTTTTTGCAGCCATCAGTACACATACTGTTAAACAACTTACGATTCATTCTGGAATAAAACAATTGTAATAAATAAGCTTTATTCTTTTCAATTAAAGCTATTCTCAATAATAAGTAATCATATTAATATTTTAAAAAGTCATGTAGAATGTCCACTCAAATCGTGACCCAATAGTAAATTTCTAAACATTAAAGATAAATATATAATTCCATTTGGAGAAACCCTTTAAAAGATGAAAATAGACATATGTAAGAAAATATTCTCGGCACATTTATTTGAAGTTCCATTTTTCTGTTGGCAAAAATGACTGAATTCTGAAACTTTCAAAATAATCATTTGAGATTAATCAGCAGCCGTGTCGAAGAAATGAAATCCGTTGATTGCATGAGCTTCATCCAACCGTTAAAATGATTTTAATCATTTCTGAGAATGATTAAACAGCAAAATGTTTGAATTTACTCATTGATTTATCATTGAATGATTAAGTTCAATCATTTTTAGGTTTTTTTAAATGTTCAGATATCGAAAATATTTCTTTAAATAAAAATAATAAGGAAGGGGGACATTATAAACAGGGTGAGCTGACAAATTTTATCTTAAGAAATAAGCAATTAATAAGTATTTGTAGAAAAAAAGAACCAATATTAGAGTAGAATTTTCCATTATTGAACTATACATTATGATGAAATTAGTTAAGTTAGGCAAGAAAATATCACATTTTATTCAAACAAATACAGAATACCATCTGAATAGCTAAATATTTTTCGCAAATATTGAAGCTAACATTTAAAATATTTTTTATGCCCGTTTCTTATGAAAAGTCTTGCAAAAGCATTTTTATTGCATATCTAAAATTGTTTTATTAAGCTGCATCTAGTTGTATTACGAAAAAAAATCATAAAACAAAATTAGAATATGTAAATCATGCTGATTTTTTTAACTATGCATATTTGTATTTTTTTTTCTTTCGAAATTTTACTATCTACCTTTTTTAATTTAGCATATTATTTATCATCAGAAAGAAAAAATATATATTTAGACAAAAAAGTCCTTCTAAGTTCCTTTTATAAAAAAACAAATCGATTTTTAAGTTTTAATGACGCCACGAATCATGATAAAAATTGACATTTCATAATGTTGATATTGTTTGATACAATTGATAGTATTAGTTTATTGTTTGAAAAATGGTAAAGTATTCATGAGTGATTTAATGGGTAGCCATAAACAATTCAATAACCTGAACTGAATCCACTCCAATATCTATTTTACAATAAAAATGCTTTGAATACTTAACATGTTCTTGTAAAATAATATTGGTTCTAGAATTGCGCAAACAATATAAATGATTTCAGTTTCTGCATAACAAAGATTATCTTTAATAAATGAGCATTGTTTGATAAATTACTAGATGTAATTATGATAATTTGTAAATTTTACAAGAATTTGTGTAAATTGACAAGAAAAAATTGTTATTGAAAACTGAGCATATACAATTGCCTTAGCAAATTCGAAAAATATGTCACTTATTTGTAGATTGTCATACTGTACTTGGCTAGGTCAGTATCAATAGGAACATTCACAAAGAAAAGTTAAATAAAATTTAAAAAACTGTAGGTAAACATTAAAAATACTTTATTGATATAATATCATACAATTTTACAATAAAAACATATAAATCAGATCAAATACAAGAAATATAATTTAACAATAAAATATAACATTTCCCTGTAATATACCAATGCAGTTTTCAAAAATACATAAATAACCTTCAAAAGCACTCGCTGTAACTGGAATTATTACAACAAAATAATTATTGCGATAATAATTATTAATCGATGACTGTAATCAATGATATTTCTTCGAAGAAAAAAATGTCAATAACAGCAGATATTTTTTTATTATATACAAGGAATCCCAAAATAGTGGAAATACAAATGTTCATTTCTTTAAATATATTTTTAGACATACAGTTACAATGACACAGTTTTATTAAACCAACAGAGCAAATATAAGAAAACATTTCAGCTTTTGTGGAGTTTGACAGTAAAATGTTTTAAATATATAATTTTTAATTTGCTCCAAAGTGGAAATTAGTAAAATCTTTATTTAACAATCATCTATGAATATACAAAGTTTTACACTTCTATCAGCAAAAAGTGGGGAGATAGATTTATTTATAAATTCGGACAGTATTTTTACAAATTCAGATAGAGGAATTTATTTTTAAAATATAAAACTGTTCACTATGTAGAAAGTGTCATACATATATATATGTTGAAACCTCATTGCCCAATTATCATGATTTGAAAGAAATATGATAAGCAAGCAAATTTGTGTATACCTTGATTGGTTAATATTTGCAACTTCCACTAAATAAGGAAGTGAAGGGGAACTTCAGAATTACACTTTGACGCACCTAAGAAAAGTAGTTCAATATCATAAGACAAAAAAAAAATGCTCGTAATTGTATATGTGGTATCACACCTTCTTTTAAAATGATGTATTTCAAGGGAAGTACATATTTGACGACATATTCGTAAGAGGGATATTTCGAAATACTGATATTTATCTTGTATATAACCACAGTGGTGATCAACTTTCAGATGGATACAAATATCGTTATCCAATATTGTTCTAGGAAATATGTTTACAAAATGATAAAGAATTTGCAAACCATCAGAACCTTACACTCCTACGTAGGAAAACACGTTATATGAATTGGCATTTTGACTTCTTTGTCAAGTCACCCTAATGCTAGTATACGGACAGGTAGTTCAGAATTCAATCTTTCAAAAATGATAGTGCAGAGAATACTTCAATGTAATAACATCTTGCAATATTCGTGGACTCCATGGACAGATACGATTAGATCATGACTAATGACTAGATTTATGGAATTGGGTTTTACAACAGATCGATTCATCATCGAATTATACTTTCGTGAGAAATGGAACTTAGATAGACGGATGATACATTAATCGAGAAATCTCAATTCTTCACAACAATAAAAGTTCATTATTCGTATGAAAGATTCCTTATTCCCGGCAATTTTCTATAAATATTTGACGTGGCATTTTCAGAAACTTGTTGGTCAGTCAGATATTCAAAATAGCTTGAGCCTGAATAATACATGAATTGTCTTTGTCGATAATTCCCTACGTATGGTGCATTTATATACTACCATATGTCAGATATGCAGAGATGTTTGATTGCGGAATTCCATTACAAGTGCAGTGGATAACAAAAACATGTTGCATTTCTTCCAACATTACCACAATTCAAGCCTCTTGACATTTATCCTTGGAGTCCCTTATGTTTTTTGTGCATAACTTGTTCTAAAGATGTAGCAGGTTTTTGTTAGATTCAAAAAAAATTTATCTTTATGTCATAGTTGATGAAACAGCCGTGTGTACGCAAGTCATTATTAAAAGAATGCAACTTTTTATAAATGCCAAATATGTTTATTTCGATCAAACTTTATAAACACTTCAATTAATTTATAATTTAAGCAATTTTTAAAATTTAATAAGAGTTTTAAAATGCATTAGTATTCTCTGGTTCCACCCTTTTAATAAACATTGTGATACATGTATTTTCCTGAAATGTGCAATTAAAAGATTCGTTCAAACAGTAGTCTGAGCATTAAAAAATGACATAAATCGATAAATTTACCTTTTAATAACTTAGTAATAGATAGAAGCAAGACAATTTTGTAATTAAAGATGATTTGAGAAACTTGTTCACTCCGGGAATCGAATAGAAATTTAATTGTTGTAATTCCATATTATTATTTTCTACAGAAGCCGGAATACTTTTATGCAATACTTTTATCTAATTTAATGAAAATCTACAATTGGAAATGTATTGAGCATTGAAATATTGTTTAATAAAAAAAACTTGTCCTACCTTTTGGAACATTTTGCATATATTTATTTTTATTGCCAGCACAATGACTCTTCAACAAAACATTAAAAACAACAACAGTAAACAGTTAAAACCTTACAGAAAAATCTTCCAATTTAGAGGTTCTGAGTGGATATGAAATTATTTGGAAAATAAATATGATAGAGAAATCTTTTAATTAAAATGTTTATTATGAGTATTTTATATTCTACAAGAGGTGTATTAATACACCAACCCCAAAAATCAATTCAGGGGAAGAATGAATCAAAGAAAGAAAAAAATATCAGATTTCTTTCTTTCATTAATGAATACTACTCGAATGACTGTAAACAGCAATTATGTAATAGAGCTGAATATATTTTTACTTCGCGCTTTACTACCATTTTCTACAGCAATTACTACCATGTTCACATCAATAGATAATTATCGATTTCAACTCCGACTCTACATAGAGTTTTTCGCATTAATTGAGTGAAAAATGATTCGATAAATTGTATTTACTATATGTCAGTTTCAACACTGCTTCAAGTTTTTTTTTTGTTCTGCATTTATTTCTCATAAAATACAGAACTCTTAAAAATAAAAGTTAAAATTTTGACATAAACAAATTTGAATACATGGCTTGAGTTCTGCTTTTAATCCTAAGAATTCAAAGAAAAGCTTGTTAAATAATATTAATAAGCAAAATACATTATTAATCATTTGTGAATCAATGTTGCACCTGTTATGATATTTCAAAATTAAGTCAGAGTATAGTTATCATATCCACATAGTTTTACAATTTTTTCAGAAGTTCTGTTCTCATTACTTAATTTTCCATGAATTGTGAAATTTTTATTTTTAAGTTTCTTTCTTAAGTGCAATGCATTCATATATATCTGGAGGGTGTGTGTGTGTAAAAGTTAGTAATTGAGTTTCACTAAAATTTGAGAAAAATCTTTGAACAGTTACTATTTAGACACACTCAAAATTTGTTCATTTCCTATTCATGTCGCATCTTCGCTCTGTTCCCCCATTTTCGAGTAATCTTATTCTTTAGTGATTGATAATCATTAAGATTTGTATTAAAATATGTTTAAGAAAATATAGGACAATAGAAAAAAATAAAAGAATATAAGTACATTTCTCAACAAATGCTCTTACAAATGAAATTAATATTATTTTATCCTTCAATGTTCATTTCCTTAAATAATTCGGATAAAGCCATCATCCAATCAGGCACATAGAAACGGATTACATGCAACCATTTAAGGGCCCAATATCACAAAATATCAGGAAAGAATAATTAAATTTAACTGCAAAACAAGTTATTTGGTCTTGGGTATCTTGGTATCCTACAATTAATGGAAGTGGGGAAAAATTAGGACACTATAATATTTTTTAAAATATATATGATAAATATAAGAATTACAATACAAATTAGATAAATTCATAGC
The DNA here is from genome assembly GCA_026543055.1 of Argiope trifasciata. NCBI lineage: Eukaryota > Metazoa > Arthropoda > Arachnida > Araneae > Araneidae > Argiope > Argiope trifasciata. The sequence continues at coordinate 4,967,576 of JAPMOQ010058975.1, forward strand.
AATTTAGAATTATTTATATATTCTTTTCTTCCACTCTCATTTAATTAATCAACTTCACTTGTTTCCACTTGGTTGGGAAAGTTTGTGTCAAGCTGTAGAATACAAATTTTTACATTACAAAGAACATATAGTGTAAAAGTTACCAAATTACGAGTAACTAGCATAACAGATTTCAACAAATCAAAGAAAATTTTCACGAAGATTCCTCAAATGATGCCATCTCTCGATTGTTGAATGAATCAAGCTCACTGTAAATTTTTGACAACTTTTCCTCAATATTATAGCCCATTAAATCTTTGCGTGTGATAATTCCAACGACTTCATTGTTTTCATTTACAACAATTAAATGTCTTAATCCTAGAGATCGAAATATGATGTAAGCACGATGGAGTGAAAACTCTTCTCGCACACAAACAGCTGACTTGTTGACATATGGGACCTAAAAATATTTTCAGCATCAAATTATTATTTTGAACCGAAATTAGAAAAAGTAAACAAAAAAAATATCGGATTTCAAATGAAAGTAGAATTAAACAGCAATCATCATTAGCATACTTAATAATATAACAATAATTGAAAATTTTCGGAAAAGAAAAATGTTGGAATTCATATTCTACAAGAAAAAAAAAGTTATTTACAGTAAAAAATTTATTCAAATATATTTATCGTGAGTAAAATTGTTGTTTAAAATTGCAAATTTATTCAAAATTAACTAAGATTTTTCATTCATCCAAAAGTTTATTTTGAAATTACCTCAAGAAATGCATCAATTACACACAAAATGATGGATTATATCATTGCAACATATGTCCACAATAATACGGATCCTTACGTATAAATTAGTGCTAAGTAATAAGTGCTGGAAGGAAGATCTAATGGATAATACACTGATGGAAAAAAAAATCCCAACACCAAGAAAAAATTATTGTACAGTAATGAAATATTAGGAATACATTTGTCTAGGTAACATATTTAATTGATTAAAGTTTCAAGATCACAGGTAGAGCCATTTCAAATGTGAAATGTTGGTATATTAGCAACCGGTGTAACCACCAGAATTTTGAATGCAAGCATGCAAACGTGCATGCATTGTGTCGTACAGGTGTCGGATATCGGAATTAAATATATATGGATGGAGTTCCATGCCTGTTGCACTTGGGTGGTCAATGCAGGGACGGTTAATGCTGGTTGTGGATGACGCTGGATTTGTCGTCCAATGATGTCCCATACGTGCTCGATTGGAGAAAGATCTGGTGATCTAGCAGGCCAAGGCAACGTGTCGACACTCTGTAGAGCATGTTGGGTTACAGCAGCGGTATGAGGGCGAGCGTTATCCTGTTGGAAAAAAACCCCTTGAATGCTGTTCATGAATGGCAGCACAACAGGTTGTATCACTAGACTGACGTACAAATTTGCAGTCAGGGTGCGTGGGATAACCACGAGAGTGCTCCTGCTGTCACACGAAATTGCTCCCCAAACCATAACTCCAGGAGTAGGCCCTGTGTGTCTAGGCCCCAGACATGTCACGTTCACATGGCCTCCTTCTAACCAACAAACGGCTATCACTGCGACCAAGGCAGAACCGGCTTTCATCAGAAAACACAACAGATCTCCACTCCGTCCTCCAATGAGCTCTAGCTTGACACCACTCACATCGCAAACGGCAGTGGTTTGGAGTCAGTGGAATGCACTGTACAGGGCGTCTGGCTCGGAGCTGTCCTTGAAGTAACCGATTTGTAACAGTTCGTTGTGTCACTGTGGTGCCAACTGCAGCTCGAATTTCAGCTGCAGACGCAGTACGATTAGCCACAGCCATAAGCCGAATACGACGGTCTTCCCTCTCAGTAGTACCACGTGGCCGCCGGAAACTGGTCTTCTTGAGGCTTCCCTTGACCACTGCCGGCAATACTCATGAAAAGTGGATATATTCCTGCCAAGTCTTTCAGCAATATCGCGGAAAGAAAACCCACCTTCTCGTAGCCCTACAACACGACCTCGTTCAAACTCAGTGAGCTTTTGATAATGGCTTCTTCGTCTTCTCTGAGGCATCCTTGACTAACATTAACCCACTACGTCAAATCTCAACTGTAAATAACGATCACGAACCTTACAGCGCTTATTTAAAGCAAACCTCATTTGCATGTTCATAGTGTCGCTACATGCACCACACTTACGCGCGTAGCTCGAAATTTGAATCGACGTCATCTTTCAGATGTATAAACACGCCTACCAAATTTCGTTTATCTAGCGCAGCTCCTTCCTAGTGTTGGGATTTTTTTTCCATCAGTGTATTTAAAAATACTTTTGCTAAGTTACTACATTTCTTGAATAGTAAACGACTTACTAACCAAATTAAGGTACCTCTCTGTATATTCATCTCTTGTCAGATTAGACAGCATATCCAAAAATTTGGTAGACTTTCCCAATTTTTCCACATCATCTTCACAAAACTGAAGGCAAAAATTAATTATCAGACTGAATACAAACCAAATCACTACAAAGTTTTTCAGGTTCATCCCAGTTTAATTTTACTGTACAGAGTGGTTATAATTAAAACCAAAGCAAACTAATTATGAGACTGAATACAAACCAAATCACTACACAGTTTTTCAGTTCATTCCACTTTAATTTTACAGTACAGAGTGGTATAATTAAAGTGACCCAATTAAGAAACCTCTAGAACCCGTTCTGCCTTTCGGATTTCGATGAAACTTGGTATATCCGTTATATGGACTGTGAAAAAAAAATTCTTGAATAAAAAATGTTTCAAATTTTGACTACCGCCTGAATTTTCAGGCATAAAGGACAAAATATCTGTCAGTATTATTAAAATTTATTCAGTAACAGAATATGCTCAACGTGCGCTCCATTGATATCAATTACGTATCGAAAGCATATTATATCTTGTTCAATGGAAGCGTGAAGCTCAAAGGGTTTCAGAAACATGCCGTGTAATGCTTTCATTCAACACAGATAAAGTCCTTATTCTTTTTCCATAAACATTTTTTTTAGAACCCTCACAACTAGAAATATTTGGGATTTAATTCGGGTGAAGGTGAGGTATGCGGAAAAGCTCTAGATATTACATGATTCTCGTCAAAGTTAGCATGAAACAATTCTTTGATATGACGTCCAATGTGGGGTGTCACTCCACCTTGCATGAATACAGTGGCCTGAAAATGTTGCCGTTCCTTGTAAAACAGGAATGACCTCTTGCCGAAGAAGTTCAGCATACCATGCACTCGTGGTTAAGACCTTGAGGAATGAGGGTTTCGAAGAAAAATAGCCGAAGATAAAATCAGCAGTAAATCCACACCATGCAGTCATTAAATCAGAACGCAATGGTTGTTGGTGCAGGACATTAAGAGGTGGATCCCCCCCCCCCTCCCTATAAGCGGAATTTCGACAATTCATAGCTCCATCTAAAGAAAACTGTGCCACAGCCAGCCATAGAATTTGTCAAGGCCTCTCGTCATCAACTTCCTTTCTCGTCAAATATGGACAAGCGAATAAATACATAGCGTGTTTGGAGATCTTGCGGTAGCAGTATTTGCACCACGTGGATCTTATAATCTTATATATATAATCTGGATTTTATAATCATACCACTTAAAAATGTATCAAAGAATTTTTTGTACTGTCAACCATAGAATCGCCATCTCATGACACCGACCGAGAACCTGCTGAAGAACAGTTGGAACTGGAAGCTCTTTCAACAATAGCAGAAATAATTTCGACAGTTTCATTCTCAACCAGTTTCCACACTCTTCCTGACAGCACACCCAAGTTTCCAGTCTTCGAATTTTATAAACACCTTCTTCAAAATGTTCTTCGACATGGGCCATTTTTCGGAATTAATTTACACGACGATATTCACGCAGTGTAGCCAAGCTATTGCTGCCATTTCGATAAACAATTTTACCAGAAAAGCTCGACCTTTTTTCTGCAAGGGATGATTACCAATGATAAATGCCCGCAGAAGGATTTTAGGACTCTTAACTTCAAGTATCTTCATAAATTTGACTAATTTGTATCGGAAATTTTTAAAAGTGTCATCTGTTGGTTAAATTTTGAGCTATTTTTATTGCAGAAATCTTTTTTCCATGGTTCATATAATGTATACACTAAGTTCCATCAAAATCCTATAGGTAGAACGGATTCTAGAGGGGTCTGAGTTGGATCGCTTTAATTATACCATCCTGTATATCAAAACAATCTCATGAGAAAAAAAAATGAACTGATAAATTAAAAGAAAAACATTAAAAACAAAAGAAAAACAGTGCGATATTTTTTTGAAAATCATGTTTTTATAGCGTTTATTTTTAAGTAAAATTTATAATTTATAATTAATTAAATTTATAAATTAATCAATAGATGTTATTTTGTAACTAAATAATATGGAAACAAGGTTTCCAATGGCGATTTTTTGAAATAAGTATCAATGATGATTTTAATAATTTCTCTAGTATTTAATTATAAAACACTTCGTCACAAAAGACTATATATATATATAGTAATATTTTTTGAACAAAATAACAAACAGGAAGAATGAAGAAAGAATTTTTCTGATACTTATGCTATATTAATTACACTGGCTATGAAACTCATTTCATAACTACAGTTTTTTACAGTCAAGACTGTAAAATCAAATTGTTGCACTCCATACTTACATTTTTTGTCATCAAAACTATAAATCTAGGTTAGTTTCACAATTTATCTTTATATTTAATTGTATTCTTAATTAAACTGCTTTAGAAATTATTAATCAATTGCATTTATTCAGTTATTTTTGCATTTTTAAAACTGATTATTACACATTATAATATAGAAAAAAAATCTTTTGGAATAGTGTGTAAATTTAATTATTTTTTTTATATTTCTTTTCATACTTTTGTGCCCGATATAGTTAATGCTGCATTTTTTACCTGTGAATAGTCCACCGCAGGCAATGGGGAAGTTGAATCAGAATCAAAGGCTTCTTCATGACATAACAGAACACTCAATTCAGTTCTGAAATTCATATAAACACAAAAACAAACAAATATTTATTCCATATTTGCACTTTTAGTAAATGCTTAGTATTAAAGTAACATGATTTTCAACAGTACGAATGGAATTCCAAATTTTTAAAATGTTAAATGGTAAAAATATATTTTATTCAGGCATCTTCATTATTTCTACTTTCTACTGATATATTGGGTTGTTCGGAAAGTCATTTCGTTTTTTTTTTTTTGTCAAAATGAAAAGAAATTTTCGTTTAATGAATAAATTATTTATTAAATTATAAAATTGCCATTCTGGTCTAATACCTTTTGCCATATTTTTGGTAGTAACATGATTACACGCTCATAAAAGTTTTGGTCTTAGCTGTAAAAAAAAACTGATCGAGGTGGTTTTTGGCCTCCTCATTTGAAGGAAAAATTTTGAAAATCAGTTCTGGTACTGATGTACTGTGAACACATCTTCTCCACACATATTGGCTAATTTATTTCTGGCTTGAACAGCATTTTTACCTTTTATAGCAAAAAAGAAAAAAATGACGAAAATGCTGTTTATTGCTCTCCATATTTAAAAGGGCACCATCCAAAAACTACTGCGAAGAATCAGCTGCACTTTTTCACACTCAAGCCTTGCTATATCAGCTCTTAAAACATAAAATGATTTTGCGGTTTAAGTATGAAATTGGGTGCGAAAAATGCAATTAAATCCTTTGTCAGGAAAAAACGAAATTACTTTCCGAACAACCTAATACATAATTAAAAAAATATTTTGTCAATTAATAATACATTAGAGATAAAATATAAATATTTTTATGATAAACATAGGTTGCTTTTTTAAAATTTCTTTCATCACTTTTTAAAAACTACAGCAAAGCAAAAACTCTTTAAAGTTAAGACATAGTTTTACATGTCCCAAGAGAAGATACAAGATGGACCATAAAGGTATGGAGTTATTCATTAAAAAAAATCACAGATTATTTACTATTTATTACATTCGCTACATTGCTATCTAATAACATTTAAACTCTTTTATTCTAACTTTTAACGTCAAATATCTGCAACCAATTTCTTTCTTACCTTTTCTAAAAATTTTAAATAATCAATTTCAAAGCGAAATGAAATATACGCTATCTCTCAAAATCAGAGATGTTAAATGAAAACAATTATCATATAATTCAAAAATAATTAAAATAATGACAATTATATTATAAGAAAGCATTAAGTTTCCAACTTAAGGTCTATTTCACATAAAGAATACGAAATGTAAATGAAAAGCATCATACAAAGTATTTGTATTTGGAAAAATTTAATGCACAAGCTAAAAATCAAATTTTGGTTTTTTGAAGAAGAAACACAAAATAATCAGCCAAATATTTATGAAGAGAAGCCAAATTTCACCAAACTTAAACAAGAATGAAATTAGAAAATGTACATTAGCATCAATAATTACAGAAAAAGAAATATGAGTTCAGAAATGTTTTCCAATAAATTATCCATAATAATATAATATTTAAAAAATTCTGCATAAGATAATAACTTGGTGAAAAAATAGACGACCAAAAAATTGTTACGAATTTTAACAAACTGATATCAAATCTATACTTAAAATAAAGCTCAGTGTGTGTGTGTGTGTTGGCGCTCTACAGGCCAGACCGTTGGACCTGCAGCTACCAAATTTGGTACTTGTATACCTTGGAGGTCCGGAAGGTGCACATAGGAGCCCTTTTTTCAAATTTTTAATTAGAATTTGAATTAATTAAAATTTAAGCGAAATTTCGACGTTTTTCCGCTATAACTTTCGAAAGTATTATTGCACAAACATGATTTTTATATCGATTTAAAGATAAAAAAATTAGCTTTCTAACGATATCAGTTTTTTAAATTTATAACGTAAGCTTCTATTTTTAAAGAATTTTTAAAGAAATATTTTAACCGTGTTTTTTTAGCACGTGACTGGATAAAATAAAAGAAAACAATGACGGGAGTTCAAAAAAAAAAAAAAAACAACAACTACCATCGTAAATCAAGTCTAAAGAAAAGCAACTTTTAGCACGTGACTGGATAAAATAAAAGAAGTATAAAATGTGATATTTAAAAAATAAATAAATGCAAAGCAAAGGTTTCTATAATCGTTTGCAATATCTATATCATTAACTCAATAAATCTTCTTTATTTGCGGTAAACCTGATGGAATTTAGACAGGATACGCATTGAAATCTCGACTTAATGGCATATTTATGTAATCGTTTGCAATATCTGTATCATTAATTCAATACTTTTTTTCCCTTTCTCGCTTTCTTTAAAAAAAAAAAAAAAAAATTAATATTTTGGCAACATCACCGAAAAAAATATTTTTAATATTTTGAAAGCATAACCGATAGATAAAACTGATTGATTTATAAAATTAAAGAATATTATTAGGAAAAGGTATTCTTTTAGAACTTTTCGTCCATCATCTTAAATCAAATATTGATTTCAGGTCAATCAATTCCCGGAATTACTTCAAGGCTAATGAATATGTGATTTAATTGAAAATTTTAGAACGCATTATTCATGGCGAATCAGCTGGTCGCCAAAGGCGGCTAGTAAATAATATAGCACACAAAATTACACAAAAATTTCAAGGCAAGATTGAAATATCTACTTTGTTTACAAATTTACGCTACTGAAATAAGGAAGCTTTTTTATTAAATAAAAACTTTTTTTATTGATTTATAACAATTAATGGTTCAGTTAATACATACCTAGTAATGAGACCAAAAGATGTTGAATTATTATTAGATCGCTTGACGACAGGAAAACCACAATGATTCGTTTCTAGTAAAAGTTTAGCCACTTGCGAAACAGATACTTCTGTTTCTATGGTTACAACAGGTTTTGACATAATATGGCTAGCTTCAAACAATTCCAAATTTAAACTAAAATTTAAAGTAAAATATCACATTTCACACTATTTTATTATAAAAAACAAAAATTCCTGCCAACAGTTTCTCATAAGTAAGAAACTAATTTTAATATTTAAAAGAAAATAAACAAAGTCAAAATATTTTTCTTTGTTAATAATCTTTTAAGAACGAAGTCTTTAAAAATCCAATTCTAAAAATTCACTGCAATGTTTTTTTCAAAGGAATTGTTATTTTGTAGTGGTTTTCGGCGAACTACCCAAAGTTTCTTTTTTGAAGAGGAGAGGTGTGGCAAACTTATCTTTACGATTTCAGGCAAGTCACTTATGATATAGGAAATAACTTTCAACTCAGTTTTTATATTAGTAATTTAGACATATATTCTCAATTGTATGCTATTCATATAATATACATTTCGGAATATTTTAGTTTTTCTATGATCTAGTTGAAAAATTCGGTAAATTAGTGTATGTAAATGACTGTCTATTAATTACATATCACATTATCCGACTAAAATTTAGTCATACCATTAAAATAATTCAAATTAGATATTGTACCTCACTTTTAAGGACATTTGCAAGAATTTATTTTATTATTTTAGCAGTATTTAATTTTTCAAATAATAATAACAATAGCTCAGTTCGTAAATTTGTGTTGCTATTCATATTAATGCAAATAATTAATAATAATTTTTATTTAAAGTTTCGCTTTTCAGTTTTATCATACTGATTCTAGAGCTTGTTTCATAAAAGTTTTATAAGGTAAGAATGCAGAAAATATGATGCCCACTATTAATATGTTAATAAAAATAATTCTTATATATTCTAGAATTCTTATATATTATATATTCTTCTTATTCTAGAAAGCATATATCTTAAGAAAAGATTAACTGATCGTTTCAAATTCTAACTGTAGCATGAAAAAAATGATAAAAACAATTTTTGAATTGACGAAAAACTTAACGTTAATTGGATATTTAACATTTTATTAATTGGACATTTTTTAATTCCTTTCCTAGTAAATTAAACGACAGTTTCTATTTCAAAGAAAAAGGGAAAACTTCTGAAATTACGATTCCAAACAGTAACGTTTTTTTCTCTGCGCAAATACTGTAATAAAGCATATTCGCTCCCGAATTGTAAAAGGGGAAAAGGCGCTGCCGAGAAACAGCTTCTTTTTTCCTTTTGAAAGACACTAAAAGTCTTTTGTAGAAAAACTTTAATTGTAAGCATATTCTTTGAATATATATAAAAACTGAAGTATTAAAAAAAAAAAAAATTAAAATATTGTCATACTACGAATTTTTATTCCATATAGATACAAAAGTTACATAACATGAACATTTATTTTAATCTTATACTTTCATCAGTCAAACATAGTTGAGAATCTTTACAAATGAGAGTGAGTAATTCAAGAAAAACAATTGGAGCCTTCGTTTCGAATTTCAGTTAACTAAAAATCAGCACCTGCGAAACAGCTATATCTTTTTTAAACTCTCCAAAATAAGTAAAAAATCTAATTAATTTTATAGTAAATAATTATTATATAATTAAATTGAAAAAGTAATTGTGATCAAATAAAAGTGGTTTGTTGCTTAAATGCAGACTCTGCCAAAAATACTAAAAGATGTAATATAGGGTGTAGCATTCCCAAACTAAAATGCAAGAACAGACGCTAATGATAAAACATATAGCATCAAGAATTAATGCAATAGAAGTTATAATGAGATATAGAAGAAACTTTTCTTCACTCCACAGAGCAAGATTAACAAACCATGACACAAGAAACAAAAGGCTAAGCAAATATAAGAAATAACTTATGTTTCTTAAAAATAATCACATTACTAAAATGATAACTCTATATTTTCCATTGTTTTTCATTCATATGCTTATACAGAATTTAAGGAATATTGTCGATTAGAGTGGAACGAAAACGATCAATTTTTGAATTTTAATTTGGAAGAGTGAGGAAAAGTTGCCTTTTGGTGTAGATAAAGTAAATTATAAATATGAGAAATACTGGTGTACGTTTTGAGGATATTAAAGTTTCATGAAATTGAAATTTTTGTTACATTTTGAATTTTTTTTACGAAATAATCAGCTTCTGATTTTTAATTTGTGATAGCGCGGAAAATTGCTTTTTGGCATAGATAAGATGAATAAAAATTATAAAAGATATTAGAACATATCTTGAGGTGCCGAAGGACGTTAAAGTTTCATAAAAGCGCACTTTTTGCAACTTTTTAAGGATTTTTGCATGCCTCGATTTCGGAATAAAAAGCCTTCATTAAGTATTATCATATGAATTAAAATATAAAAACAGCTTTACTTTTGCACTGGCATAACACTGAGTAGTCGTCTGAGCGGTTGTTATTGAGGTAAGGGAGAAATTTATCTGCGTTCGGTGACAAGGACTGTGCAGGATTCAAATTAGTAGTTTTGCAGGTTCAGTTGAGTTGGCGTCTCCTCTCCGTCTATTTTGCAACTGATTAAATTGATTTGTTAGTTTGTGCTTGTGTGCTGAGATGTGAGTAAAAGACGACAAATATCGGAGTGTTCTATTTTTTGGAAATCTAGTGATTTGCTAGAACACTAGTTTCCAAAACACACTATTGACGAATCTAGTGATACTTTTATATCAGACATAAGCTCAAAATCGCTGCTTCAGAGAAGGATTCTTCTGTAAGCGAAATATGTGACACTTTAGTTCCCATAATAGAACAAATATGATCAAAAGCTTCTATCTCCTTTGCTTCTAACAAAAGAATTTCACAAATGATAAAAGTTTATCATGCTAAATACGGGAATTTATTAAAGTCTTAAACAAACAAAATGTTAAAATAAGTTTAATTTCAACCTCACAGGATTTAGAGAAGAAACTAGACGTTTATTTAATATTGTTGATTTGCATTAAAAAGTAACAGTTATGGAATAAATGGTTCTAAACGCCAATGCTCTTACAGGAAAATGGTTACAGGTAATATTCATTTTGCTACCTCAAGCGCTTTGAGGAAGAAAGAAGCAAGAAAGAGTAAAAAACTACAAAGAATATTTAAGTTTAATCGAGAAAAGGCAAAAAATACTAGTGCATCAAAAACGACTACTGGCTACTATAGCAACGCTGAACACTGTCTTTTTACATAAAGAGGTAAGCAAATCAGATCAATCGAATAAAACTATCAAGTATATGTGCGGTTTAATATTAGAGAAAACTTCATGTAGAAGGCATCTGAAGCTGATCCAAGTAGTATAAGGAATTCGACTTTCCCTAGCTTCCTTACCACATGCAAGCAATCGAGAGAGCTGTGAAACTAGTAGCCGAATCTGCTCAAAATTTCTGTAGTTCATTCGCAAGAAAATGATATATAAGAGCAAAAATTAAATTAAATGCCAATTTGTCAAAACTTAATAAAAAAAAACTGTTTAATGTGATAATGAAATAGAAACAAACATTTTATAACTGTAACGTCTAAAATGATTAAGGATACAAAAGTACAAGAAATTCAAAATTGCACATAAAAATACATTTTTTGTTATTATACTTTGTAATTATTAATTTTTTCCAATTGTAATGCCTATATAAGTATTTAAAATCATCTTTTGTAACAATATATGAACAAAAAATTCATAAAAATATTTTATCAAAGTTTATAGTTTTTCAATTTTTTAAAACAAATTTTGAGCTTTTTTCGGCACCTTGAAAATATAAGAGAAATTTTATAGGCCCTTTTGAAAAGTTTCCATTTTTTCAATTTTCTTACAAATTTTAATCTCTTTGTGGCCCCTCAAGATAATGTAATATTTCAACCAGATTTCTCAATAATGTTTTTGAACCTAAAAGGCAACTTTTCTGCACTATTCCCAAACTGAAATCTAAAAAAATTGTAAGGCCAGTTTCGTTCCACCCTATTGCAGATGGTTTCCAAAACTGTGATAGGAAAAGTGTTAAAAATTTCTATTAACATGTTCTAAAGTTTGAATGAAAAATATCAAAAAGAAGATATTAGTGGAATTTTTCAAATTCTTTTTTAACATTCTGAAAGTTAAACTCAAAACATCTGGGGAGAGAAATTTTTTATACCTCCTTTTTATAAGGGTTGATCTTCACATTAAAAATCAGGAGTAATTATTTAAATTGTTGCTTTTTTCAGAAATTGATTGACAGTTTCAATTTGAAAGATTAAAAGATATTTTAATACTGTAAAATAATATGCTTAAAATAATGCTTCAGGCAACAACTTTATCCCTAAAGAAAATATTACCTGAGTGTATTAAAGAAAATAACTAACTCTGATTCAGTTAAAAATATTTTAGGTAGTTACGATCTAACATACAATAATACTAATATATGTATTACTTTCTTGTTCCATCAAAAAGTACTACGGGCTCTGAATCTAAAAATGGAATGCATTTCAGTTCCAGCTGAGCATGATAGAAAGGATGAGTCACATAATCTCCAACCCATTTAGAGACCATTATTGCAACCATAATCAATAGAAGAAACTGCACATCATTTGTTAGTTCCACCTGCCAGAAAAAATGTAATTTTTAATATATTTAAAATAGTACAATAAATAAATAAAAACTAAGGGAAGCTTAATATAATGAGGACAAAAAGTATATCATAAATTTCTTTTATAATCAAGGAACACTAATAAATATTTATTCAAAAATATTACTAAAATTCTAAAAAATATTTTTAAGTAAATAAATTAAACATTTTTTATTGACTCAAAATATGACTATAGTTAGATTAAATTTAAGAAAATTATTCAAACCATTATGACAGTCAAAGACATCGTAAGACGAGACACTCCACCAAAGAATGCTGCAGCACCTATCAAAGCAAAAGCACCAGGATCCAACCATGCCCAATACAAATCAGTTTGAATCCCAAATATTTCAACCATGGTCTTACCAACTATGCGACCCATCAAACCACCAATAAACCTTGAAAGAAAACATCAACGAAAAAATTGTGAAAACGAGCAAATGTACAAAATGAAGTAGAAAAAGTAATACAAATTTTTTTGCAATAATAATGTCGGAAAATAGCAATTTGACATGAGCTAAATGTTTGAATAATATTTAATAAGAAGAATTTATTATTTTTTTCCTCCATTTAATTAATGTATTTATTGAGAAAAAAAGAGGAGAGAGAATATATCGGAAATCTTTATATAATTTTGAAAACATTCTATATCAATACAAACGAATTTGTAAAATGTTTCTTTAAATATATTCATTTTTAAATACGAAAAATAAAAGGGGCTTTTTAGAGATGGTGAGCACATATTTTATCTTTTGAATTGATATTATCTCAAAGTTCAAGAAACAAATTCTTCAAATATCGATGGAATCTCAATAAATTTGCACATTAAAAAATAATGCATTCAAATCCCCAAAATTTTATTTTAAGTCTATATATTAATAACTATGAATAAAAAGCCTCTTTTAAAATGCATTAAATGAAAGACCCAAGATTAAAGTGATATTTGCCCAAGACAACTTATAATTAACATTACAAAAATCATTTAGTATTATTTCGTATGCATGTGAATAACACAATAATGATGTATGGATTTTAAAATAATCATTTCAGAGAATTTTGCAGATAATAGATATAAGATATTCTGAAGTCAGAGTATTCAATTTAAAACAAAATTTAGCTATATTGAATGATTTAACAGAGGGTAGTTTCTTTTATCGTTTAAATGTTAGTAATACCTTCTACCATCAACCTCTTTGATGACTTTCCATTCATTAGGTTTTAATATATTAACCCTCTGACTGCCTAATTTGTGGACCGAAATCGCCTCAAAAATTGTGTATTTTTGTATGTGCACATTTTAAAACTATGTATATTGGAGAGTTGAAAAACGCCTTTTTTTCTTTCTAGAAAATATTTTATATATGGATTTTTTTCATGAGGAACTAAGTTGCCAGAAAAACCAAATTCAGATGTTATCACCAAAAAAATTTTTTAAAATAAATTTCTATTTTTTGCATAATATAAAGAAGTAAAATGTATAAAATTTAAGAAGGAGGAGGAATATTCTTCATATCAAATTTGCACCATTGCCTAACGCTTTATAAGTTTATTGAATCATGATCAGAATCCTCTCTATTTGAGGAGCAGTCCAAAAAATCTATATCACTATCGCTATCAAAATTGAAATCGCTTTCAGAATCTGATAAGTTATCAGGAATATACTCTTCGTGAATCGCTGAACGTTTTCTATCAGCTATTTCTGTAAGAAAAAAATCTGCAAAAAGTGAAGTTTTAGTGGTGGTATTACAGCTGCATTCAAATACTGCAATTTAGAGGACAACTAACAACATCTGTTTGCCAAAACGTAAACTAAACGTCAAATACTGTATACAATTTATTTCCATGGCTAATTGACTGAAAAATGGGATGCGCTCCTCAATAAAGGAAAAAACACACGCACACACACATGCCCAAGAAAATCGTGGGATGAGTAGATTTTGTTATATTTCATATGCCCTTGGAAATCGCGGGATGACCAGCCAATTAATGAAAGTTTTACAGAAGAGGATTTTTTCATTTAATGATTTCGGATCTTCCTTACCTTAAATGTGATGTTCTTATGCCTTTAGCATAGATATACAGATAATTAATACCTATGCAATATACAAGGTGATCAAAATCAAAAGACTCTTACTCTGAGCTCTCTATACAGCCAACTACTCAGTGTAATGACTCCAAAATTGTTGGTGTCAAAGATGATGTTGTACGACAGAAAAACAGATGGTGTACGACAGAAAACAGTCTGAAGAAACAAAATATACATTTGTAACACATTTTATTAGAACACACGAAATGTTAAATCATAAAAATTTTATCGATGTAGGAGAAACTGCTTAATACGGTTCCCTTCTTCAAGACGTAAAATCTGCATACTGTGGGCAGCTTGTTCCATTACGGATCGTAATTAATCGGTTGAGATGTTTCTTGCATGCAGAGCGGTACTGCTTTCAATTCTGTCAAGATTACTTGACGTCCTTGATAAACAATATTTTTTAAGTATCCGCCAAACTAAAACTCACAGGGACTAAAATGTGTGAAAGGATATGGTTAGGTTGCCGGAAACGAGCAATAAATTACTCTATCATTACTAAAATGCTGCAGAAGAAAATGCTGTACACATAGTCCAATGTGTGGATGCGCTCTGTCTTGCATAAAGGTAACTGAATCAAGACAATGGCGTTGTTGCACTTAGTGTACAACTAAGATTTCGAGCATGTTTTGGTACCTCCTAATCTTTAGCGTAAATTCTCAAGTCGATAAAGCTCTCGAAGCTGCAGCTGAAGTATTTCGTTTGCTTTAATAAAACAACTTCACAAGCAAAACACGAAGCTATCGCTGAAAAGATTGACATTTCTCCAGCTTTATCCTGTTTTATGCTCAGAACAATAGGGCAACTTAGCAAAACAGGGGTTTATGCAAATTTGTATGCTTACAGTGGTAAATTGAAGTTACAATGACAGTTTAAGACTCTTCATTATATATATATATATATATATATATATATATATATATATATATATATATATATATATATATATATATATATATATGCAATAGAAATTAGAAAGGAAAATTAGATTGAATGATGCGTGTGCAAATTATTTGCGATTATTTATGACTTTTTAGCATATTTTCTGTTGTACAGCGCTATTACACCGAGTAGTTCGCTATATAGAGAGCTCAGAGTAGGAGTGTTTTAATTTTGATCAACTTGTACATAAATATTGGTAGTATTAAATTTAATATTTCAAAGAGAGTGAAAATTGAGTAATTTCATATCAAAGTTTCTAAATAAAGCAAAAGATGTATATAAACAATTAATACAGTCAAACTAGCGCTTAACAAGAGCTTCATACACACATTTTAGGAATAACTACTCCACTTGAAATTGAAGTTCCAGCGGCCCAGCATGCAAGAATAAAATAACAAGGAAGAACAACTAAGAGTGATAAAAAATTAAATTCGAGATGAGTTTCACGGGAAAAAAGGTGATGTATAGCTCTGTCACCAGTCAAATATAACAGAGTAGCCGCTGAAAAAAAACATCCTGATATTTAAATCTCTATAGTAAAAGCAAAACAGAATAAGATACGATAATCTGTAAGAAAAATCAACATGTGGTAATAAAAAAACTTTTTGACAACTACTCCGTTTATTTTTCATTTCAAATTTTATAAGACATTATACTTTTCCAATATTGAACAAAAGATTAACAGATTTAAACATTGCAAATGTACATCAAATAATGATTTAAATTCGCATGCTTGAGAACAAAATTTTAAATGAGGAAAATAAAATAGCCAAAATTAGTTTATTATTATTATTATTATTATTATTAATTCGGAGTTTTTTATAATACTTTTCTTAAAGTATTTCTGTTGGGATTACAAGAAGAAAAAATTGCAAAGATTATGACTCTAAGTATTTGTATTCCTTTTCTCATTCTGTATTCAAATATAAAAATTTCACCATATGAAATATACGAAATTATAAAATTAATGCAAAAAAAAAAAAATATATACTTGTTAGAAAAAATCATGCAAAATATTAGTTTTTGCTAAATTTTCGAAAGATAATGCAAAATAGAAATATTGCAAAATTAATATAAATCAAGATTTTTTATACATATTTTTTATGTCCATTCAGTGCAGGAGTGAGCAAAGAATATTAAATATTGAATGACGTTGTGTATTTCTAATGTTTATACGATTTCTACTCTGATATTTTAAATTCAACGGGAGTTTGGGTAGAACCAACCTTTAAATGGATATCAGCTAGACTTTAAATCATAGTTTATACATCACTCATTTAATGACTGTATTTTAGTTTCCAAAACAATTCAATTAATGATTCAGAATCACAAAAATAGAAAATATTTATCATAAATAATTGCTGTGCCCGACCACACGTTGCTATGGCTCAGTCTGGTTAAATGAGGAGAGAGTGAGAGAAAGGAGAAAGTTATGTTTCAAATATGATTGATTGTAGAATTTTCGGGGATGTACAATATTTTTTGTAGCTCCATCATCTGGGCACATGAACAGATTATCTGGTTTTTCGAATCTAGAACACTCAAAATATAATTGCCATGTGAGAAGAATCCTTATTTAGATCAAAATCGCACAATTCTGAACATTAGCCCAAAGCTTTGTCAATGACTTCAAACGTAATTCAAATTGGGTATTGCAATCTCCTAAATTGAAATGCAATATTTGTTGAAATCACAGGTATACGAAGAACGAGGACTTCTTCGTCATTGAAAGGTTCTGTCAAAATTGTTGCTTCCACAACATTTTTCATTAATTTATTTACTGCAAAATACGGCTGTTGCAAAGCTTTGGTTGATTGATATTTCGAAAACATGACAATCGGTACGCCAATTTTCATTTGCAGTAAGTTCGATGGCTTCGCTGGCAAATCTGAGTGAAATAATAATAATAAAAATGTCGTTGGATAATTAACCGCTGTTTCCACAATAGTGTTGAGGGACATATGTAACTGCCTCGATTTGAATGTTAAACAAAATATTATTGTTAAACACATAAATATCTTTGTTCTTGGCAGCAAGAGAAATCTCTCAGTCATTCGTGATTCTTATAACTGGTTTAAATAGTGAGAAATATTTTATCAATAAAGTCTTCTTTTCATGTCATTAAATACAATTTATGAGAATGAAATTCATCCAGTGGTCAGATCAATGGCACCATTCTGTTCCAAATTTCTGGCAATTAATAAGAGAATATCTCAGCTAATCAATCATTTTTAGCAGGGTACTTATAGTCGTATTTAATTACGTCTTCATACTTAGTTGCAAAGTAGGGTGTTTCAAACAAGTATTTATTTCATCCGCTAATGTCAGTTAAGGAATTTACAGGCAATATTTGCCTAAAAGTTTTCGCAAGTAATATTTATGCGTTTATAAATGGTCCGATATTTCTATGCAGATTTTGTAATACGTAATGAAAATGGATGAAGAGACTCGAGTGAATTTTTATGAGCCATTGTGCATTATCCCAAAAAATGAGTTTAATTTCTGAAATACTTTTTCCATATTGGATGCTTTGGAAATATTACATAAGAGTTTCAATGAGCTGTATGTTCAATGGAAGTGGAATGAGTAGATCGTTCCAACTGGCAGTTCTTCCGACATTCTTAGAGCAATCTCGCATATATTTCCATGGCAAAAGACAAGGCATATCATTTTGGGAAAGAATTGCAGCCAGAGTTAATCTAATGTGAATGTTTTTAAAGTTTCTCCTGGCGCATCCATTCAACATTTTTCCTGCCCTGTTATAAACAATTTGTATTATTGGATTGTAAATAATTTTTTTTGCTGAAAAATATGATTAGAAATACTTGGTTCTACATACGACATAATAAAAGTTGTAATTTTGTTCACGGCGCATTTTTACATCGGACACAGCAATAGCAGATAGATCCGGTAATAGGATTATCATTTGACTCCGAACTTTGTTCGCGATTTTTAAGCACAAATATTCAGTTATTACCACAGCTTCGTTATAGATTTATGCAATGAAATACATGTTCATACTTCAAGTTTTTCCTTATGAATTCAATATAAAATATCTTTGATCATACGTCATTTATTTCTCCCACAACTCTGTAGGAGATGATGGAGAAAAGGTAGTCAGTATGATTGCCAGCAATGCAGGAATTTGATCTGAATGTGACGTGTTGCCATTGTCACTAATGTATACATCCCAGTCGTTTTTCAGTAAATTCAGAGCCAGATATGCATTGCGGAAACTGGCATCGTAACGCCGTACACAATTCCCAAATAATGGAAAGATGCTGTATCAGGGATATTTATTAATAGTATGTGAAGAAAGAAGCGTTCATATCTTGATTGGGATGCCTTTTGTATAATCTATCTATCGTAGTATCTAACATGCTATATTATCCGTCGATTCCCTTTCCTCTTTTATTGCGATGCAGTAAAGGCGGATATAGAATCTACCAATTAGCTACTTCGATATACTAAAAAAAGTTTCCCGTTTAGATTTCTGTCGTTGCAAATTTACCGTTATCTTCTGTGTAAAATATATCCATGGTTTCCTGTAACTATGTTGAATATCAGTGCTAGATTATTAGAGATGCTCCAATTATTTCTCGTCTATCAGGCATGATGAAATATGATTCACTGTACCATAAGGTACATCAAATTTTTCGTTTCAACTTCATCCTAATCGACGCTAAAAGATAAATGACAACGCTATGATAAAATAAACAGCCAATTTAATTCCAACAAAATGTCACACGAAATAATTAAATTAAAATGAAAATAAATCGAAATTTAAGAACATTCAATTCAACAATGCAATCGGAAACATAGATATGAAATCATAAAAGAATATAGCGTGTGTTGCTTTTACCTCCAAGAGATGGCGTTGATTTAAATGGCGCTTTCTGTTAAACTATATAATTAAAAACGAAATAAAAAAATTGTTTTTACCTGTTACAGGTGTGGCAACTATCCAATAAGTATGTAATATCCCTCTTGTATTAGAATGTGACATGGTGTCAAAATTCCAAAACAATCGGTGAATTCCGGAGATTACCGACTTTGAACAAACATTTACATTTTTATTTAAATAGATTAAATTTTTAATTGAAAATATCAGTCGAGAATCTCATTAAGAAAAAAATCTTGAGTTTTGAATTTCATACATCAACAGCTTGTATTAAAGAAAGATTGTGGAATATCTAAAAAATATATGAATATTTATATGAATTACAAATGAATTTCTAAAGTCAATATCATAAAATATTAAGCTACTGAACTAGTCATCTCATTTAATGCAAACAATTCTACTTGCTGATTTAATATTTGAGAAGTATCATACTACAGTATGTTGCAAAATTGAATACAAATTTAATATAAACATTTGAAAACAAACTAGTAGAAGATATATATATTCAACTTTTTCTAAGAAATTTAAAACATAAAATTAATATATTTCTCAAGAGAGACAGAATTATTTATCAAACGGGAAAAATCTAGTTGCATTCATGATGTATAAAAAATATTCATAAAATCTACACAATGGAAATTAATTTTAAAAATCAAACACAAATTACCTTCATTATAACTAATATTATATATATTCGTTTTCGGAATATTTCCACTTTTATTAATAAAACAATTATAGGATTCAACACTTTTTTCTATTCGAATTCCATTTGGTAAAGAACAATCGCCGTTTCCGTCCATATGATCACAAGCAAATGTAGAACACGGCAGCAATGTCGGAAGAAATACAGATAATGTTCCCATTATAATCTATTAAAGAAATAAAATAATTCAATGTTTCGAATTTGATATGTTTTATATTAAAAAGTACTAGAATATAGTTTGTCATGTATGTCAGGTAGGTCGAGAGACGATACGATTCGTTTTACATACACGCAAAGAACATTTATTAGCATTAAGACATACAGGCACGAACGAGTATAACAACAACTACAACGAACAAGTACAACACGAAAACTACGGCACACCGCCTGGAAGGCTCTCTCATCTGGCTGTTGCCAGATACATAACAGTTCCTCCCCGACAAAATATAGAGTCACAGATCGAGCCTCTTTGGAGGTCTCCTGATTCGGGTTGAGCGTCGGAGTGGCACATAAGATTTCGGATTTCCGGAAGCGTCTGGTACCGACCCAGGTGGCATATCATCACCTGGAGTGGCAGGTACAGGTACATCTTTAGATTCAGGGACAACTTCAGGTACAGGTGCAGGCGGTTCCGATTCAGCAACATCATCGGATACTGGCTCATCTGGAAAATTCAATTCTTTATCGTAAATTGGAATTTCAGTAGCAGCTTGGGATAATTCAATCGACATCCCACATCTCCTTATTTGATCTACGTGTCTCTTCCAAATTTCATTTCCAACTTGTATGCTATAACTCAAAGTTCCATCTCTGTTTATAATTGTTCCAATTTTCCATTTGTTAGGTCCGGAATAATTT
>JAPMOQ010058975.1:5013522-5140509 GCA_026543055.1 Argiope trifasciata
ATGCTAATTAGGCACCGAAAATTCAATTATGCGAAAATTAAATCGTTTCAATCGTGGAAAAATAATAAGCATGGTGTTTATATTCATTTAAGAATATCAGAAATGAAATTTATTCTGAGTGTTGAATACATGTAGAAACTTGTTTTTTTTTTAAATATATATATTTATGAGGAGTCTTGAGTGCGAAAGAAATCTTGTTTTCGTACAATAAGACAAGCCGCGCATTTGCATCCAGCAAAAGTCATTATCTTGAGATAAGACCGGAACAGCTCGGAACTATGACTTTTTGTGAAATGAGAAACTGCCTGCATGTGATCAATAGGCTCCGCTGCCCGCCCCGCCAGAACTATTTGTGGGAGGTCTATTCCAAAAACATGCATCATTGTGTAAGGGACTTTCCCTCCCCCTATGAATGACTCCGTTTTTGTTTGAGAGCTCCCATTGGACAGATCGTATCTATTGTAACTTTCCATCGTGATCGCAAGAGCTGTAGTTGAAATATCAACAATACGATACGATCATGGTAAGGGTGTGATTTGAATCAAACCCTTCCATGAAAAGTATTGATCACTGGTATCTGTGACTTTCTGATACTGGTTACATAATAACCGTTCTGAAAATATTCGTTATCCCTATCTATAGTGTGTTGCAAAATGAGAATATTGGAAAGTCAAGGTCAATAACACGTTATTACGCTCTTCTCTGTGAATCACAGGAAAGGGTGAAATTACCGTTCCGATAAATTTCAGTGATATGCAATTCAACGATCCGATAATTCCTAAAATAACGGGTCCGTTCACTTGTAAGCCCACTCTCAGATTTCTCTTTTTCCCTTTAAGCGTTAAGGGAAGGAACCCTTAAAGATTACACCCCCCGATGGTTCAAAGACACAAAAGAAGACTGTTTTGTATTTCTGGGATTTTCTATCCACCGCCTGGAGGGTCGGGATCGGTCGATACTCCTTTTCTTTAGCCGAATTCCAAAGATCGAAGAATCTTCAGGGGGGTTACGTGTCCACCCCCCTTGACCCGCTTGCGGTTTTCAGAGATGTCGTCTCAGGCCGTCTCAGTTTTGATAGCGCAATGTCATTTTCAAGGACTTATACATTTGCGGTTTTAGTTGACAGTAATCTACGATTCTTTTTATTCCCTCTCCACTTACAGCATATTTTCCTTTGGCCGACTTGATGAATAAAATATTTTTTTCGATACATTTTTCGGTATTTTAATAAAACTTGAAATTCATTTTACTTGAATTTATGCAGTTTTGATAATTCTATCTCATTTCTGCTTTTTTTATTACGAAGAATTATCCGCTTTTGTTATGAGATTTCATGGTATATTAACCTGAAAATGATTAATTTTATGTTCATAAAGTAAAAGGGCAATTTTCTTGAAGTGATTATTTCCCACTCGTTGCATCACCAAGAGATCTTATATTCTTTTTCGTTAAATATATTTTGAAAAAAAAAAGAATTACCGTGTAAATATTTCTCATACAAAATAATACTTTTATGGATGTAATCTTAGTAAAAGAATTTTATTTCTTTAATACAATTAGAAAGAATCATTAGATGAATGGATTATCCCAAGCATAACTAATTTTATATTCCTTTTAAAGGCTTTTTTAAATTTTTTGTAAACTATTTTGAAAAAAAAAAATTCTAAAATGCTTGTTTTAAATTTAATTTCTTAGGATGGATGACATAATATAATTATGCATTGTTCTGAAATGAAATTTCTTTTACAATTGAATTTCTCCATTTCCTACATTGTTTACTTCTTTGAAGCGTCACATATTGAACAAGATACTGCTTTCCTCTTCCGCAGATTTCCCTCCCGGTAGGAACACTTATTAATTCCCAGTCACTGGAAAGCAGTGTCAGTGTTGCTTCTCGCGTCGAATTTGTGAGAAAAATAGATCTTTCGTTTGGTTTTTCTCTTTTTTTTTTTCGAATTACAGATTCTTTCTTTCTTTTATTATTCTTTTTTCGGACTAGGGTTTAGCTTAAAACATCATATTACTATCATAAGAAAGTTGTGGAGAAAAGAACGGGGGGGGGGGGAGACGTTGTAAGTGAGGAAGATAAGATAACGAAATTGTTTAGAAACCCATTCTTCCCTAGGTGATTAACCCCCCACAGCTGGGAAGGAAGAAGAGTGAAAAAAGTCCATTTCTTTTTTTAAAGTACTTTTTTTTAAGTAATCTTTTGAGGAATAGAGATAAATTTTAGAAAAGCCATACTCAGATTATTTAGCCGCCCAGAGGTATATATAATTTTTGCTTGATACGGTTCGGGTTGTTAATAATTGTGCCCAATCTCGGGAATTTTTTAAAAAATATTTAAACGAATTAAAGCATTGTTATGACATTGGATTCTAAAAATTATTCCCCGAAATTAGGGGTAAAGATTTAAATCTTGAAACAAATAAACAAACAAAAGATGTGTATATATTTGTATAATTTTGTATATGGTTTGATATTATGTTTTGCACTACTATTAAAAATTTCTATCAGTTGTTTTGTGTGTCTGTGTGTACATTTTTAAGAGTAAATAGAGCTGATTTAATTTCATAGTACCGAAAAAATAGCATTGTTAGAATATTTTATAACCGTTAATGAATTAAAATATTAATTATTTGCTCTGCATTTTAATTAATTTTTACTAACCACATTGTTTTATAATATTTACTAAAATGCTACGAATAGTACGTTTGCTTCTTCATTGAAATAAGAATTTTACCTTATTAAATGTTTCAATTATTTTTCATTAATAACCTTATTCTACAGCATTATTCTACAAATTTACTGTAGAAGCACTTAGGAGTTTAGCTTTTTCACAATTTTTCTATAGGTTAAATTCCCAGTTTTAATGTGTAGACATTTGCTTTAAGTAATCCTTCTAGTGTGATTTAAAGCATTTGAAAATATTTGAGGCAACATTCAATCGGAAATTCTAGAATATACGCAATGGCATCATATTACAAGCAACAAATACTATTATTAATAAGTATCCATCCAACTGTCATTTAAATACATTTTTTAAGACTGCTTTATTAACTCTCTTTTTTGCATAAAATCGTATAGTCTCCATAAATCTCGCATTTTAGCTTCATTAATTTTTTTTTACACTAAGTCATCTAAGTTATATTTTAAGAACATTTTAAATTTAAATCTACAATAATCACAATCAAGATTTGTGAATTAAATATATCCGCCAGCAGTTTTTAAGACATTCTTAAAAAATTATCAATTTCAAGTTTTGTGAGCAATAAAATAAAATTATTCTGATTACATTTTTTTTATTTAAAACTAAAGCTCTAAAAGATGCAAGAAGTCGAAAATAAAATAAGATTGCAAGTACCAGAAAAAGTGGTGTTGGAAAAACATATTCAATTCTCCACATGTGTTTAGTAAGTGTCTATTTAAACGAAAGATATTGATCTCCCTTTTCAGATAGTGTTTTTTCCCAGAAGTCAAGTCAAAAAGGTGATGAAGGGCAAAAGAACCCAGGGAAAGGGGGAATGAAGTACGGACCTTCCAAATTCAAAACATCTGCTGATTTTCTGTAAATCTTTTAGCCACACGCCGACTTCAATTAGCAAGCATTTTGAAACGTTTTCACATTTAACACACTTCAAAAAAAAAAAAAAAAAAAAAAAGAGTAAACTTTTAGGATGAAATTTTATTTGAAATAATACTTTTCTAATGCTTTCACATTTTAAATCTTAATTCTTGTAGAGAAATTGACGTTTTAGGGGAAATTGATTTAAAAAAGTATTTCTTTCTATATCATTTAAGAAGTCATTAATTCACCAAAAATGAAATTTATTTCATTTAAAAAGAAATTTAAGTTTTTCTCCAAACAATTTTATGTGCAGACAATAATTTTGAACGGAAATGCTTGTACATATAAGGAAACTAAGAATTACACACAATACATACGTGCGTGAACAAAATGGTTGTCATATTCAAATTAGTATTTTTGTGAATCTATTTTATCATAAAAGAATTTCAAAGCCACTGTTCTGTTTTTAATCTTTCAAAATTTTTATTAATTACTATGCAAATTTACAATGAAACTTTTTTTGGAACTCAGAAGGTTTGAAGTTGAAAAACATTCAGCCAATGAGATTAAACATTTACCAGTAAGAAAATAATTAATTCGATATTTTGTCCTTTTTATGACATCTATCAGGAAAGAATTAATATATTTTGTGTTTAAGGTATAAAAAAGATTTTTAGCTTTTTGTAATTAAAAAAAATGAAAAAAAAAAAAAACTTTTTTTCTATTAATTTTTTATTAATCATTTATTGACGCTGATTAAATCGGATATTTGAAAGGTAGGAATCTTTTTGATGATACTCTTTTTTTGTCAAGTTAAATTAAGTTACATTATTGACTGATTTATTTTTTTAAAAATTCTACGGAAGACAAATATTTTTTTTTAAAATTATGTAGTTTAATATAAAATGTTTTATGGAAATTTATTATGTACTGAGATTTAGGGATTACTTTCAATTTTATTACCTTGTTAAAGGTTAAAATACACAAATATAAGAGGTGGCTTTCACAAATTGAGGTCTTTAAAACCTTTATAATTATATTTATATTAGTGAATAATGTATTAATTTTACTGTTATTTTTTTCATTTCCTAAAAGTATATAATATTGCAAGACACAAACACCGTATTTATTGTACATGATATCGATTTTTTAACGTTTTATACGAAACATGAAAATTTACAATAAACATTTTTTTTTAAAATGCAGAATTTATTTTAATATTTAAGAATGTTAATTTGAATGTATTTTAGTTTTGATAATAATTGTTTTATAATTAATTTAGTTTTATGTTTTTTTAATACAGTTTGCGTAGAAAAAATAAAATACAGTTTGAATAAAAATAATATGTAAATAATACAATACACATAACTGACAATCGAAAAGCTGGTAGTAACTCTTTTGCTGCAATTTATATTCCTTTATTTTTAGAAATTTTTATTCTATTTTTAAAAACTTTGGTTTAAATTGATTGAGACTCACAAAACATTACTGGTATTTTCTTAATTTTTTTGTTGCAAATTTATAATATTTTGTTTTCAATTACAATGATTTACGTTTTTTTTAAATGCTTCTAGACCACTTTATAGAAGGAGGGAAAAAGCAAAAGAAATTTAATGTTAAATTGGCAATTTATCTAACTTTAATAAATTAAAAATATCACAAAGAAAATCAATTTATTGCAAAAGTAAACAAAGAAATATTTTTAATGCGAACATTATAATTTCTTCCTGTTCAATTCCGAAATCCATGAAATTTTAATAAATGGAGCATTTTTTTCTTTGCTAACTATAATCTTGATGTTATGTAAACAAAAGTATTGATATATACGTGATGCCAACATTTAGAGTGTCTGTCATACATTAAAAAATATTTACATTTGAATGAATTTCTGTACATCCCCCAAGATGTTTTTAAAAATCCATGAAGCCAATCATTTATCATTGGTAATTGATTTCAAATATCCCTTTAAATTTAAAAAGAGCTTGAAAATAAGCCATAAATCTGTTTTTAAAAAATTCTACAATCATTCAGAGCAATGCAATTCTTATGCTAATTAGGCACCGAAAATTCAATTATGCGAAAATTAAATCGTTTCAATCGTGGAAAAATAATAAGCATGGTGTTTATATTCATTTAAGAATATCAGAAATGAAATTTATTCTGAGTGTTGAATACATGTAGAAACTTGTTTTTTTTTTAAATATATATATTTATGAGGAGTCTTGAGTGCGAAAGAAATCTTGTTTTCGTACAATAAGACAAGCCGCGCATTTGCATCCAGCAATAGTCATTATCTTGAGATAAGACCGGAACAGCTCGGAACTATGACTTTTTGTGAAATGAGAAACTGCCTGCATGTGATCAATAGGCTCCACTGCCCGCCCCGCCAGAACTATTTGTGGGAGGTCTATTCCAAAAACATGCATCATTGTGTAAGGGACTTTCCCTCCCCCTATGAATGACTCCGTTTTTGTTTGAGAGCTCCCATTGGACAGATCGTATCTATTGTAACTTTCCATCGTGATCGCAAGAGCTGTAGTTGAAATATCAACAATACGATACGATCATGGTAAGGGTGTGATTTGAATCAAACCCTTCCATGAAAAGTATTGATCACTGGTATCTGTGACTTTCTGATATTGGTTACGTAATAACAGCTCTGAAAATATTCGTCATCCCTATCATGGACCACAAGCCTCTCACTTTCGCATTTCGTCAAAAATTAGAAAAAGCATCACACCTCGACAACAAAGGCACCTTGAATATATCGGACAATTCACTACAGATATCCAACATATTTCTGGTAAAGAAAATGTAATCGCTGATGCCCTGTCAAGAATGGATGAAATTCATATTCCCTCCCAAATTGATTACGAAGCCATATCCAAAACTCAAGAGACAGATACGGAATTGAAAGAAATATTTCCTTAAAGATGCAAAAGTTGCCCGTTGTTGGAACAAAATTTTTTATTTACTGTGATACTTCTCGAAATTCTCCACGACCATATATACCAACAGATTTCAGAAAATCAGTATTTCACAGTGTTCATAGTTCCTCACATCCGGGAATCAAATCTACAGTCAAACTTCTGACATCAAAATTTGTTTGGCCGTCAATCAAAAAAGACACCAGATATTGGACTAGATGCTGTCTACAATGTCAAAAATCGAAAATTTCTAGACATGTCCACAGTCCATATCAACAATATAAAACCGTCAGCCAACGATTCAGCGAAATAAACTTGGATATCATTGGCCAATTACCATCTTCAGAAGGTTTTCGTTATTGCTTAACCATCATCGATAGATACTCCCGTTGGACAGAGGCTATTCCGATTTCAAACATCACAGCCGATACAGTTGCTGACACACTCGTTAAAAATTGGATTTCACGCTTTGGATCTCCTATGATCATTACAACCGATCAAGGAACGCAGTTCGAATCCCAGCTATTTTTTGAATTATCAAAACTCATTGGATTTAAGAGGAATCGAACAACAGCGTACCATCCACAAGCCAACGGCTGCATCGAACGCTGGCACTGAACACTCAAATCTGCCATAATGTGTCATACAAATCCAAGGTGGACACGATCACTTCCGATCATTCTCCTAGGACTACGCACAACTTGGCATTCGGATTTCAACTCTACACAGCTGAACTACTTTATGGGGAAAACATCAGACTGCCTTGTTACTTCTTTGAAAACACAAAATATGAACCTCAGTCTGAATTTATCAAAATGATACAAGAACACTTAAATAAACTAAGCCCTGCCCCTTTTACAAACCATTCAAAGCAAAAGCCATTCATTTTTCGAGACTTGACAACTTGTTCACACGTCTTTGTAAGAATCGACAGCATTCGTCAAAGTCTTCAACCACCTTACCAAGGGCCATATGAGGTGCTAAATAGAACTGACAAAAATTTCACCATCAAAATGAAGGGTAAAAAAGTCAAAGTGTCAATCGATAGAGTAAAACCCTGCTTTTTGGATAACTCTGACGATGATGACACAGCAGATTATCAGGCCAACAGGGACTTTCAAGCAAAGACAATCCCAACCGAGCATCTGCAAGAAACTCCTTCAACGGGATTTAAACCCAAATCTGATCAGCGCTCATGTTTTCGGCTACCAAACCAAAATGCTTCAAAAGCTATCAAGAAAGTTAGGTTTGCACAGAGTCATTTTCCACATCAACCAGACGTGTAGTTCGACGCCTTGCTTGTTACCTGTAAAGACTTTTTATCGTTCGGTACCTCACTCGGCAGGGAGTGATGTGGTGCCCAAATTCTGATTGCTGAAGTAATATTTTTTGACTGACTCACTGTATTTCCGCACTTTTTATGATGTATCTAAATATATTTACTATGTTTTTCCGAGTTGGCAACCGGAAATTGCTTTTAAAATTAATGTTTACTTTTGCTTCTGTTAATAAAGTTGTGTTTCGTAGAGTCGATGTTTTTCCAAATGATTTAATTGGCTTAATTCTCTAATATGCATGCATTACATCAAAATTTCTCCACAGATGCATCATAATAAAAGTTTTATTATATTTAAAATAGTCCTTATTATTTGTAGAACGAGATGTTATGCCACACAGAAGGTCGTTTAACAAAAATTTTAAGGTATGGGTATATCTTCTAATGAATACAAAATTTATATTAGAAAGCTGGATGTAGTAATTACAAGGACAGTAAAAATAGAATCATAAAGTAAATATGCAGTTTTTTATTTAAAAATCATAGAAACCAAATCATTAAAGATGATTACTTGTGTTCTAAGGAAATATTTCAGACAATTTTTATAAAAAATTGCTTTTCTACACAATTTTGGTATAAATTTGGATTAAAGTGAGTTAAAAAAGCCTAGTTAAGGTATAATTGAGAAGTTTTAAAAAATTTAAAACTTGGCATTGAAATATATACAATGTTCTACAATGCACTACAGAATTACAAAAAAAATATTGATTCGAAAAATTAAGCTGATTCACAGCAATAAAAGAAATCCCTTTTCGGGAATTTTGAAAAAGTATTGAATGAAATAAGATAACTTCCATTCATAATGAGTTATTAAACATTAAAAATTTTAAAATGAAACATATTTTTGACAAACGTGTCCTTATAAAACTATAACAATATAAGATAGAAGCATATTTGTTAAAAAATGCAAAAGCCATGTTAAATATGCAGGAGCAAAAGATATATTGAAAAAATATTTAGATAAGCAAAATCAATATTTAAAACATCCTTTATAGCTTTAAATAATGATTACAATTAGTATTATTAAACGGAAAAAAAAATACATGCACAATGAAAGGTATCAAAATTATAACTGAGGCAGCAATCTTATTAAACAATTGTCTTGGAAACATATACACAGTAAAATGAAATTTAAAAAAAATATCAAGACTTTAAAAGGAAATAAATTTGGAATTCCACTTATTTGAAAAGTACACAATCAATTTAAGCATCCAGTATTTTATTACAATCTTCTAATTATGCAGCTGCAACGAAAAACACGGTAATATAAACTAGTTATTTTTCAAAAATGCTTTCCTTCTTTAATCACTTTATATTGTTTATTGATATAAAAAATTTTATTTTTAAATAATGTTTTGAATATAAAGCTGCAAATGAAAATTATGAAAAAAACCTTACCCTTTTAAAATGCGAGCATTTATTTATTATAGAAAAAAATGACAAAAATTTCAAAAAATATAAAGGGGAAAAAATGCACATAAATATAAAGATGCTACAAAATGTATCATGACACAAATATAATTAATTATATAATACAATACAAAAAAAATACCTGTCTTCAGAATTACGGAATCTTTTGAAAAATGGTAGATTAATTCTCAAAGTAGAGGATTTTAACTGACTACAGCCGGCACCTACTAGCGACCTGTAAAACATTCAAAAATAAATTTAAAAATACTTTTCGAACTATATTAAATATAATAATAAAACTATCAGCATTTTTTAGCTTATATGTAACATAAATGAGAAACTTGTTTCATGCTACAATAAAATCTTTGCAATTATCTTGTTAAAATGTTTCATATAAATTCTTATCTTTCTTTCTTATAAAATTTCTTACAAAAGGAATTCATATAAAATTAGTAACTATAGAAGAATTAATTTAAGAAAAGAAGTTTTATATATCAAGAGTCTCATTAATTAGTAATAATAATAAACCTGGCCATGTTTTCTACTGATTGATGTTACAATGATAAAACAGCAGACAATTTTGTCTACTGTTTTACTTCTTCGATCATGTTCTGACAATGTTTTTCCACAACTATAAAATAATAAATAAAAAACTGAAAAGATTTTCATAAAAAAAGACAGTACTGTTTCAGACGTCTTAATTTTTTTAAAGAAATGGCTAAATGTTATTAGCAATATAAGATAAGCTAATTTTAGAATTACTTTATCATGAAATGCATTCATAATATTATCACTCGTGGAAGATCTGGAAATTATAAATATATATATTCAAACTGATATCTATATATTTTTATGCTGTGAAAAGCTTTTAGAGTATTTTTGCAAACAGTAATATTATCAACCCAATGAAAAGAACAAAATTTCAATGAGAATCCAAAAGTACCAGTAATTTCCAGGAAAACAACATGTCTAGCTGGACTATCTTAAATATTCTATACATTGCTCTTAGAATAACATCTGCTATCCATTCAATAAATTTATACCCATGCTGATATGCTCAATGGATTATGTGTAGTCCTCAAATAATTAGATTTAAAATTTTGCAATCATTTTTGCAAGAAAATTCTTTATCATATTTTTAAAATTTACATTTGGCCCATTCATATTAATTTATAAAAGTAATGTCAAAACCTGATGTAACTTTTTAAAAATTCTGAAACAATTCTTGAACAACGATACCTTTAAAATTTTTGACTCTATTGATTGATGCACATGTATATCTTACAGCAAGAAACAGTTGGCCTTTTTGTGAAATGCATTTCAAAGCTTCGTCAAACTATATTACAAATTTTTTATTGCTTAAAAATTTCTCAAGAGATTGCAGAAACAACAGAGCTAATCCGTGCTAAATAAAGTATGACATTTTTGTAAGACATTAAGTACATTTTTTGGCTATTTCAATATCAACGAACATATGCGAAAATAATTCAGATGCATCACAGAATTCATGAAAGGAAAAATAAGTTTTATTGCCTATAAAAGTTCAGCTTTAAATTGTTCTTGAACTAAAAAGTTCAAAATAGGTTTATTTTCAGACATCAAATTAGTCCTTTTCGGTCTTAATGTGCCCACTTCTTTTGTATTCCTTTTAAATTTAAAGTTCAACATCATTTTTTTTTTTGTACTGGCACGCAATTTTGTACGTTTTTCTGTTTTGGCATGACTAGTAAGTGCCTGTATTCTCAAATTACTTTGGCTTATTATCTTCTTACAAAGCGAGAAATATACAACAAATTGATTTTGTAGAATTTCTCTAATCTAGTCAGCAAAATCAGGATTCATATTTTTATCCGTCTGTATTCAATCAATTCACGTGTGAATGACTAAACACAACCGCTATACTACCTGAGACAGAATGTTGTTATTCCAGTTAAAGAAATCTATTCTATTTTCTCACGCAGTTATATCAGTCTCGCTCATTCTCATGGAAATAAAACCGAAATTAGACTGATCTATAAAAGAGTAAAAGGGGGGGGGGAGAACGAGTAGAAAAGGGGGAGTTTCCGCAATTACACAGCTGTTCCATTTTTGATGTTATGACAACTATCTTTAATTCTTGATATATTCAGAGATCATGAAGAAACTTAAAATTCGCTATATTTTAAAGGGTTTTATTAAATCCCCCCCCCCATTTTCCCTGTTTTTTAGATGATTTTTATATTCCTTGAACTTACCCGGTTTTCAAGGTGTTGAAGTAATCTTGTCTAATGGAATATCGAAACAGAGATGAAATTTTAAAAAAATGATTGTTTTGTAAACACATACTTAAAATTTGGGAAGTTTTGTACAATATTTAATATTTTTTTATAGTTTTTGAAAACCAGAAACAAATATTTTCATATGTTCTAACCATAAAATTATAGAATAAAAAATTATACAAAATCACAGTAATTTCAAAATATGCTTCAAAAGTTATTATACCCCAAGTGAATCATAGGTCCTTCTGGTCCAACAGGCATTCCACTTGAAACAGCAAACACACACGATACGAATTTGATAACTAATGTTTTGACATTAAATATGTGGCGCACAACTGTACCGTTCAAGTAAGCAATTATTTCAGGCAATCCAGAACCAGCAGCACTTGGACGCAGAAGCTGAAGCATAAAACAAGAAATTCATAAATGCAGGTCAATTTTTTATTAGATTAAAAATTAAAAATCAACAATGTCTATAATACAAATTGATTAATTTAAGTCTAATCTTTTTAAGGTTCATATATCATAGTTAAGAGTGTTGATGAAGTAAGTTTATGTGTGTGTGTGTGTAATTATATTTTAAGATTTATTTTAAATACAAATTAATTTCTAAAGTTTTATCTTAATTTAGCCCATAGTAACTTCATTCTAAAATATTCTCTTATTTTTTATCCGATTCCATTTCTCTACTTAATTAATTCAATAGACCCTTTATAAAATTGTTGAATCAGCTAAAAGACGACTTTCACATGCTCCGAGTGAAGGGCTAGAAAAATGTGCAATAAGTACATTCTTTTTTAAAGATCCCTGTGTTGTTTTCTTTACTCGTATTTGACGTTCAGAAATACCTATCCAATTCTAAATGATATATTAGCACTGTAAACAATAGTTTTCCTATCAAAATGTGGCATAAAAAACGAGGGAAAATTATTTTTTTGCCTTTTTTTCGCTTGTCTGCTTGTCCACGTAGCTTGTAAATATGCTGCCTGCCTCCGGAGGAAGAATAAAACGAACTTAAAAATAAAAAGTCCATTCGTCTTCGAACCTGTCATCTGCATCCAATGATTCTAAATCTTTACACACACGCACAGAGAGAGAGAGAGAGCCAAAATGACGAACTGGCATTTTATTAGTGCTTTTATGATCGTAAAAATTTCGTGTCTATTAAAAACTTTTCTAAATTTGGAGGAGTTTACCAAAATTTAGATGGAAACACCTGTTTTAGAAATATAAATTTATTTAATACATAAAAACTGCCATTTACAAAAAGTTACCCAGTAGAATATCTTTAAATCATGACTTGTAAGGTATTTGACACTCATGCAATCTATTTTCCCTTTAGATAGGTCAACAGCTGTATTTTTGACTTCATAAAAAAGGAGCTTAAGAAATTAAACATTTAAGGCAACACAAAGAAGTGCAATTTCGAATAAGAGGGGGGAGGAGGTCTTAGCTTATAATTCTGCATATGAGATCAAGCTTTTCTAGAAAATAATGTATTTTAACAACAAGGAATACCTTTGAATATCATAGATATTTCTCTTCTTGTCGAACGGTATTTCTAGATATATTTACTAAGCTACTTTCTTTTTTCAGTTTTGTAGGTCATTTTGAGCATATACAGGGTGATCAACAGCAAATACTCGGAGACCTGTAGCGTGTTATGTACCGGATGAAATATTACAAACTTTTGTCACCATACAAATTAAAGTATGCGGTTTCGATTTATCAAGAAAAAAAATCATTATCGAAAAAAGCCGATAGATATAATCCTGGCTCTGCAAGCGCATAATGTGTGTGAAAAGAATACATAACAGCCAATGAAACAATAAATAGCATCGCACCAAACAGCAAAAAAAAAAAAAAAGTTTATTATAGCATTATTATATTAAATTGGCATTATCACTTATTCAGCCATACATAAACATAAGGCGAGATATGAAAATGCTACCTAAAACACTTCGTGAAAGTATGGATGCCACCACTTCTAATGGATCACAGGAGATCCCAACAAAAACGCTGAAACAAGACAAAGGACGATGAGTTATATATCCAAGATCTAAAGATAATAGAACTATAATTTCTTGCATAAAATGTGATAATTTTACATGTAAAAATCATTCTTCGTATGTTAGCCATAAGTGTATGCAGAATTAAAACTCCTAAAGAAAGTATGTAATTTTTTAATGTAAAATTTTCTTAAATATTAAAAACAGTTTTCTGAACTTAAGAAGTTTATTTTCTTAAAGAATTAATGCACTTATTATTATTTATAATTCACATGTGTTTATTCCTCTAATTTATGGAAAATTTTAGATAAAATGGATTGGGGTGACTCAGTACCCCACGCGATCTCTTTTGACACTATTAGGTGTGCGCCTTCTGCCGGGTTAAAGTAGAAATGTAGGAACATGTTCTTGATAGC
Source organism: Argiope trifasciata (assembly GCA_026543055.1). Taxonomy (NCBI): domain Eukaryota; kingdom Metazoa; phylum Arthropoda; class Arachnida; order Araneae; family Araneidae; genus Argiope; species Argiope trifasciata. The sequence goes on from JAPMOQ010058975.1 coordinate 5,027,447, forward strand.
AGTGCCTTTCAAGTGAACCAGAACCACCTCACAACCAGAAACGGCCAAGATTAAGATCAGTGTCATCAGTTAATGGGCGTTATCTTATAAAGATAAAATTTTAGGATCTTACGCAATATCTTCTGCATCATCGGAAACGGGGTATCTGTTTGCCGTGGTATTGACAGTACACTGCTAGTTCCCCCTTTCGACGGGCAAATTCTTGCAGAATGACATACATTCCAGCAACCCCTCTTTATATCTTCGATGTTATGTCACAAAATACCCGCATAAGCAAATTATATTATAAAATTTTCGATCGTAGCGCCAGGATAATCAGTATAGGCGTTTTTTTTTTTTTTTTGTACTCATTTTTTTCCCCTTGATAAACTGAAACCGCATACCTTAATGAATATGGTGGCCAAAGTTTGTTTTATTTCGTCCAATTCATAACATGACACAGGACTCCGATCCTCTCCTGTTATTTCTTGATTACCCTATATATGTAACTATGTTGTTTGGAAGCATTGAGGCAGCTACTAACCAATTTGCTGACATTTACGAGATATTTCTTAGGAAAGTGAAGTAAAATTAGGTGTTCCTAAATTTTACTGTAAATGAATTGGTTAAACAGTTCTACAGCCGATGCAAATTACATTTCATTTATTTGAAATTTTGGCATGTTTTTAAAAATGAGCTAAAGATAGTATTTAAGCAGGATCCTGAGCATGAATAGAGTTGTTTTAGAGAATTTTAGAGAGTTGCAACACGAAACATTGATGTAATGAAATCATAGAAAATATGAGACTCACTCGAAGAGTTTTAAGTTTCTTAAATGGAGCTTATTAATCAGTCATCAACTCCATTAAATTAAAAGTGTTTTAGAGTAAGTAGCTTTTGCCTCAAAACATTAAAGTTATAATAATTTGATTTTGAAAGCTATAGGGAGAAACTAATGATATGTACCAGTTAAAACACCAGTTAATTCACCAGTTAAAACAACTTTAATTTTTGAAATAAAGCAGAAGCTCATCTACTTTTAAAACATTAAACAGCATTAAAAATAATTTATTTTAAAGGCGCAGGATAAAATAAAACTTATCACAGAGTAATTAATCTGCAATATAGTTTCCCTGTCACATTAATCTCATCGCGAAAACATATACATAAGATTTGTGGGGATTATAAATGGATGCAAGGTCAATGAACAAAAACCTAGGTCACAAAAAAGAATGTTCCAGAAAATGCAAGAATTTCGACCTAATATTTATTACAATCTAAGATCTAAAGATACGTCTAGAGATACTGAAAGTGACATCATGCCCTGTCAAGAAAGAAGGTATAACCCTAGAGACTGGAGCAAAGCAATTACCTCTAGAGTGTTGATCATAAAGCGAATTCTGTAGTTACTTTGACGGCTATTGCTTATTTTCAATCAGAAATTCGCTATCTGTTTGTATTGTGTCTACACCTGTTGTTCTTTGGACATATTTTGGCTGTGTTCTTCTTACCTGGGCTCTAAGTTTCCTGGAATATTAATGGCATAAAACAATGTTTTCCCAGTATTCAGTATGCTCAATTTTGCTCAATAACACTCACAAGAAAATTTTTTGGAGTAATATATTCCCATTAATTCAATCATTCAGTTTCAGAAAGACTTTAATTTTCCAAGGGATAATCAAAAATAATAAAAAGAAGTTTATCGAAGCAAATTAATAACGAAAGAAAAAGTCATGTTGAAATAAGATATGAATGAATTTACTTGAACCAGAATGCATATTTGAATTTACTGATCATGAACAAATAAACGAATGCAGGCAAGCGCATGAGCATATTTTTAAGTAACGAAAACTAAGAAAAGCATTTAAAACTTTATTTCTTCAACTACAATTAAAATAATTGACAGTATTCCTTTAAGATAACTTTTCTATAAGAAATCTACTTACTACTACAGATGAAGAGCTGATGAAGACAAATAATAAACTGATAGTAATGACCCATAGCCAAGCATGCATAAAATTATCTTCCTATTAAAAATTTCAATCGCATTAAAATCTCGAAATCAATAATACCTATAATATCTAATAAAAAAAATCTCATTTTCTGACAATGCAAAACATAAAATATTTTAAATTCAATTTATAAAAGATTTGATTATTAGAGGACTGTATCAGGTCTGTAGAGTGAATCTACCATTTAGGATGACATATATATTTTCAAAATTCACCTGAATTTAACATTTGAAAAAGAAAAAAGAATTTTGAATAAAAATTTGTATTTAAGAGGTATAGCTTTAATCCATGAAAAGATTATAGAAAGCATACTATAAAAGGATTCTCATTAATTATGAAGATTCAACAATTGACTACACATAAAAAAGAACGATTCAAAATTAATCAAGAAATAAATGAAATCAAGAAGGTTAAATTTTTTACAAAGAAATAAAAAAAGTGTTAAAAATATCGTTATGATGGACGTCATTAGCTAACCAAAAAATGAATTAATGTTTAAAGTTACATGAAATATCAAAGTGAGCGATTATATTTATAACAAATGAAATTACAAGAGTTTTTAATAACTTTAAAAATGTTTCTACAGACTATTAAAAACTAATTAAATAATTTAAAACTTAAAAAGTAAACAATATAAGATATAATAATTCAGAAAATTACCATGCTCAGTATCAAAAAGTTCAGTTTAATAACAAATTAAAACATGTAACTACTCTTTACGTTTTTCTGCTTTTTACTAAAATTAAGGCATATTTTTATTAAATTTTACTAAGTACAATTGTCTTTGAAAAAAGTATTTGACTCATTACTTAATGAATTATTATGTACTTCTACACAAAGATGATGATCAGAAACCTTTTCAAAAATATTCATTGATGTATAAAACTTATGAAAAGAAAAAGTAATTACTTCAATATATTTCCTAGCCTTTTCCCATTTTAAATCTGCAAGCAATTCAATGAACTGATGTAGAAAAACGCCAAGGACACCTACAAGAAATCCTATCAAACCCATCATTACCCAGTGGTCCCAATCCATTCTGCAATTAAGAAACGTTCTTATTATTTTTTTAAAATACCAGCAAACTTCAAAAACATATATATTCTAATAATATTTTTTTATTCATTTATACAAGAAGATTTAACATTGTTTTGATTTTAGATAAAATCCCTAATATATCCTTTTGATATTTAATCACAAACATTTCAAGACACAGTTAAACTGCCAACTTTCTGTATCTTCCAACATCCTTTCTGTATATTTGATGCACCAGAATAGCATACATCTAATTGAATTTATTTGTTTCAATTACTTTGTAATATCCATTGTCTTAAATTATCTCCATATCTATATGAGTATATATTGTGAATGATATGAAACAATTGATTTTTTTGCATAAAATCTACTGTTTTTGAATACCCCTAAAATTAAATGTATCCAAGAAGCTAAAATGAATGCCTGATAACAGCTTATAATTTAAATTATCAAAATCTTATTATGGTAATATTAGAGAATATTGAAGACAACAAATATTTAATGAGAAATTAGATTTACATGCTTCAATCTCAAAATGATAAAAATGCACAGTTAAAAAAATATGGAGAATTGTAAAGCTTTACTTAGAACTGATTCAACAACTAACTTGATTCTTTTTTTCACTGTACACTGTAAGTTATATTGCATCTATGAAGAAATGCTAGACTTTAATTTATAATTTAAGTTACCAAATATTCAATAATTTTATAATGAGTTTTCTTTTTATAATTTAAACTATTAATTTTTATATTTGTATTCAGCTTTTAATCTTAAAATGTCAGTAATGCAAAAAGTAATAATAATAAATTATCTATAATATAACATTAGTATGGCTTGTTTAATATAAGTTCTTTCTATAAAACAGCTTCATTAAAAATTTCTAAGAATAAAAACTGAGGAAGGAAATAGCTTCCCCTTCCCCCTAAATATGTAAAATGAGTTTTTTTCCCCTTTCTTTTTTTTTCCTTTCTTTTCTTTTCTTTTCTTTTCTTTCTTTTTTTTTTTTTTTTTGCATTTCATATATTTAAAATAATAAGAATAATTAACTGATTTTGCAGGTAATTCAGTTTTACAGAATGATAGATCAAAAATAAAAATGCTTTGTAAGAAAGAATTTAAAAAATGAAAGACAAGTACAAATTTTTTAAAGAAATGCATGAGTACAATGTTAATCTGCATGAATACATGTAACTTTTTATTTTGATTCAAACCAAGTATACTACAAATGTACAACAAACTAAAATTTTCATTAATTATTCAAATAAAATTTAAACTCCCTAAACAAAAATAAATTAATTAATTAAATCATCTCATTATATAAATGCTGCTTTTCTACACAAATAAATTAAAAATAAGTTAGTTCTTTAAATACAAATTAAGAGATACAAATAATTAAAACTTTAACTTTTTCCTTTTTCAATTTCATAAACTGCAAAGGTCCCCCCCCCTCCGACTTCAGACTTTATATATTAATATAACTGAAAGAAAACATAGAAAAATAAAAAGAAAGATAATATAGATAAAAGAAATACTTCAAGACCTTGCTGGCTGTTGGTGCAGCCATTGCTTGTACACTTTACTATGAGGAGGTAAATAATCTAAGCTTTCATATTCACCAAGGAGTTTTTTTTCTGCATCAGTATATTTGTGGTTTACAAAAGCACTTTCAAGATCCCTTCCCTAAAAATGAATATTTTTCATCTTCTCATTTATACAAATATGCAACAAAACTTTTTGTGAATATGAAACATATTGAAGAAGATAAATTAATAAATATTAAAATTTCTTTTTAAAAAAGTTGGAGGGTTACAAAGCTTCCTATAAATGACTGTTATTTGATTTTTCAATGGCAATAAAATAAATCAAACATTTAAGCATGCTTAAAGGAAGCTAATTAATTATTATATCAAATTTATATTAAAAAATTAGAGTATGCCATAAACATATGCATATTTAAGGATAACCCAATTCATTAATAATGTAGATTTCCCTTATTTATATTTATTTTTCATCATGCCTAAGTACTTTCCAAAGTAATCTGACATTATTAATATTGTGGTAATTTTATAAATCCTCAAATTTATTTGCCATTATTACTTTAACATTAATCTACTATATAATATATCAATCATAGATATTTCTGACTGAATATTAGATAAAAGGGACAATTTTATAATTATTATTTCTCAATATCTTTGCTTCAAGATCTGAAAGAAATAAAGGCACAGGTAGTAGTAGTAATATATTTCATATTACAAATAACATCTACATTTTTCTTTCTTTTTATAAAAACTAAATAAATATTAAAAATCCATAACCTTTAAACAATGTAATTTAGGGAAGTTGCATACTAATGATGTTAGTTATTTTTATTTGCACATTTTAATTCCTGAAATTATTTTTTCCCAAAATAAATTTACAGTAAAGCTCTTTGAAAAGGTTATAAGAAGCATACTTTGCTTCTCCTCATTTAATAAAGATCTTTTTAAATGAGTAAAATGATAAATAAGCAAGAACTATAAGAAAAGTTCAAAGTAACAAAAAATAATTTTCTGACATGCTCATAACTTTTTAACAAACTGATACTCAGAATGTATCCACTGTTAAATAAAATAATTATTTTAAGGATGGTAACATCTGTAAATCTAGCAGGTTATATTTAGTAGAGGGAGTAAAATGTATTTTTATTTTATTGCTTTTTCCTCACTACTATAAATTTCAGATTTGCAGTATAAAATTCAATTTATAAACCAATTCATTTATTATCATGTAAATATATAATTTTTTCACTAAGTATAAATTGACTTCCTTTGCCCTACTAATATAATTCAGTTCAGTAACTAATTTTTGTTTTTCACAAAAGGTAGAATTAAGAGTGTTGCTTCAGTATTCAGCAAGTCATTTAATTATGTTTTTAGATCATTCTGAAATTTTAGCTATTCTAAACAAAAAAAAAGTTATACAAAAAAAAAAAACACCTCCTTAAGAGATTATTTTAAATATTAATATAAAATTATAAGATAAGATTAAACATTAATATTGAAATTATAAAATTATAAGAAAATGAACATCTGAAGTTATTTTTAATGGACTAAGAGACATTCTAATCCTTTATTGTAAAAACATAAATTTTAAACCATACTTTTTCAAAAAAGTTATGTTGTACATTGTCGATTTCTGGTAATGGTGATCCATAATCTCCAGGAACATTTTCAATAAATTGTAAAATTCTTTCAGCACCTGAAACTTCCAGTCTTTCATTCTGAGATAAATTCATCTCTACTCTTTCAGAGGAATTTGATTCCATTGTAAATACAGACTGGAAATAAAAAAAAATTACAAGAAATTAATCTTTTCCTCGACTTATATGATTATTTACATATTAATTAGTGTAATTATTATTCAGAAATATTTAGTAATGTATCTAACAAATAAATCTTCTATGATAAATAAGCAGAAATTGGCGATAATAAATTTAATAAGCAACACATATTTCCCACATCATTAAAAAATAGAGGATTAAAAAAAAAAGATAAATTCACTATTTTTTCGATTAGATAGACTGCTTTTGAATACTAGGCTTTATCATACAGCCATAATACTTGATGTAGAAACTCTTTTTATGTAATAAAAAATATATCTGAAGGATTTTATTTCTGCTATCTACATATTCACAATAGGTCTTTTACAGAATATATTAAGAAATGAAGTCTGTAACCCTATAAATATAATATAGTTTAGCCCAGTTCAATAAACCTTCCGCTTCATATAATAAAAAAGGCAGTTTAGGAAACATCTCTCAGCTTTAAATAGAAGACAAATGTCACTTAAACAGCATACTACCTTCCAAACTTTTACATTATAAGAGCTGGAGAATGCTTAAATTATAATAAAATAATGTGAATCAAGCTTATAATACACAACAGATTCTCGATGGAATTTGGTTTGAAAGCTTCAATCTTCCAACAATGAAACTAAAACTCTATTAACAGGCTAACACAGCATGAAAAAATGATAAGCAGACAATGTTTTACTATCAAAAAAATTAAATTCCTTCCTATGAATGCATATATCAACTAGTCCCTATAAATTTATCTTATTTTGTATTATAAAAAACAAAATCTTAGGTATTATATTTTATTTAAAATAAAAAATCTTTAAGATTGTACCAAAAATAGAATTCAGAAAAATTTTACAGAAATTTTTTAAATTTGAGCAAGTTAAAAATTATTTCAATTACAATAAAGTTTCATTGCTAGAAGAGTTTTACTTATTTGAGTTTATTAATAAAAGAGGTAATAAATAACCACACTATTTTCATATAATTTTCGTAAAAAAGATGCAGAATACAATTTTTTACCAATTTAGCTTTTTAAATCAATAAACAAAAAATACAGAAGTCGTCAATCAATCGTTGTCGTATGGTTAAGAAAATTTGTATGAAAAAAATTATAAACGAATTTGATGTATTTTTGAAGCCCAAAGAAAAAACAATGAATATAAAAATGAATTCTGAAATTTCCTAGTTTATTTACTTTCTGAATGTCAGTTGCAAATGGATACGAGAATGGTTCCGAAATAAGACAAATGTTTACATTTTCAAAATTTAAAGCGCTGGTTGGACCAACTCGTTGCCTATAATAACAAACACGCCTTCCAAAATTAGTGAGTTGTTTTCCTCCTTTTCGATGAAATTAAGAACTAGAATAGAAATCGCCTAGTATTCATTGTAGTTAGTATACTACGATACATAGATTTTTCCGATTTCCAGGATTAAGAATTACAATAAATGTTAAAATAGCTTCTTAATCATCATTCTTATACCTATAAGACTGGTGAATCCATCGCAAACCAGAGGCGGCGTCAGAATTTTACCCAAGGTGCAAGGCAAAATAAATCTGACAAGAGGGGAAGTGCAGTTTCTGTAATTGAATTTCGAAATAACTTATTATAATTCTACATTTCATTAAAATTAATTAAGTATTAATCGGCTCATTAAAATTCTTAAAGCTCTTACTTTTCTCTTGTTGAAATACTGACTTAATTTTATTTTACTTCCATTTTAAAAACTATTTAATAGGACATTAACGAAGAACATATTTTTACTACTTTGAATTTGGTTCGAATTTAATAAGATGCTTAATCTTCAGGACCTTTTTAATGCTTGTAAAATATTTTAATCATAACAAAAATGAATTAATGGGACAGAGCTGTAATAATTTATAAATGCCTATTCTTGGATAGCGATAACATATCTAAAATAATATATTATGAAAAAAAAAAATCAAATTTAAAAATTCATAATTTTTTTTCTTGATTAATAAATTTTCTTGAAAATGAATACTGCTTCCCTAATATATAATTATACGAAAAGTATTAAATCATGATAAACTGTCGACAAAGAAAAAACATGAAAAAGATAAATCGTATGTTTATTTTTGTAAACACCTTCCAAGTCATAAAGTATTTTTTTTACAGCTACACCTTGAAAAATTATAATTTCCACAGTTTTCAAGTGAGGAATTTTTTATGAAATATTTTTCCATGGATTCTTCCTGCTCATTACTCTTACTTTTAAGTCTATCATGAGCTATAAGATTGTGTTGCATTAATTTGAAATACTTCATACTCCTGTTTTTTAGTAAAATCAGTACGAAAGAATTCATGATAAACAACGCATTCAACTTTATATCGATTGTGTTTTGATGACATGTAATGCAAAATGAACGAATGCGTATTCGTTTTTTGTGGTGTTCCATGTCAGTGTTTTCTGGATTAATATTCATTCCTAAGCTCCCTCCATTCAGATGTCGACATAATTAATATTAAATCTCCATTGCAATAATTCACCTTCCTCTCCGTGATCTAATTTATAGTGCTATTATCCATAAAGTTACTTGAAAATTTGTTTTCGGATTGGGGTGATCCGCACACAATCTGAACATGCAATTTAAATTTTTGCATAATTTTGACAAGTACACTGCTGAAAGGAAGAGACTTTTTGAATGAACGATTTGTTTTACCATGGAAGGCTTGCTTTTTATGCAGGAACGAAGGTGCGATGCGTTTGTTCGCTATTTTAGTTTAGGTATATCAACGCCTGCTTTAAAGTCATACTTGTACTATTTTGGATCAAACTTCGTAAATTTGAACCGTGATCAGATGACGAAGACGGCATCTAAGCTGGCAACCCTTCTCCAAACCTCCACACCCCAACCAGCGGGAGAAAATTTTTCCCCGACGGATTTAACGTGCGGCTTGCACAACGCTTCTTTGGTGGAATGGGGCCTCGAACTTGAAATCCTTCGACTTCGAAGTTTTACCACCAGACCACCAAGGCCTATGTGTTTGTTCACATCATAAAACAAGAGTGAAAGTGTCAGAAATTTTTACTTTAGTGACGTGCTGAAAAAAAATGCAGGCGATGTGAGAACCAACGAATTGTTAAAACTCGTGTTAGAAATAATTATATGAAACAAAGTGTAATTAGGATCAGGCAATAACAGAGCCTTTTAGAACGAAACATGGGCTAATTTAAAATAAAAATTATAAAATTAACTAGAATTTAAATTATATATGGATAGATAATAACTGAATATTATACTTCTTTTTAATGTGTTTATATGATTGTATTTTATTATCATGAACTTTTGTTTTTAAATGGGATGACGATGGAAAAAAACTTTACATAATGGAACTACCGGGTGACCATAAAATAACTATCCGTATTTGGTGGCCGCCGCAGTCAAAACTGATTAACAGAAAGAATCTAAATTTCATATAAACCCTTGAAAGAGATGGATTCTGCAAACGCAATATTCACTAACAAAAATCCATAAGAAACATAATGATGCTATTGGAACCAAAACATTAGTGTCCCATAATTCATGTGGATCATTGGAATTGCCCTTTTCTTGGTACAATATATTGCATTAGTAACTTCTTGTACGTTTCTTTGAGTGGAATTCCTCCCTCTATTATTTCCACAGTTTATAGTAAATTTTTTTGTCTATTCATTAATTGTACTTACTTCCAAGTAGAGAAATTTATTTCGACTTTCCTGAATTCCGAGTAATTGTTGATCAATTTATATCTCAGCAAACAAATACAATTTAATGATTATTATATATAGCTTGACTTTTTACGGTTAACTAACACGATAAACATGACTCTGCTGCATTAATTAATAATTAGTGGACTAGAAAATGATAGTGCCATGTACATGCGTATTGAAACTCTACACTCTGACTCAACATTTTGTGTTTAGATCAATCAGTTTCATTTAAGTTAGAAGCAGATTGTACAACAAGAATGAACATGGTATTTTCCTTAAGCATTTCACAAACACTGTGACAGCAAATTATTTTTTTTACAAATCTCTCTTAAAATAACTATTTGTCTAGATTTATGCTAATGTTATTTTACTTATTTTTTTCAAAAGATGATCTAGTTCATTGATTTTTTTACTATATCTCCTACTGTTCATAAAATGCATTGCTTAAATAGCACAATTTTGTATAAAACGAATCTTAATTTTCATTCCGATTACATAACTGATAATATATACTCAGGATACATAACCAAATTATAACATCATTTTCTGTGAAGATTTGAGATATATTTATCAACAATTGAATTGTTTAAATTCAATACGTAGAAAGCTAAATCATAAATAAAATTCATTGTAAATATTTTAAATATAGTAATAAAAATGATTACTAAAAATGATTAATATTTCATAATACTATAAGTGTGCATTTATAATGTTTTAAGATTTTTTTAAAACAAGTAAATTATTCAGTTTATAAATTTAATACAGATTTATAAATATGAATTCCTTTAATATGTGACCTTAAATTATTTGTAACCTAAATTAACATCATAGGTTTGCCATTTAAAAGAATTCAATGCATTTATTTAAAACTATAATGCAAAACGATAAAGATTATTAAAATGACTAAATAAAAATATGCATTGTATGGTTTTGCTAATTTTTATGCAACATATTATTCAACATAAATACCATTCCCTTGATTTGCATTATAACTGAGATATTTCTAACAATATTATAAAAGATACTAATTAAATATCGGAATTTGAAAATGTCAGAAATTTGTTCTACATGTAGTAGCCCAAAAAGGAAACTATTACTTTTGTTATCCCCTGTCTTGAATACACAGTACAATCAACATATGCAAGTGCAAACGTATGAATATTTAAAAAAAATTATTTTCAAATAATAAATTATGCTTTCAAATCAGTTGTATATCTATTTCAAATGAGCAATCTGCTGAAAGATTTCAATAAATGTTTCTTGAATTGCAGAATAAATGGATTTTTTTTTTTTACGACAAAATACATTGCTCCCACAAAGCATCAACTTAAATTAATATCTTAAAATTTATCTACTTTTAGCTTAAAGACAAGTCTAGATTATTATGGTAATATGTTTTATTTTTATCTTGAAGTACAATATATCACGATAGCTTTTATTTAATATAATGCATTTTTCCAATTGTGGTTCTTTTCCGAAAAGTGTTCCGAACATTTTATTTTTCTAATCACTCGATATTAGTAATCTGACTTCCTCACTCTTCCCTGGCTCTAATTTGTGTATCTTTAACTGTCTAAAAGAAAGTTGCAATATCGCATGAAGGACATGCGGCTGAAATGAATATTTTCTTAACTGATATGAGACAAAATCCCATTTTAAAGGTATATAAGCTCCGAAAGTTTTCGCACAACTCTTTTTTCCTTCTCCCTTTCTGGGGCTAGAATGTTGCTTTAGCATTGGCTATTGCATTGACACAGATAATTAAAAAGTAGCTAAAAATTGAGTATTCACTCTAATCATGAAAAAGAATTAGAAATTTATCACATATATATTTGTGATGATAAATCTTTATTCATTTCGCCCTTGTTGAATATTAATTTGACACTCTTGTCTGAAGTTTATTTCCAGTTTTAGTTGATGGAATCTCTATTATATTTTTGATGGACAAACGATTATATGACATACTAAAAAAGGAAGAAAAGCACACGACATATTGAAAATATTTCCTCAAATTTAAAAGTGAATGGAAGAATGAAAGGAAATTTTCTTTATTGAAAATAATGTGATGATAAACACAAAGTAAAGATCAGCGTTAAAAAGGATTGGTAAATCAAGCTGAATAAACACAACTGTTTAAATTAAGTTTATTGTTAAGTCTCAAAAAAAAAAAAAAACGGAATTAAAAAAATAATTAGATTAGTGTTTTTTTTAAAGAATAATTTTTAAAAACTGCTATTAATAAACATTAAAAAGGGCGATTAAAAATTCCTGAAAAGAAAATCTCTAAATTAATCAAAGTAGCTGCAGTACTACAGAGATATTTCCTTACAGAAATAAACCACTTATTGTAATTTTTCACTCCAAATTTATCTAAACTGTAAAAGTAAGAGATTTCGAAAATCAAATATTTATTTTAAACCATCATATTTTGCGTTCATATAAGAAAAGCCTAAACTTTGAATTGATTTTTGTAATCCAGAGTTGTAACTCAAATAAACATACTGATTTCGAAATGAATTTTCACCCAATAGAATATAATATTGTTCTAAAGCAATGAGAGAACTTAGAGGATTCGGTCTTGTAATGTTCTGTGGTTTATTAAATAAAAAGGTCAGTTGAGGGGAGACAAGGATCTGTTAATGAACTTCTCCCCCATATCAAAATAAAATGAATGTTTAGAAAATTTCGAAAATATAATATTTTTTAAAGAGTAATTATCACATGCAAACCTATAAAGAAGGGTCCCGATTTTGAAATGCTTTTTGTTATCCAATATTGTAACTCACATGACTGTCTTCCATCAATGTTCAATGACGTTCTTCCGTCTAAACAGAATAAGCATCTGCCTGAGGCACATTGGGTGACGAGAGGGAGCAACAAATCGAATTAAAATGTTATAAGCCTAATCGTTTGGATTTTTAAAAAATACAAATTTTTATAAATGATAAACTATTAGGTTAATATTAACATTTTTCAAACGTAACTAGGCATATTTCTATATATTTCATTACGTGGACTAAGTTATTAATAAAATATTTATAAGCATCGAATGTTTGTTTAAATAATAGGTGTATACATCCTTAAATGTCAGGCAGGAACAAACTGTAATAGATTAATAAATAATAACACATACATTTTCATGAAGGTACTGACATTTAAAAAAAAAATTGAAATAAGAAAATGAACATGGTATTAAGTTAAAAGACGCATTGAGATGTGAAATTAAATTGGCCAATTTATTAAAAAGAGGGATCTCAAAAAGTGCAATACCTATATGCTTACACCCGCCCCTTATTCAAAAAAACATGGGATGAAAATGGCTCAGTAGATTATAATCTCATTTTAAAACCATAAGAAAACTTTGGAGACAAATCTTGTAAAAGTTCGCTGATGAGTTTTGCAAAAAGATATTCAATTCCATTAACTTTTATTTAGCAAATGAACATTTGAATATTTTTATAATATTTAAAAAACTCACATGTATGGGTTCTGCAACAGTTTTCCTCTTATTAGCTTATTTAGAACTAGAGGGCTCTGCCCCCTGCTCGCTTATGCTCGGCAACCCCCAAAACTGCTAATGCAGCTCCTTTCGGATCGCTTCGCAATCCAAGCTCGCTTCACTTGCTCGCCATCTACTAAACACTTTAGTCTAGCATAAGATATATTCAAATAGTTTATTCCAAAATGTGATAAAACAGTGGAAAACATTAAAAAAATGGGAAGCAAAAAGTACCCTCGAAAATTGAACCTTAGAAAAGTTATTTGTAAACACAAATAACTTTTCATTGACTGACTATATACATCCACCACAGAAACAAATTTTTAAAAAATGTGTTTTGCTCATAATTTTTCAAATTTGGGAACTATATCACAGAAACAGAGTTAAAAAAATGGATATTTAAAAATAAAATGCTTGATGGCAGCTATATTTAAATTCAGTCCATTCCAAAATAGGATAAAGATTGAAAGAAATAAAAAATATAACGCAAAAAAGTATATTCGAAAAATAAACCTTAGAAAAGTTCTTAGTAAACACAAACAATTTCTCAAGTAGGAATGTTATACATCCACCACAGAAACAAATTTAAAAAAAAAAAAATTGTTCGTTAATTTTTCAAACGCGTTCGCTTGAAATCTTATCAAACCGCGTGTTGATGTTACCGAACAAGGTCGAAGTGTTGCCAAACTGCGATTAATAAATTCAGCCTGATTTTGTGTCCCCATAAGTGTTTTATATATATGAATTCTAAGCTGTGACTTCTCTTAGACGATCTGGGAAAAATATTTGTAAATATACTTTTCAAATATGTTAAAAATTTAATGTATTTTCAAATATAATCAAAAGTATATTTTCAATTCGAAATGCAAAGTTTTGTCATGTAAATGATGCATCATTTATACTGTAGAAACCGTTGGTATTCAAAGCACAACAATAAATGTGTGGTATTTCCCTACATTGTACAAAACAGCATTTGTCTGTTCAATATTTATTTAATCAGAAAGCATCAAGTGGTATTTACACAGCTTTTATTGAGTGTTTCTTTCATTTTAGAACTTTAAAAAAATGATCATAGCATTCGATAGATAATGATTTTTTCAATATTAGCGTGAGCTAGACATCTAGAAAAGAATAATAAAATATTTTTGAGAAATCAAAAATATGAGAATATCTATCATTAAAAATGTAACATTCAGAAATAATGCTGAAATAAGTGAAATTTTATTAGTTTCTTTTTATTGTTATTAAGACATTTACTGAAAAGAATGGTTACAAAAAAAATTTTTTTTTGTTAAAAAACACACGACGAAATTGAATATATCTTATCATAAAAAAATGTAACATTCAGAAGCATTATAGAAATGATGACATGAAAGTATTGATATAATTGAGACATAAATCTAATGCAACATTTATCGAATGGAATTGTAAAAAAACCATGCTATTATGAAGGAATAAAAAAACTCTAGTGAAAAAATTCACTATTCATCAATCCTTTCAGTTTTTTTCAAAGTATTATTTTATTTAAGCAGATGTTATTACTTATAAGTCTTATCATCAGTGATTCAACCAATACCGGTGTTTAAATGTTCACATTGTCATAGTCACGTCAATCATACTGTTCAGATTTGTATTGCCAGCTGGCAGTGATTTCCTAAACTAGGAATTTTTTTAAAATGTATTGTGGTCACGTAATTGCTGATAGTTCTATTTGATAGAGACTAAGATTCGTGTAACCATAGTAAGAGCTTTGTGAGGCAGTTCTTTGCGATCTTTGCGAATGAGAAATAGTAAAACGACGCTCAAAAGCTATGATGAGATTTAATAACGTTTAAGTTTCTTTTTTAAAAAATGCTGGTAATATAGAAAACGTGTATAAGCTCTTATTAAGGGCAAAACGAGCAATTCTTTTAAACCAGCCCTGCAAAAATATTATGGCCTGACAAAATCATGCAAACAATGTTTTAAGCTGCGGATTCAAAAGCATGATGGAAGAACGAAAAAGTTTAAACCAAGATCAGTTACGGGAAGACAAGGAAAAAAGGTTAATTTCCTTTTAAGAATGTTATAACATAATCCTTCATGCAAGTGAAATTGAATTCAGCAAACTTTACTTAAGAGCTACCAAAAATAGCATGATAAAAATCATGATACAAAATATAAATAACAAAAAAAATCCAGGTAAATCCAAATGATTTTTTATTATAATAAATTAAAATTGTTAACTTTAAAAATGGTTAACTGAATTTTTTTCATTTGATTCATTTTTTTATGTTCATTAGGTTAGAAATGCATGAAATGCAAATGAATTGTCTGGTTATAGGAAAAGCTGCAGCCTCTTGACAGGGATTTCTCTTCATTTATATGTCGTTTAGTTGCTAACTTTTATTACCAATAAATTCAGAAACAGTTTGAAATGACCATAAATAACCTATTTTATTGATACTTAGCAGTACAAACATCTGAGTGGCACGAGCGAAATAAAGCACCTTTATTATCTTTCATTTCCGATAAGGTTTATTCACAGTTCTTATGAAGATAATAAAGAGTTTCCCTTCGGGATATCTGTTGATAACAGGATGTGAGATAAACCTTTTATCTCTGGTGTTTTAAATTTGCTGACATTATCTACCCTCTTCAAAGACTTTCGTCTTTCAAGTAGAATTCATAAAATTTTAAAATGTCGAACGATATCAACTTGTATTTATTTGCTACAAATGTATTGGCTCCATGGATAATTGGTGTAATATCATTCCTTTTTGTACTTATAGGAGCATTTATGTGTTATGCGATTGGAGCTGCAATAAGACTTCGTCATAGATTGGAAAATTTTGCTATATATGTGCAAGAAGTTGATGATGATCATTTCAAACTAGTGACGCTTGATGAAGCATAACTGGATCTTTTGGATGATTTTTTTAGTTTATTATTTCTCATTAAAATTTAAAATGTGAGAAATTACAGAAACTTGAATGAGTTCACCTTAAAATACTCAAAACTTTATATATCTGTAATTATGAATTTGTTACATACATCGAATAGAATAAAAGTTCGATGGTGCAATATTTGCCAATTGTTTTATAGTTGGTTATTATTTCAAATACTTTTTCAAGATTAGCATTGAAAATGAAGCTCGGTTTGCTTCTTTTATAAATGTGATTTTTCAGGATTCATCTCTGATAAACAAATTTGAAAAAATAATTTTCATTCAGATTTGAATATGGAAATAATTGCTATATATTCTACTACTGAACATTTAATTTAAAGGAGTGAAAAATTACTTTGTTTTTAATGATTCCGAACTTAAGTATTCAGTTGTTCGAAACCTTAACATCATTACTCTATATTCGTCATATACATTTAAAAAATATATATATGTTTGTGGTCCTTGAAATTATCTTCTAAAAAAAGGCTTTTGTGCTCATCTATGTGAATACTGCCTGTTGAATTTTACAATATGCATCTTTAAAAATAAAACAGAGGTATGTTTGATCATGAACTATAATGTATTTTAAAGCTTTTAATATATTTTAATAAGCTTAAAATTTCATTGTTTTCATCATCTTGAAAATATTCTTTTCTATTCAATTTATTTTTGTGTTCAATCGTAATTTAGTAAACCTGTTTTTGAAATGCATGCTTAAAACATAAGCGCTTAAAATCATATATAACATACTTGATTATTATATGATTTTTGTTCAAAAGTCAAATAAAAAAAATTATAATATATTATAGAAGATAAAATAAAAAATTGCTTATTTACAGTACAATATTGAAAGTTGGCATATTTCTTTTATGTGTGTTTATAATGAACTAAGTTTACTTAGCTTTAATTTCTTCATTAGAAATTCAATACATATATATAAAAAATAAAATAAAAGATTTTGAAAAATAACTGCAGAATTTTGAGAAATCTATAGAAAATTGTATAGAATTATAGTTTAACTCAGTGAGAATACTCTAAGCGTACATTTCCTTTTTGAGTTTGAACTCTCTGAATGAATCTCGGACGATGGAGTTGGCAAACTCTTCAAGCGGATGTCACTCCCCCTTTCCCTCCCAACTTCTGAGTGTCGCGTTTTGTGTCTTGTAGTATAATGAGCAAAATCGGATATGAATTTCGGGAATCATCTTAAACAACTCGATCCAAATTTTAATACAGATACAAAATTTAGGTCACAAAATCTCATACTAAACTCATTTATATAAGTTGTGTTTGAATTATTGCATTCACTTACATCCGAATACAAAGAAAAATAGATAGTTACCCTTTTGACGGATTAACTCCAAAATTGACTACTAGTAAGCATTTCCAACGATGAAACCCTTATTAAAAAATTTCATATATCCATCTTTTTATGTATCTGAGTTATTGTGCTCTCGTGAATAAGGACAAAAAGATTTCCTCAAGTTGGATTTAGCCCCAAATTTGTTTAAACTTTACCAACTTGCTGAAAAGACTACATAATGTAAAAATGAGCTATTTAGACTGAAGTGAGTTAGAAATGCTAAAATTCATGAATATTGTTTCGCAATTTTGTAGCATTCTCTTCATATACTTTGTATACGAGAAAGTAAAAGTGCGATATTTACATTTTCATGCAGTAAAAAGTATTAAAAAAGTAAGAAGAAAGAAGCATAAATGAGTAAAAGTGATATGCAAATTTCAGCAATGCACATAAAGGGGGAAAAGTACACAGAGAGAGAGGAAGAGAGAGAGATTATTTAAATTAAAATGGCAAGAGTTTACTTGAGAATATGAAAGATACAATGCAGAAATGTATAAACCTGCAAATAACATTCCCCTGTACTCTTTCTTGGAGAAAAGGCTTCCAGAAAACTGTTTTAAAAGTTTACAAGATTGAATAGAAGAAAAAATGCAGAAATTTCTTATAAAATCGACGGCACTAAAATACATGTAAGTGCATGTAGTATTAGTCTCCGATCGCTACACTAAAAAGTTATTTAAAAAGTAACTTATAATAACACAAAGTTTCTTCCTTCGAATTTACAAAAGTGTTATTAGCACTTCTGATAGGCATGGTTGGAAACAATCTTGAGCAAGATTTGTTAACTATATGAAAATGTAATGATTCTGTGAAGTTTATCATTAAAAGCTTTACTAAGTTTAATGATCCTTGTCTCCTTTTTTAATTGGTGTGCAGCTATTGAAATGTAAAAAAATCTGCATAAATTTCCTTTTTTTTGGAGAGGTATCAATATATAATCGTTCAAAAGTTTTATTTTCTTCAACTTTTTAAGTTTCTTTTTAATTTAACACATGTATCTAGAATAAATAATTAATTCAAGGATAACCTTATTTGGACACCCAACATTGCATAAAAGAATATTTATTTATTTTTTAGATTAACATCCTGATTTCAAGACAAACTAGAATTGTTTTGGAGCGGACCTTCCAAGTCGAAGCCCAGGTTGAATGATGATAACTTCATTTGAATCTGCATCCTGTTCTTTAAGCCTCCACATCAAGCCAATGTAGAGCCATCTGACCAAGGATTTCATGAGCACCAGACCGAAATAATGGCGGATCTTTGTGAAAGTCCAATTGTGAATCTATGATCCCTCCTTCTCCTAACCTACAGCTAAGATAAAACCTATAGATAATAATATCCTCAAATAATCTGTATTTTGAATTGGAACTGAATAATAATTTTAAAAAAAACTTCCACCACAAAATTTTAGTTTTTTAAATATTTTAAAAGTATGCATCAACAATGAAGAGTAAAAGGATAAAAGAAAGTTAATTTTCTTTCCAAATTCAAGAAATTGATGGAAAAAAAAATTTATTCAATAGAGTTGGAACATTTAGATACAGAGTGATATATCAAATTTGTAGGCAGGAGTTTTATAGCTTTGTACCGTTGAAAATTTTTAAAAAAAGAAAATTAATAAATTTCAATTATTATTTGAAAATTTTAAATCCTTATTTTGTCATATTTTGCTGTTTTCACGCATGATGAGCAGTTAAATGATTCAGAATTTCGAAATTAAAAATAAGGGAATTAATGGGCAGTTTTTCCTTCAATATAAAGAAATACTGTATTGACGTGAATGAAAACTGTGAAATTCAAAAGACATTTCTTTTCACCAAAAATCTTAACTTCATGCAGCTTTTAACATATTTGTTTTATGATTCGTAAGGTTTCTTCTAAGTCTAATTTTTCGAACCAGCTCTTGAAATTTATTTGAAAGCTAGACTTCAAAAGAATTTTGTTTTCTTAGAGATCAAGTAAAATTTTAAAAGAAAAAAGAAATCGACTAGAGAGAGTTAAGGTCAACTGAGAAGTCACTTAAACAAATCAACACGCCTGAATTCTACAATATTTGTTACGCAAGTGCTTCAAAATGAGAGAAAAAGGAAAAAAAAAATCAATTTCTTGACTTTAGTGTTAAACAAACTAATATAAAAGTTTCAATAAGTCTTTGCTAGTGACATATCGTTGAAAAAAATAATAAACGTGGCATTATAAAATACCCATTAAAAAGAGCGAGAAAATAACAAATAGTATTATTTGATATTCAGAAAAATTGGTTTTCAAGATCACGTGAGCTTTGCTTGTTCTCAGTTAAAGTTACATATAATTTGACATTCAAGCAGAAAATTCTAAACTCATACCAATTTTTTTATTTGTTTTATAATGTGCTCTCATCTACTCGTTGTAGGGGAAAAAAATTCAAAAAGACAGAAGACTAAAATTATGTTTTTATCCTATCATGCAGTCTGTAAACCTGCTTATCATGCAGTCTTCAAAGTCAATTTATATTTTCTTAGGCAAAATAATAGGTATTGTACTGTGCAAATTCTTTAAGAGATAATGAGATTGTAAAACACCAAACTTTAAAAGCGAAGTAATATTTGCATATTTTTTTGAAATTGGAATTCATATGAAACTGGGTACATTTCGGAAGATTACTCGTTTTATTCAAAATTCAGTTCTCAATCCAAAAAATATTCTTTAGATAATGGTATGTAGAATTAAATGTTCAGTGTACCTATTTAAAAGAACAAGCAACATTTTAGCAATTCTATGTTTTATATATTACTCTATAGAATGACAGGCACTATGTCATTTGTTAAGAATTTCACTGAAATTGTGCCTTTTGAAGCTTTTTCTTCTACGTATCCATTATTAGTCAAGTAAACGAACATTCTTAGCTTGGATATTTTTTTAGGTCTAATAGTAATATTTTGAGCACAACTTGTCAAATCATTATTTTAAACATTATCTTGATGCAAAAAAGCTCTACTTTTACTAGGAGTTTCACTCAAATCTTGATTTTCGTTTCAACAAATATATCGATGGATGATGATAACCCCACTACCTGCCATTAACCTTTTTTTCTTCAATAACATATCACAGCTATTGAGTTTAAAAATTAGGACTCTTCTCGATTTTTTTGTATTTTTCCATACAATGATAGGTTTTACGTTGTCTAATAGTGGAATCATTTTTACGTTGAGACATGCAGACAAACATACTGACAGATTGATAGATGACAAACTTTGTCTAAAATTTGATAAGGATCAATAATTCTAGTGATAAAATTATGTCAAATTTCATTCAGCTCCTTAAGTTTTGAGGAATTTTGTTCACTTGCACTAAGAACAAAGAGATTTCTTGTTAAAGAATTTCGCGCATATTTCATAGAAATAATCAGATTTGGTGATAAAATCAGACACCAAATTTTATCCTGCTAGCTGTTTGCGTCTTAATTTGAAGACGAAACCTAAAGATATGGAATTAATAAAGGGGAAAAAAGTATACTTCCTCCGACTTTCTGCTATACTTGGATGATATGGCTTGTTATAGGCTTCGTAATATCTGAGAATTTGAACCGCGTAAGCAGTTCTTTTCACTTGGTAGAAAACAAAATTTTATGCAAAATGAGAACTTTGATAATAAAAACACCTATCTATATTAGTTGTTACATTTTTAAATCATTGTTGCTGCTATTCCAAGAACAAAAAGTCAGGGAAACATTCAACCCTTTCATAGATTTAGTTCAAAATATGATACAGTTAAACAATTATAATGATAAAACCACTTATTAAATTGAACCTTTCTCGCTCTTTTTTTTTGAGCTATGCCTACACACAAGCGGACGACAGACAGATTTCTTATAAGAGGATTTCATTTAAATTTCATTGATATCCGTAATTTTGGTGCTATGTCTGCAAACCAAATTTTATTGATTTATCGTATTATACCGATTTGATTCCAAAATGACATTTTTTATGGTATGGAATATCTACAACTTGGATATTCGTACAGCTTTCCAGATTGAATTATTGAGGAAGGTAGTGTTTTTTCGTTTTGTTAATTTCATATACTACAAGGTAAGAAAAAGAGTACCTTTTAAATTTTTTAATTTTACACTTTCTAAAAATGTATAGAAGACATTTGCTCTGCTTAGTTCAACTCTAATAATAAATATGACTGACAATAACTTTCTGGTGATGGACCTAGTCGAAAAAAATTGATTTACTTCAGGGCTAAATGGTTTCCAAACAGTAAGTCCCTAGTCAGTTTTGGTGGATCATGACAAAATTTTGAATACTTATGTATCTTTTCATAATTTACAAAAATTTGATGTGAGCTGAGATTTATACTTAATAACAGATGCTTCTTTTTCTTAAAAAGTTTTTGCTTGGCCCATTAAACAATTTTCCGAAAGATTACGGGCTGTTCGTGTCTGAATAATTTCATTGCGTAAAAGTTGAAGTAGGTCATTATAAATTTGGTTTTTAAACAGTAGGTTGTAATATTTATTATCGTGGAAATTCCTGCTCTAAATGAGTATGATTTAAATTAACATGAATATGAGTGTAAAGAACTTATAACCAAAAATGTTATTTATCTTGCTCCACTAAACATTTTTCTTTTATATTTATTGCACTTTAAAATTATTTCTTTTCTTTTTTTCCAATTCCTTATTTTTGGCCCTTTTAGGAATTATTTCTGAAATTTTCTGTAATTATTATTTAGAAAGAAAATAATTTATATGGGTGTTATTGAATATTTCCTACGCTATTACTTTCTGTAATTTGATTTTTTTGAATATAAAAAATTATTCTAAAGAGATTTATTAGAGACTTAAAATTTATTGTCAAGAAAATGTGTCGTTATTGATATTATTTTCAAAGCTAAATGGAAATATGCTTTCAATTTTGTCATAATTATTTATAGCGACCAATTTATTTTCCCCTATTGCATTGCACTGTCTTATTTCCAGGGAGAAAAATCTGTTATTTTGCATTCCAAGGATTTTCTCTTACAGCGAACATCTGTTCCAAAGGCTTTTGACATTTTCTAGAATGCTTATTTATTGTGCAGATAAGAATTATTGTCGCCTAGTACGAAAATTTTGAAAACATTTCTATATTCCAATTTTATTCCATTTCGACGTGTACCGATACACTTTTTTCTAAGGTTTGGAAAGAATGAAGACATTTTACTTTAAAAAAAAATTTAAAACTGTCGCAATCATGTTTTTAATAATGTTATTTTAATCTCACTATGAGTTTCTGGAAAGATTTTCTTATTAACTTTTTTCACTTGGCTTAGAAAACATTGATAGTTCTTTTCTACGAATGATTAACTTAAAAGTAGCTTATCTGCTTACATATTCCATAAGAAAAATCTCTAACAAATGAAATCACGGAATAAAAGTTCTTGAAAAGAACAATTCAGATATTTCTCATACATTTGGAAGTAAAGCTTTGTTTCTTGAAATGATATTCACCGAAAACTTTTTCAACAGTAGAGGAAATGGGTTTTCTTTAATAAATAAAAACTCAAATGCTCGGACTTTGTTCTCACGTAAAAGATATTCAAAAAAAATCTTTTTTTTTTGTAACAGAAATGTCATTTCATGTTGCGATTTTAAGCATAAAAAAATTCAGCTCTGTCTAAAATTTAACCGATATAATTATATTTATTTAATCCTCTTCTCGAATTATCGTTGGATGTTTGGTTATTTACAAAATATCTAAATTGTCAAAATGATCAATATTCCGGTTAGAGGTTTAAAGATTCTGAATAAAGGGTTAACATTTAAATAATTTGTGCCAAATTGTTCTTGTAATTCGAGATTGCAGCCTTACATACAAACATTCTTATAAATGGTTAGTAAAACAGTTGTTCTTTATTTTAATAATATAAATTAATAAAATGTATATTGAATGAAATAATACAATTGCTGTTTATATCTAAAATTTATAATTTTATTAAAATATTATTTTATTTCTACGACAAAATACCCACTGCTTCTAAACTAATGCAATTAATTTTATTATATTATTGTCTCATTTTGAAGCAACACAAGGATTATTTTAGAATGGACATCGTGATTTTGAACAGCGGTCCCAAAACGGAGACGACACCTGAGCCGGCATCTCCTTCCCACGCATTTACGCCACGTAGTCGGATGGATATTTGGCCCACGAAGTCAGATGTAGCTTGCACTAACTCCAAATACATGACGTATTGTTGTTGTGTTGGAGTATTGTGTTGTGTTGTGTGTATCGAGCTCCTTCGGCCCTGAAACTGAGACTTCACCACTTAGTCACCATGGTCAATTATGCATTCAAACGTAAATTATATGTATCATTAAAACTTATTTTCAAATTTGTCTTCAAATTTACCGATTAGTATTATATTTATAAGTGCAGTAGACTCTTATTGGCCCAGTTATTTCAAAATTTGATATTTTTAGTATGTGCGTACGAGGAACGTAAATGGTAAACAACATGGGATGTCAGTAAGCAATAGGCTGCTGTTTAGATTCTGATTTATATTTTATAATATTTATTCTATTTAATGTTTAAATTTCTAAACGTAAGATTTCATGCAATTGTCATACAATTTGCTATTAAGGTGTTTTTTTTAATGGCTTTTCAACAATACTTTAGTCTTTTCGTTTGATATCTTGTGGATCTCTTGAGTGTCTGCTGTAAGTGAATTTGTATGAAATTCTAAATAACGGCATTTGAATGGCTGATTGCCTCTTTCACTTACAAAAATCTCACTAAATTCCGTTTCTTTCACCGGTACGTATATGCACATGCATAATTAATGAAGTAAATTCATGTTATGTTACAGTCGCATGATAACATTATGTTTTTTATGTGACTAACATAACTAGTCACCTAACACCTAACTGTGCATTATTTTAGATGGTTCAGCGAATATACGACCATATCCTCCAGTAAGAAACATAATAGATTTCAAAATTGATTTTATTCATCACATTTTACTGTTCCACGTAAATGTGAACTGACCCCATTAAAAATTATAAGAAGGATAAACATATTTTATAAACAATTAAATGTACAGGAAGATACCAAAACTAAGGTTATAAAAAGTGCTCATTGTTCAGTCTGATTATTTTTGTTATTTATTTTTAAGCTCATTTTAAAAAAAATTATTTGTCCTTATGGTTCACAGGCAAGGTTATAAATTTGCTAGTCAAACAGAAGCTTCCAATGCGCTGATTGGCCCTCTCCAGTTTGGTGGGTATAATAACGGTGTGGGATTGCTACTCCCTACCGATGACGGGAAGTGTCTCTTTACTGGAGGGATTGGGCGGTAGCTAGTGATCTCTTAGGACTTAACCATAGTTCCCACTAATGCTGACACGGCATCTATCCCATTCTAATTTTCTGTATACTTTACGAGGGCGGAATAGCTAGTTTATGGTTATCAATTTGCTAATTTCTATTCAACGAATATCTTTTTAATTACTTAAATGATGAAAATGAATATTTATATAACAGTTATAAAATGTTAATTACACGAATTCTGAGAAAGATCAATAAATATTTCTTGAGTGCCTTCCTAGCTTCCAGACAATAACCTCGAAGCTTAGCCTGACTGTGAATTCTAGGTTCGAAACCTACTTCCACTAAAAGCTTTGCCGTATATGTAGGGAGAATGCATGCTGAATCCATTGAAGGGCTAAATGCCCTCTCGATGGTGTGATGTGGAAGAGCGAAAATGAGAAACATCAATAAAGACTACGTTTTCATTATCTGACAGTAGTTCAAAATTACAAGGTTCGCCTCAAAATAGCCATCGTGTTGTTAAAAAACGGATATAAATTAAACTAAGCTAAGCCTTTAGTGATTTTTTTTAGTGTTTTCACTTTTACTCAATATTATTACACAACTTAATTAAGTATTGCTATTGCTAGGATTTACTTGTAAAAATGTTTAGTCGGCGAGTCCCACTGTGAGAGTGATTGATAAAAGTTGCTGATCTAAACAAATAGTTTTATAAAAAGATGCTTGTGTTTCCCCTGCTTTGAGAGTCACATGTTCAGAGATCCCCATGAGAAATTTAATAGTCTATAAACACTGTAAACAAGATTTTCCCTATCAAAATAAGCTATTTAAGACCTGGAATAAAATGTTCGAGTGCCTTTCCCTCATTACTCGGTCTTTCGTTCTGTGTTGTGTGTGTGTTCATCGCTCTCAGCTTGTTGATAGACATGCCTGTCATTCGGTGATGAAATAAAATGATGAAATAGCATCCAAAGTCTCTTTAATGTCTAATGTCTTCTAACTGCAATCTATTTCCAAGCTTGAAAGGATGAATGATCCAATCCAAACTAACTAATCAAATATATCTCTTTCTAATATTAAATCCATTCAATTAGGAGCACGAATATTCATTTCTATGAATTTTATTATTGCCGAGAAGACTTTTATACGTATTAGTTATGTATTTGCTAAATAAATTTTAACATTGTTTTGGCTCTTAATGCTTATTATTATTTCTTTTATATATGGACCAATATATACGAATAAAAAAGTATTAAAAATTGCACTTTTGGGATTGAGTCTTTAATCAGAGCTACTTTTTAAAAGCGTTGATAATTTATTTATACATTATATAATAGATTAAATTACTTCACCAAAGTGATAAATTTTGAAAACTAGTCAATATAAGAAACATAAATCAGCCCAGAAATGAATATCCCTGAATGTTACTAGAATAGAAAGGAGATAGACGTCAAAGAGACGTTTCGAAAAGAGACAAGATTAAATTTTTGATTCATTATGCTGTGGGTTCTATATATTTGTATGATGTATTTAAATTTAGATGAAAATTCGAACTTTCTGTAAAAGTAGATAATCGGAGATCAAGTTAAACGACTCTCGTGTGATTTGCATAAAATCTAATACAGTAGACACATCAATCAGTTGTAGTGACTACCATTATATCTGCAAATTAAAAGCAATAATAATTAGTACTCTCTAAAAGTAAAGGTGACCTTTGACTTCATCTGAGCAGAAAGGATGTATTGTGATTACGATGGAATCAATTTATATCAAGTTATAGACAGAAGATGAAAGTATTTCTAAATATCATCTAAACAACTAATTTTCTTTGACCTTGCTGCGATTCTTTGAAACTTTTTACGAGATTCACAGGGAATTCTAAAACTAAATTGCATCACGCACTTGATGTGCATCAAGTGAGTATTAAATATCTAAATTAACCTATTTACTTTCACGTCCATTTGTAATGTGTACATCGAATTATCACTTTATAAACTTAAAAGCTAAAATTAAATCTTTCAATGCCATTATAATTCAACACAAAAATTTCTCATAGTCCTGGAGTATTTTGTGGATTTTATGCTGAATCAGTAATCCAACCCAATTCAGAAAGGGATGGTGTCATCTAATATATACTAGTAGAGGAAGAGAAATAGTTAAGCATCAAACCTTCTAATCATGCAACTGTATATACAAATGCATTAATAATCATGCGCCTACTGTTGAATCAAATCATTTGAAAGAAGTGATATTATCATAAAATTAAAGTAAACTTAATTGTTTGAATAACTGTAGATGAGAATAAAAATGCTTATTACAAATAAGACAGAATGTTGTACCTTTAACTATTTCTGCCTAAAGTGAACCCCCTTCCCCTAAACAATTCAAAGTTTTTGTGTTTAGCACAAAGATTAACTACTGATTACTTAAGTTAACTTGTTGCTATTTTAATTAAATGCACCCTTCATTGAATAAAAATATTGATCTAGTTTTACTACTAAAAAGTAAGTATTGTATGCAAAACATTTCGCCTTATAGCATTTTTCGCTACAATTTAAAATGGTATTAGTGTATTCATAATATAGACAGATTAATACACTTTTGTGCAAATGCATAATTTTTCTATTCCAAATCAAAAATGAATTTTCGAGATTTAAATATGAAAGTATACCATGTGTACCACCATGATGTTTCATTCCTTTGACCACGTCAGAGGTGTAACGTTTCTTATTCAGAGGAAACGAGAAATAATTTTCATCCAAGATCCTTTTTTCAGACTGTTGGTTATACAATCTATCGTCTTAATCTATGGTTCGATTTTCATTTCAACTGAAAAAATCTTTGTAATGATAGATAGGTAAATTTTTGGAAGACCAAAGTAAATTTGCGTTTAATTTATCTGTAAATTCGAAATTTATTCCTGAAAGAAGATTAATTAAAATATTTCTTAGTTTTAAGCCTGCTTTAATCTATATTTTGATATACGATATTGTGCAATCTCTTAATTCTAAGTGACAACAATCATCAAATGCATCCGTTAGACCGATATTTATTGGATGTACTGAAAAATTAGCCTTGCAGACTCAGAAATCAATTGATGACACCAAAAAAACCCCCATAGTCGAGTACTTAAAAGAAACTTTTCAGCTTTAACAAAAGCGACAAAAAGTGGGGGAGATTCAATAAAGTTCAGTAAAGATTGTTCTCATTAGTTAAATACAGAACATTAGTAACATAAAGAATAAAATATTTTTTTTAAACTAAATTTTAATAAAACTACAAACTTTTGTAAATAACTTGTTTTAAGTGTAAAATTTGGGAATTAATAAAAAATACTTACCTTATCACTTTATATGAATAATTTTCATTTCCTTATTTTTGCTTGTTTATATGAATGTCCCAGTTATGTTTGCATGCCGGCCAAAGGTAGGTACAGCAGCCTCCACCCAGGTCTGAACACTATGCTGTACATTTGACCACCGAATTAATTCATAAAAAAAAAAAAAAATTGGAAATTTTAATTTTCTAGCTAAGTGGAAGTCGTGATGGCCTGTGGTAGGGTCTCAACTTCGGAACAGGAAGGCTTCAGGTTCGAGACCCAATTCCACCAAAGACCCGTTGTGTAAGGGGGTCCGGTGCACGTTAAATCCGGCGGAGACAGACTTGCTTCCACTGGTGTGGTGTGGAAGTTTGGAAAGGGGCGCAAACTCAGGTGTTGTCCTCGTCATCTGACTGCGTTTCAAAATTATGAGGTCCGTCCCAAATTAATCCTAGTGTTGCTTTAAAACGGGACGCTAATGTAACTAAACTAAACTAAGTAGGGTAATGGTGAAAGTTAGAAGTAAGTAAATTTGGGATTATCATTCGCAGCAATTTACATAAGACGCCGAAATAAATAATTATTGAAATTTGGTAAACGTACGGCATTCTCCTCTACATATTAGACTTTTACTAGAGAAAGTAATAGCTGCAAATATTCCAAATATGTTCAAAGGCAAAATTGATAAATGGAACTTTATATACCTTGTAAGAAAATTTTAAGCATTGATGTCCCTGCACCAAAATATGAACTATAATCCATAACTTAAACTGTCAAAAGGATAGAATTAAAAAAATTATAGTTGAATATCATATAAAATTTAGTTACGAGAAACCATATTTTAAAAAAAGATTTTCGTATTTTACTGTATCCGATAAAAAAAAAAATCAAAATATTATAATGACAATTATTCTACAGAGTGTTAATAAGATACCTAAAATATAAATAATAGTTTTTCTTCATGGGCATTATATCGAAAATAATATTTTCAATAATAAATGATTTTAAAATTATAGCCGTATTATCCTTATATTTTAATTGGCTGTATTTTTATTTGAATTTTCCTTTTATTATTTGTATTTTTTTATTTAAAATGTTTTAAAATTTTATTACTTATCTTATACTTTCATTTTAAAAGTCATACTAGTCAAAAGTCTATATTTATTGTTGTCAAAATAGGAAAAGTTCATAATTTTCTACAATTTTATTTTACTTGTTTCAGGTAGAATTTTAAAAGCTCCCAAAGCACTTTAGATAATTAGAGTTTTCATTCTAATTTCAGATTCTAGATTTCATGTATTATTGTAAGTGTATAATATAATTAAATGTCAGCTAGGAAACTATCAAATACTTTTTTTGTGCTATTTTAAGAAACGTTTCAACTAACTATAAGATTTCTCTGAAATCGGCTTCAATGGAAAAAAAAATTCAAAAATATTAGCCACACGGTATGATGTAATTGAGATATTACAACAAAAGGATAAAATGGCTGATCAGGATTTGTTTAGGATTTTATTGTCAAATATTACTTTCTTCAAAAACAGTAAGCTTTTTCGTATATTTGATTGTCTTTTCAAAAATAAAAAGTGAAACAATCATACAATGGATATATGATTTTTCAATAAATGCAATGCGTGTGGAACTTCTAAATAATAATGAAATAACTTCGTTAAAGACGTAATTTAATGTATGCATTTTTTTTTCTTAAATTCTATTGTACTAATAACTATGGTTCTTATTTGTAAAGGTTTATTAGTTCAAAATCAAATCATGTTGAGTTAAAGAGCAGATTTCGTGGTAGAAAAAAATAGGAATTTGTTCTAAATATGAATTGCAATCTAATATCTACTTAAAAGGGAATTCAAAGACAAATATTTATTATTTTATTTTCTTAAACCGTGAATAACGTAAGCACTGATAAATATTTTCATAATTTAGATTTTTCAAGTTCTTAATCAGTGGATGAACTGATTAGGAGGAAAACTGTTTATGATCTTCACTAAAATGTAATTTTAAAAAATATCTGGAAATTTGATTGCCAATTGGTGATAAGAATAACGCAATGTATTTAAATTAGCAAGTGTTGAAATTCATTTTTTTATTTTTAAGATTTGATTTCATCGTGTTGAATTGTGGGAATTTGATAGATTCCGAAGCTCCATCTTGCTGACTCTTTCTTAACATGAAAAATCAATATATATATATATATATATATATATATCTTTATATATATATATATATATATATAAAGAAGATTGATTATTTCTATGCTGATATTAGAACGATTATCACTTTAACCTCCATTTTATGCAAAATAATTTTCAAAGAGGATATAATTGACAATGATCAAAAATGCCCATTTACTAAATTTAAACTTCAAAAAAAAAAAAAATAGATATGTGTATAAATTTTTATTAAAAATTCTCTCTAAAAAGAAGAGCAGTTAAATTATGCATATTTTTCTAATTTATCTTAATTTCATATTTAAAAAAGTTTCATTTTTTGAATTTCACTTTCTCTAATAATTTACCCAGAAGTATGGGAGAATAATTTAAACTTTTTTGCAATTCACTTTAAATATAATTCTAGTATATTTCAGATTTTGCTCTTATTTTGAAACTGCTACGTCACAGTCATACTTTTGAAAGCAATTTTTTCACGTAATTTCACATTCATAAAAGCTCAAATTGTTATTTTTTTGTTGATTCTCTGAAAAATTATTGAGTATTTATAAAATAAATTTCCCTGTTGAGAGGCTTCTACAGCTGATGAAAGGAATGAAATGAAATTTCATTCGCTGATCAAAGGAGGCAAGAAGGGAGGAATGCACACACACACACTACAGAAATTGATAATGAGATAATAATGTTGAATCCTTAAAGAAAAGTCTGCGAGTTTCATACTGCATGTCATTCATTTTTGTAAATGCATTTTTATCACTTGAACCAGAATGAAAATATTCATAATCTATTTTCCGTGCGTTCGTTGCAATCCGTTTTCGTTTCGACATTGACATAGCTTCTATCTACAAGGGTACATTTGTTACTAAAAATCATGATACTTCTTCTTTTTCTATACTTCGCATGTAAGAAAGTAATGCTAGTAAAAGAAGTAACAGGCATTAAAAAAATCTATAAATTTACATATATGAATAAATATAGAAAGAATTCTGATTACAATGTTCTAATATTTTATTAAATGAATTTAATTAAAATAATAACTATAATCTGTGCATTCATTTGAAAGTATGGATTGGAAAATCACTGCTTTAAAAAGAAACCAATGTTTAAGAGTGTTATAAATAGGCATTGGCGACTTAGCGATTTGGCAATAGGCTTGGTTTCGAAATCCAAAAACCATAGGTTTGAGTTCTGATTTTAATTAAGGTTCGTAATGTACACTACATAAAGTCCGTTAGAGTCAACTGTCTTCTCATTATTTTGTAGAAAAAGAAAAAAGGGTCAGTTTAAAAAAATAGCAACTCTTTACCAAACTAAGTTCAACACTGTAGTATTCTTTTCAAATTTGTCTTGGTGAAGCTTCAAACGGAACGTTAACTAACTATGCTAAACAACCTTACAAAAATATTGGTGAAAATAAAGAATAAAATGGAAGAAGCAATTTACTTCGTATTTGTATAAACTGTTTTCTGATTTTTTTTACTAAAACATATCTGCATTTTCTTAAAAGATCATAATTTTAGCATTTATTTCTTTCGAGTGTTCTTTAGATTATCATACAGTGAGAGTCAAAAGAAAGTAAACATTGATATAGAATATGATTTATTTCTATTATATTATTAATTTATAATATAAAGCAGATATATACACTTATTAACTTATTCATGTAGGATGTAACCACTTGTATATGTTTAATTAAAGCAAAATGCAAAACGAAACAATTCAAGAAAAGTAAAAAATCATCAGATGCGTCAAAAAAAGCAAACAGAGACCGACAAAAACAAGGAGCGCTGTAATATTAGTATTTTATCTGCAGTCTTTCAGATTTTATGACTTCCTTTAATTGTCTAGGCATAGATGTAACCAGTTTATTGTTTTTTTAATAGTTTGGGAGGTATTTTCTACCATTCTTCTAAAACAATTTGTTTCAATTCTTCCTTGTTAAATATATTTCTTTGGCGTACATTTTTCTTTAGATATGTTTCTAAACTTTAAATGGAAAATAGATCAGGTGACTGTGGAAGATTGTCCAAAATATTTGAAACATAATAGTGTTACTATTCTTTCAAAATCATTAATGTTATTTAGGATATTTATCATATTGGAAGATCTAGCTTTGTGACAATACCAAAATTCGCAGCCCTAGGAGCAACAGTTTTTTTTAAATATTTAAATTGTCTATTTTGTTCATTATAGATTCGACAGATATTAAATTACAAACTCCTGCTGCCACTATACACCCCCAAATCTTAACGAATCCCCTCCTCCATGTATAATTATCTTTACTGAATACTTATAACTGGATTTTTTATTTTTTTGGTCTCCTTATTTTTGTGAGCTTCTGTATGCCAAATAATTTAGTTTTTTTTTTCTCGTCACTAGATTAGATATTATTATAAAAATATAAATCCTTATTAAGGTACTTTTGACAAACGACGTAAGTTTTTTCTGGCTCGATTTCGTGATGAATGATTTTTTACGAGGAATCCTGCCACGTAACCCATGTTCATGAATAGTCTTCCTTATAGTGCTTGTATTTATTGTCTTTGCTGATCTTTGTGAGATGCTTAAAAATTTTTTAACAGTACTTGCAGCTGGATTACATTTCATCTCTCGTACTACTTACTGTTCCCACTTCTGTATCAATAAGTCTTCTTGATCTCACTGTTCTCTGAAAGTCTTTAATCTATTTGCATTTGAAATATTTATCAAGAATTTTCTTGACTGTGCATTGACTGCTTTCAGCATTTTTTCCATTTCGGGTAAAGATTTATCATTTTTCTTTAAATTTACTATCAATTTTCTCGTTTCTAGTAATATCTGTCACCCAATCGCAAAATCTTCCAAAATGTTTTAGAAATTTATGTAAATTAAGGCAGAATATACGACTTTAATTTATATTCAGACCCTCTGAAAAAAACGTTAATATCTATAAAATTAAAACATTTGAAGGAGAAAGGGTAATGAATCTTTTCTTTTTCTTTCTTCCTTTCTTTTCTTTTCTTTCTTTTTTTTTTTTTTTTGACGCATAAAATTGCAAGTTCATAGATTAATTTCTTTATGTATATTATTTTAATTAAATGTTTATAAGTTATTTGA
The DNA here is from genome assembly GCA_026543055.1 of Argiope trifasciata. NCBI lineage: Eukaryota > Metazoa > Arthropoda > Arachnida > Araneae > Araneidae > Argiope > Argiope trifasciata. Next base: position 5,061,208 of record JAPMOQ010058975.1, read on the forward strand.
CTCTGCCTATGTAAGTTAATAGCTGTATATATCTACTTCATATTATAAGCCAGTAATACATTTGTAATAACACATTTTCTAAATCAACCATGGGTGTTTACTTTCTTTTGATTGTCACTGGAATAAATTTTGCCTTCCATATTCTTACGAAGGATCATGAAATGTAACCTTCAGTTTGGAAAGCGAGGAATGATCCACGACGCTTTTTGTTCCCCCATATCAGATTAACAATATGATTGTCCCGAATTCTTTCAAAACACAAGTAAACGCAAGATCGTAAAATCTTGGGAAGCGAGAAAAGTATTTCACGCTTTCTCGGGCAAGTGTCGAATGGTGTAAAGTCGCTCATTGAAGCTATTTTGTTGGTAAACCTTGTAAAGTAAGTTATTTTTTTACGATTTTTATTACTATTATTATTTAGTTAATTATTTTATAAGTCATTAAAACTATATTTTTATTATAAAAATAAATATTTTAAATCGTATCTTCTTATAATGTACTTAATTTCTTATTTTTAACCACTTAGAAGCTTTATTTTCCTTACTATCTAATAAGATAGCCCCCACTTTTGGGAATCTTTTCATATTTTGATTCAAATGAAAATGTTTTAATTATGTCTTAATTTCTTAATTTTACTGTAGGATCTTCGATAATTTTTTCCGGCTTCAACTGCACTAATGAAAGCGAATTTAACATTTTTATTTTCCACTTTTTTAGTTTTTAATATATTTCATAATTCACTATTATAGAATCTAAAAATTAATATTTCATAAATAAATTCTAACTTATACCAAATCTATGAAATCAATTTTTTCACTTAATATATTAATTGGCAATTAAGGGATCTAATATTATTGTTGTCAAGAGCAGATAACTATAAAAATTTTAGAATCTAATTTCAAAATTGAATAATCGAAGTTACCTAAATTCCACTGTCACAAACAAGATGCATACGAAGTCTAGGAAAAAGTGTTTAATAAATCTTTCTTTTTCATATAGTTTAGTTGCACTTTCATTTTTTTCTGAAAAAAAATGATAAGATATATTGAAAATATATCTTATCATTTTTCTTATTCGGCAAATAGCTTGAATTTGAAAGATTCTTGTATTAAACGATTTAAGAAACTTTTTTATTGCTTTTTGTTGTCTTCATTTTTTCCTTTAACGATGTTTACTTCTAACACTTAACAATCAGGCAAAAAATGTCTTATCACGACATTATCAATGATGTAATAGTAAACGAATAATAACTTTTAGTTTTCTGAATTATGTATATATGCGATTCTCAAATTACTTAAAATTAGTTAATCACTTTAATTTAGGAAAAGCAAAGACAGACATAATTTTTCTTTTTCAGGGAAGATACAAAGTCGTCAAGTTAAATATAATTGCAAAAGGAAATTAATTGCAATTATGATTATAAAATATAATTATAATTACAGGAAATATAATTTAAATATAATAATTTTGGATAAGCAAGATGCTTATCGCCAATAGTATTTATCATTTTAAATTTATTTTCTATAAAAGCTTTTGTCTGTCGAAATAAATTCTTAAATATATTATTTGTAATAACTTGCGTGATGAGTGAAACGACCATTGTTATGTTTGGCCACCATTGGAGAGTTTCGCCGCTGCCATTGGGGTTATGGATTTAAAAAAAAAATGATATGATTGAGAAAGCTTCTGCAACGGTGAGTAAGTGCATGATTGTGTTTTTATTTGATTTTAAATAGCTATTTATTAAGAAAAGTCTGAGTGGTGAGTTTTTTTTCTTCTTTGAGACATGCTCGTATCATTACAACCATGATGTAGATTAAAATAAATTTATATTATGTTATTTCATTCAAAGTTTGCTATATTAACTCATTTTATCTTTGAAGAAATTGAAGAAGTTAGACTTTGCAATTTGTTTTTCTGTTTTTTCCCCCCTTCTCTTTACAGAATATATATTAGTATTCAAAATGCATAAATAATTAAAATCCAAGCTTTCTTATTAAAATTCATCCTTTTCGTGCAAGCTAAAAAAATATTATTTATTTTCCATAGAATTGCATATACTTACAAATGCAGCTAGATAATCGAATCAATTTAATCTTAGCCATTTTACTTTCTCTTACTCCTTACTTACTATCGAAATACTAAGATGAATAATTATTCTATGGCAAAAATACTAATCGAAATTTATTATATATAAAAAAAGCTTATTCTCCATAATCATATCGGAACTCGCAAAATTAGTTGTTCATTCTTCATTATCTAAAGGAGTAGTTGAAGAATTTGAATCTTGTCTCCTGTTTCCATTTCCTCCTCTTCTTCCTCCGTTTCGTCCGCCTCCATTTCTGCTTGAATTATTTCCACCTCCATTTCCTCCTCCACCCCCTCCTCCTCCTCGGTTTCTAGTTGTTGATGAATTATTATTAGAATTTCGGTTTCTTCTTCTACCTTCACCATTGCCACCACCATTGGAAGATCCTGAATTTGAATCAGTAGTTGAACCCGAATTAGATCTATTCATTGCTCTTTTTGTCCTTATCGAAGATGTTTCTTCAACATCTGTCTTGGTTCCTGAAACTAAATAAATAAATATACAGCTTAAATTTAATGATAAAAATAATAAGCACAAATGTTTTTTAACAAAGCACGATTTGTTTCTCTCGTTTTTTGAATAATTTATGCTGAAGGATGTGCGCAAAATACCATTTGATTTAGTTGTATATTAAACAAAAAAGTATAATTATGACGTATATAATCATATATCATGTATAATAAAAAGTATAATTATAATTATGACATTCGTTTTGGTGTTTACATTTTAAGGTAATAGCATTTTTGAAAAACGAAATTTTTGTACTTTTCATGTTTTATGTCACATGCATGGGATAAATTATTTTTAAGCTAATAGCAGTAGTTTAATTTGTATTTCTGCTCTATTTATATTTAATACATCAATCCTTTCTCTTAAAGGAAACATTCATTCTGGGCTTCAGATTAGAATTACAATCCAAAAATTAAAATATTCCAATTCCAAAAATTGCTGTCATCATATTTTCAGAAAACACTCTTGTAAGATTTTCTCTCTAAATGGGATTTATTAATATTTATTTGTAAAGAACTCAGTTACAGAAGAAATACTAGGCCAAACATAATGTTATTTCGCATAAACACAAATTAGATCACAAGGAGTTATAAAGGAGAAGGAAGGAATTAAAGAGAAAAAAATGAGTTCACATTTTCTTTACTAAGGCAAAAATAGCAATATAATAGACTTAAATATTAAATAAACGAGAGTGTCATTTTATTGACTAAAATCTATTAGATATTTTAGCCCTGAAATAAATTTTGAACAATTATATTTCATTTTTAACATTTAAATAAATTTTTACGTGTTTGCACTTCTTTTGTCGACTTTACTATTCAGGGCTTATTTCCTACAACTTGCACTTTTTATATCGCAAATTAATATACAAAATGTGTTCTATCTACTTCTTGAATATGTTACATTTTGTTTGTCCTAAAAAGTTGCAATCGATTGTAGAATGTATCAAGTCTCAATTGGTTTGTTTGATTTGTGTTGTACGGCCCTTCAATTAAACTAAATTATTCGCATTTGTAGAGCACACATTTTTGTTTTAAATGGAATCACAATCAAAATTAACGAGAATTAATAACAGGGGAACAAAACTGAGCAGGATTCACATTCACAACACTTTTGATGCAGGAAACAATTGTAAATTCCAAGGGGGGGGGGGATTTAATTGCTAAACATATTTTTGTGTTAAAGTATTATACAACACGTTAAATCTTTTTTTTTAGTTTTTATGCTCATATTTCTACCTAAATTCACTTTGCAGCAGCACTTTTCTCCTGGTGTTGAAAGTATGAACCATTTTTTCTTTATTTCCATGTGGTCTAAATAGTGTGTACAGGATAATGTCAGTATTCGTAACTTATTATCTTCTTTGTAACTTTGTCTCAAAACACCTATATTTTAATAGTTATCCTCCTTCATGAAACTATCCCAAAAAGTACTTGCCGTGCATTAGTATTACAACGAAGTTAAGATTTTAAAATAATCTAAACTTCATTGAAATCGGCAAATTAGAGTAAAAGTCAATGAAAACTAAGTACCGTAATTGATGTAGACGGCTAAGTCCTAACGTCAAAACACTGAGAACAACTGGCATAAATCACGAATGCAATTCTGTTCTTCACAATCACGAGTGTTCATGTGTTAAATTATTTACTATCTCTTTTCGGATGTATTCTACAAGACAGATTTACATCATAATTTTGGCGTATGACTAAATCTTTGGCAAATAAAAAAAACTTTGACATTTTTTCTCTTTGTGTTAATATCAGTCATAATAAATATTTTTGAATAAAATTTAATGATGTTTTTCAATCTATCGTTTTTGTACATTTAAAAAAGTGATACCTAATTTTATATTTAAAAAAAGCCGTAAACTTTAATTTTCGGCTTCATCTTTTTGCATATTTTCCATTCAGAACAATCATTTGAAAATTTTTGAATTTACTTAATTCTACGGGGAGAAAAAGCCGTTCGTTTTCTGAAAATGTGTGCCATTCTTTCAGAGATAAAATTTCTTTTGCAGATGTTATATTTTGATATATAATTATTTTAGAGATTTTTAACTGAAACAATGAAAACACTTCTTTAAAACAGGTGATGTCATTTATTTAGAAAGTAGAGAGCATAAATCAAATAAGTAACTAAATAGTATTCATAAAAGCTTGTTATTTCTTTGCCTAAAACATCATCTTAAATGTCAACAATTGAAATTTACTTAATTAGAATTTATATAAAAAATCTGATTGAAAATGAGTAAAATATAGGGTTTTTCTTGTAATAAGCTCCACAGTTTAATAGCGGGCTGTCAGTTTGCATTTGAAACAATAAAGCTCCAAGGAATAAATTTGGATAGCATAATCCAAAGGAAAACTGAGAGTGATTGAGAATTTTTAATAAATAACAGTGTTTCAAATATCAAAATATCTAACATGGTAATAATCATCTGTAAAATAAATTTTATATCTGAATAATATTAATCTATTTTTGAAAATATAAGAATGAAATCTGGTTCTGAGGAAAATGTACTTCAAAACATGTAAAATTGAATTTAATTCCTTTTATTTAAAGATTTGGCTTATAGTTTTTTTCCAAGACAGAAAAAAAATTAATCTAAACTGTAAAAAATCCACCATGAACAAGTTGAAATGAAAAGAAGTTTTACAAAATTATAATAAAAATTGCAACTGGTTAAAAAAAATGTGATGAAAATAATATTTGATTGAACCCAAAGTTCTCATATTGGTAATCAATAACTGAATTAACTGAATTTTATTTTATGAGTTTTTCTTTAACCTTTTATCATTAGAACATAGATCCGGGTCAGGGACAAAACGAAAAATTTTACAGAGATAAATACACAGAATCAATGGCTCATATGTTCCTCAATTTCCCCTTAGGTTATCAGGAAGCTCTGACCTCTCTTAATCAAAATTATTTATGATGAAACATGTGTCAGTACGCTCTCGGAAAATGTATGGAAGTTACGAGAAAATGATTACTTGCAACTATCGAGAAATATCAACGAAACTTCAGTGTTTTCAGAAAGCTTACATTTCTTTTTCACCATGCTAGTGTAATAAGCGAAATAAATTACCTTTTGAATTATTTTTTATTGTTTTAAGTGTCAGAGCTCTTATATTTTCATTATAATCTATTCTAGGTAGAATATTACAAAAAGCATTCATAATTACGGCATAATATGACGGAGGGAATGTTTATTTTATGATGATGAGAAAAAAATTATTGATAATCGCAACTATATGAATATAAATTGAAAGAGCTGTGCATAATTATAAAAGTATCTGAAAATAACGCTTACTAGATTGACTACCGTTTGAATTCAAATTATTTTTTGTAACTTATCCCTTTATTTTAAAGTTGTCAGAGTTTTGTATCGCTTTTTAATACCTTATGCTTAATACTATTTCAAAGATTAATAAGAAGATCGCTAAAATTTCCATTATATATTTTACTACTGTAAAAAAAAAGAATTAGTAGGGTTAATTCATACTAAAGTGCTGCGTCACTCTTCTTTGGTTCTGAAACCCATTTAACATCGTGGTGTAGAATAAATGATTTGACACGTCACAGGACATCATAAGATGACGATAAATTAGGTGTTCAATTATATGCGCACTTACTTTTGTAATGAGACGTCATGTGGATTGCCAATTGATCTCCAGTAATAATTGATTCAACAAAAATCGAAAAATAATATTAGATTATTTCAGTTAAATTTTCTTGTCTCACAGTTATGCATTGTATTTTGGGAATAATCTAGTAATTTTAAATCATGAACAGATTAAGAGGTTAATACTAAAGTTGATTATCACAATCTATTCAGATTTTCATTTCACATCATGAGCATAAATGGTCTACTATAACATATATAACGAACAGTAGGCCCACATGTCAGACGGATCGTACGTGGAATCAGATATCGAATCCATGATTCTCCAATTCCAAAGTTGAAACCTTATTAACCGGCCTTCTCGGTTCTAATAAACAACTAAGCAGTTAAAGTATATCGTGCTCTTGTTAATTAAATATTGTTGCCTAAAAATAATTATTCCTATTAATATTCAAATGCCAAAAATAAGGAGTCTAGGAATATAGCGTGTTCTCCGTGATCTGGGCTTCCTGTTTCGGGATTGGTTGTACTTTACCCTGTGTTCTATCTGTGAGGCGTGTGAAAGAACCCTCCTGCAAAAAGGGGTTGCGCCAGCAAATGTGTGAGTGTCATTTTCAAATGAGCAAGACTTCTGCCCTCGGGTGCTCAGGGGGCTTTACCCTCAAAAGCTACTGCACAAACTCGGCTTAAATTCGCCGACATCATCAGCGAGCTTGTTTATGATAAGTGCCATAAGCAAAAACAACAGAAATAAGGATCGAGAGGAATTTTAAACTCTTTGCATAAGGTGGATTATCTGCTACATCTATTAACCGGTTGAGCGGGGCTGTTTCTTCAATAATAAGCCTTTTTTAAGAAACCTGTCTAATTCTGGAGATGAATAGTAAATGTCTTAAATACTGTTAATAATCATTCAAATATTACTGCCTTAAAATAGATTTGTTTGATGCAAAAAGCATATTATACTTTGTGTATCAAACAAATCTGTTAATATACAAATTTCTGTTTAAAAATAGACATTAACAATTAATTCTTCTGTTTAAGGAGTGAATAGTCTGGTACATATAAAAGAAAGTGAAATTATTACTTTCAAAAGGAATTCTTTCAAATAAATAAGGAAAAAAAGAGAGCGAAAATGAAAGAATGAATGAAAAACGAGAAAGCAATGCCCGAATACTAAAACAAAAGAAATAATGGGCAAATGTTTAGGTTGTGGGAAAGGAATCTATATCCTCATCCTTCAGAGGGTGGGAGTTCTATCAATACAGTTTCAGACAATTGAATTCTCTCTTAAAAATGAACCTAAGCATTATTAATGGAAATTGCCATTTGAACCATCATTAATATGGTTTAGAAATTTCAGGATTGAACTAGATTACAGATGTTATTTAAGATAAACAACTGTAAAATTATTGCCCATTCTTAAGATGTTCAATAATTTTTAAAGCGAATAATTTAGTACATGATTTGTAATCAGAATTTCCAGCATTGGATTTGATGTTTATTGTAATGTCGATTACAGGAAGATAAATTAAAAATATCATTGCACAATCTATCGTTGCTTTCATTGTGGCATGCACATTGTAATAAAGCTCAACATATTTTTATCTACTTGAGGTAACATTAACAAAATATAATAACTTGTGAATAAAATCAATATAAATAACTTTGTATTTTTTAATTTTCCTTTTAAAGCCTAAAGTAATTCCATTTTGCATTTTGATAATCGATACGAACATTGAGAAACTTAACAAATTCAAAAAGTGTTTCGTTTTAATAGTTATGACTTTTAGTTATCAAAGAATTATAGTGTTGTAATGACTTAATGAAGAAAATAATCATATTTATAAAAATCCTAAATTTACTAAAGCCTCGTTTCGAAAAAGATATCCAAATACTTCTTATTTTAGCAATGCAAAAAAATTACCATTTCAATTACAGATAGACTCAGGTTTGCATCATAAATTATCAATTGAAATTTAAGAGACTGGAAATTCAAAAGGAAGCTAGCTCCAATTTCTGTTATTACACCTGTGAAAAAGCTGATTTACATCTCGCTAGATCAGAAAAGTTCAGCAATAGGATTTTTTTCTTTTAAAAGAGCTACAAATGTTATATCAGTATAATTTCTCCCCGATGCACAGATTGAAAGAAATGATATAACCCTTAACGATTAGAAATTTCTATATCCTAATGGAACTAATCTATTTAATCACTCATCTCCTTTTTGATAGTTTTTCTATTATTATGACTTGCTTATCAACTTATTTCTGATGGCTTGATTTGTTGTTAATTAGGGAAGACAAGAATAGATAGCCTCATGAAATGTAAAAAAGCTTGGAAGTTCTAAGATCCTAATTACTTGAAGAGAGGAAAACACTTTCCTTTTTATCCGCTTGGATTGTAGTTTTTGAAGGCAAGTTTGAGATTCGACACCTCCGTAATCTAAAAATTAGTCATCCACTGTGGACTGCTTATAAATCGCTATTCAAATGCAGTGTTTTCAAATAGTTTCAATATTTTTGAAATAATGCTAATTGCTATATTTATGCAACTCTATAGTAGTATATTGTAATTCAACGTTATTATAATAATGATAAATGAAGAGAATTTATGTGCAACTCTATAAGAATATAAAGCTCTTAAAATTATTTAAGAATAGTAAAAATGTAAACACAGTAACCTGCGCGAAATGATATAGAAAATAGACAACCAATTTTTTTTTCAAATCCTGTCGATACTGCTACGTCTAGTGGTGGCGGGGTGGTCGGCTGTATACAAAAAGAACAAGAAGACTACCAATTTGAAGAAATTACAAGATATGTAGTTTAAGGGGTAAATTTAATGAATTCCAGTACTGTCTTTTCTTAATTTCACTAAACATTCAATCTCTGATTGCTTGTTTAGATTCCATTTTTACTTTGGAAATTTAAAAAAAAAACTGAGAAAAAAACCTTATATTCTAGATTAATTTATTAAACTACCAAGAAAAGAAAATTTTTCAAATGAATTTCAGTTACTAAAAAGAAGTTAGAAACTATATTTTGAGTCGATAAAACGGAAGGCTCATTCAATTTTGTAAGACGAAATAAATTCTAAGCAATTTAATTTTTGTTATTTGGATAGAATAAATAACTAAATAAGTTTCTAAAATAACTCACCTTCAGGATAAAGAAGGGCAATGCATAAGTTAACAGCCAAAAGTAGCGACAGAAATTGGAGCAAATTCATGACTTCAATCGAAAGCAACCAATTAATTCTGAATGTCGCGTATCAGTGGCATCACTTCAATAAATAGGAAAATTTCTGAGCTATCTACAAATAAACTATGTCATGGGACATCTCACTAAACAATGATATTTGGAAGGTTTCTCTATAAAGTAACAAGGAAAGAGTGGTTAAAAAGGAAAACTTTTGAAAACATTTGAACTACACTGTATATTCTAGAATTCAAGAGCTATACACAATTATATTCTGGCTGTTTTGGTACGTTTTAAGTAGATATTGTCTATTATAGTTATGGAGAATGTGAAGTTCAATGCAAACATTAAGAATCATTTCCTGGATTTCTCTTCGTACTCCGGACAATAAAGCGCGTTTCACACTCTTCTGCACACAATCAAGATGCGTAGATATTAACGGCTAACTGGTCTTGAGGAAATAATGGCGAGAGAAGTTTCACAACTAGTATAATGAAAACAAGTTAAACAAAACTTCAGAAGTGGTCTAGTTATTTTAGAATGACATTAAGCAGATTTAACATGCTTTAACATGGAATTCGTCTTAAAATGCAAACTTTCATTTTAAAACTTTGTTATTTGAAGAACAATGACGGGAAATGATAAGCAATAAAGCTTAAAAAATAATACTTGGAAATAACAGTTTGCTGAAATAATTGCTAAAAAAACATTCACAATCAAAAATTTCGTAAAAATCATCACCTATTTGTTTTTGCGTAACATTCTTCTATTTTCAAATGGATACATTTTGATGCATCCTAAGAACTAGCAAAATAAATCGCATAACAGTTTAATGAGCAATAAGAAAGGAAGCTGCATTTTTACACAAACACACACACAAAAACACTTCTAAACAAATCTATTAGTTATAAGGTTCGTTAAAAAACAATTGTATTTTCTCCAATGAATTAAAGTACAAATCTTAAAACAATGAAAAGATTTGTGTTATGGCCGTAACTGTCACTGAGAAAATTCCTCCGATGCCCTGCGTTTAGAGAGACACAATTGAGAAGAAAAAATGTATCGAAGTTTGCATTGATGATATTACTTTTTCAAAAATGGAAAAAAAATTAAACTTCGCTAATCTATATAGATAAAAATGAATGTTTGTCTCTATGTCTCTTATGCCTTCCTAAACCGTTCATCCGATTGCGATGGAACTTGGTCAGCTTATTGTTTACACATACGGGATGGCTATAGGGATAATACAATTATCTAAAATTAAATAAAAAAATTTCGAATCTCAATCGCATTTATTTACCAAGGATTAATCTCCAAATAACACGTAGAGGAGACAATAGCTAAATCCAAGGTAAATATTTTGTAGCTATAGTACGCAAATGTCATGTAATTCAAATCCAGAGGTAGCAATTCTAAGTGGTAAGAAAGTTCTGGGGAGGCCAACTTTGAGGTTCTTAAATTTTAATTAAATTTTAGAGTTTCTCTCAATAACTGCCAAAAATATTGTAGTACAAACAATTTTGCACCATCTTAATTTTTAAAAATTATCTTTTCAACTAAACGATTTTATGGTATAAATATATTTTCTATGTTTAATCAATTTCAAAACAAATGTTTTAATCACATTTTCTAAAACTAAATCTAAGAATTCTGAACGAATATTAAATGAATTACGAGATATAACAAATAGTTTCTTTCATTACCATTTTGAAAAACACCAACTTTTACAATTCTAAAAGAATACACAATTCTAAAACATGAAAGTAAATATTTGTTTGTTCGTATTTTATATACTGTCGTACCGATCTTCTTATTTCGATAAAACATTGCCAAATTATTGATTGATTGCACTTAATAATATTTTTTTCGGCGGCAGCAACACGCCGGGTATCAACTAGTAATATTTATATTTTTACTATCCAAGCTGAGAATTTGTTTATTGAATTGAAAATAAAATTTATTTCTAATTAAATCTAAAATGACACCTGCAAATATGGCGATGAACAATAAGATTAGACAACAGCAAATACATCCGGATCTCATTCTTTTTCGACTTAATAAGATCCAACTGGAATAAAGAATAGCATATAATTGCAAATATCAACGAGAAATTTATCAATTTTTTTCATTCCATAAAAATGCATGAAGCTATTTTAATTTTTTAAGAATTGATCAACTATAACTAGAAAAAAGTGGAGAATGTTCAAAGAAATAACAAAGTGGGACCTCTTTTTTTACTGTTATCCTTGGTCTCTCAAGCCTTTTATTTTGACACTGGCTTATATGAATGATAAATTTTCATTTTATTCGAAAACAGTTTGCAATCTTTTCTACAACTTCATTATTCCAAATTCCTCACACTTCTATTCCTTATCAACAAAAATTCGAACAAGGCATAATCTCATTGCATCATAACAGTTGCGACTTTTACTTTTCAAACATTTTGGGTAAGCATAAAAAATACAAAAAATGGATTTCACAAAGCTAGAGCTTTATGATAGGTAAATAACTTCTAAACTAAACTTAAATAATTTTTTACGAGTCTCCGAAGATCTGCGTAATCTTGTTATACAGATGCTCTATTCTTGATCATTTACCACTTCATGACGTTTTTCTTTGTATATTTTATCTAATTTCATTTTAAGTGAGACTTTCATTCTCTCATTCTAATTTCACAGTTTTTAATATTACCCTTTGGTAACAATTGAATATCTATAATACCTTCGTGATTTCACTAGAATGAAAACATACTCTTCTTTTTAAGAGTTTCCGCTTTCGATTTGGCTCAAGACGAATCATCATGATTTTTCCAGACCTTTTCAATTGATATCAGGGCAAATAATCAATTTTCCATTGACATTTATTATGCATCGTTTCCAAATGGATTATCATTCCTTTTGACATAAACTATAGATTTAATACAATGTTTTCATTGAATTTCTTTCATTTAATATGGTTCGAAAATTAAGTTTCTTAAATTTATGTTGGTTTGAAATTGATCTTCAGCCTATCTCTAATATCGTATTGAGATATAAGACGATCTGAATCGTTGACAATCATATGATTGTAATCAACTTGAATTTATCAATCGAATACAAAATATCTTTTAGCTAAACGGCGATTAGTAGTTTAAAAGCAATGGAAAGAACTTCGCTAAACCAGTTCTTACAAGCGGATTATTTTGATCATCAACCCCATAGACTCCATGTATCTCTGATCATCAATATCTTTCAACCTTTTATGTTAAAATAAAGTAAAGCTTAATGAAAATTCTCTTTTCTCTCTCATATTATAACAACGCCATGTGAACAACTTTAAATAAAAATATGGTAGCTTGCGTTAGAATTTAGATTAAAGATTAGCATCAAGTGAATCATATGAAAAACAGAAATTATTCAAAAAGATAATTAAGCTATCCAAGTGTAAAAACCACAACTATTTTTGTACTAACACAATAATATCAAGCATATCCTAAATGCGTTTTGATCCTCTTTTTAACAATTGAAAAATGTTTTAAAAAGTGAGACTTTTTTTTAAATAATTTATCTAAAAAGAAATTATTTTTCGAACGATTTTCAGTAGTTGAAGATGGCTAGAAAATAGTTTTCGAGTTAGCGAAATAGAGCCCAACAACATTTTAACCAGATTTAGCCATTTAGTGGAATAAATGAATAAATAGGTTTTAAAAAATATCTAACCTTTAAGAGAAAGAAGAAGAATGCATAAATTAACAATAAAACATTAAGGAAAAATGGGTCCCAAATCCTGATACCAATCGAAAACAAACTGCTAAATATACATTATAAAGAATTACTGAGAGTTCTATAATCGTGTATACATAGGCAATGAAAAACATATAGATCTCCAAAATATTGTTAAAAGAAACAAACGATGAAAAATTAGAAACAGAGCTAGTAAAATAAACAAAAAAATTATGTTTACAGTAACCTTAAGTGACAGAATTAAAAAAGTATTAACTGCTTAATGATTTGAATATTTGTTATTAATTACTGGGAATTGGATCGAAAAAACGGAAAATAATAGTGGGAAAAAAAGGGAGTCCTTAGAACTCTCCATTATAGCTAATTATGTTTTTCTTTCTTTTCTTCTTTTTTTTTTTTTTTTTTTTTTTTTTTACATCCTAGACATAATAGGTACCATAATTTTTCCCTCTGAGAACGGAGATGTTACAGGTTATGCATTATCAAATCAACAGAAGTTTATTCTCCCAGTAGAGCTAATATTTCTATCTCATAATCAACTGGAGAACGAGGTGACCTGGTGTTAGGGTCTCTGTTTAAGAACCGGAAGGTTTCATGTTCAGGACTAAATTCCACAGAAGAATCATCGAGTAAGAACGACTGGTACACGTTAAATCCGTCCAGGTCAAACGTTCTGCCGCTGAGGTGTCGTGGTGTGGAGAAGGGGATGCCAAGTCAAGCGTCGTCCTCGTCATCTGGCCATGGATCAAAATTAAGATATCTTTCCCAAAATAGCCCTAGTGTTCCTTTAAAATGGGAAGTTAATATAACTAAACTAAATTCTTAATCATCTTGTAAATAATGTTATTGTGTTATTTCGTATGTGATAACGCGGTTTATTGCTGGGATGGTAAGGCATGTATAGCTAATCACACAGTAAGTCCGATAGAATCAGATATTATCACGCATTGGCATAATATAACAGAATAAAACTTTTATGTTTCTCGCCAGAATCACCACTTAGAAAGTTTAATTTGAGATTTTCTCATATTTCTAACTTAATATACTTGCATGTTCTTTTTGGACTTTACAATAAATGGGAATGAAACTCTGATTAGTATTCTGAATTCATTGTAATCTTAGAAATGTTAGTTAGATTTATTATTGAATTATTCCCATATGTTTAATTCAATGAAAATAATTACTTTTTTGAAATATCATATTCATAAAACATGATTTCTTTTACAGAAGCGTACTAGGAAAGATACTGTGATAGTATACTCCGACCAATAATTTATCGTAATTTTTGAATAAAAAGAATTAGAAATTAATAGTTTGCAATTTAAATACTTGCATTCCCAGTTACTTTTTAAGGAAAATATATTCTGAAATGTTTAATGATTTTTAAAATACCCTATTAAATTAGATTTATAAAATTTCAAATGTATGTTTTCACTTATAAAACTGAAATTTAATAGCAATTATCTGTTTTATGGAAAATATTTTATGTGTTTTTTTTTTTGCGTTAAATGTTTTTGTTTACTTTTATGTTTTTGAATTCAACCACTACGTTTTTATTCATAAAATTTTCTAAAAGAAGCCTTGATGAAATTATAATTTTTTAAGGGATACATCGCTCTGTAGTTAGCTTATGTAACATCTATGGCAAATTATTAAATTTAAGCCAAATAATCTGCTCAACTGAACTTCGAAACAACTTGTAGTCAAAAGTTAGTTGCCCAACGTCGAAAAAAGTTTCCGTCAAAGTCTATATTGATGTGGAAACACTTCAGACATTAATCTTTATTCAGAGACGTAGCGGCTTTCATGGGATAATTTTAGTTTTTTTCTGATAATCAGTCGTAAACGAATATCGCGGCTGCAAGTGGCATCCAAATTGGAAATGCATACAATAATTCGTTTTTTGTGGGCAAGAAAGTGTAACTGAAAATTTATCGGCAACAGCATGAAGCGTATAGTGAAAATGTAATGTGCAAAATGCAACGTCAAACTATCGCGAAGTGGAATAACATGTTTGTGAATGGACGTACAGATAGTGATGACGTTGATCACGAAAGAAAACCATAAACTGCTACAAATTTTGAAATCACTGCTAAACGTGAATGAATGTATTCCTTTGAAATAGTCCATAATAGTAAATGAAATTTCAAATTAACTGAATATTTCTCTTGGGAATGTGCATAAAAATATTGTCGAAAATTTTGCCAGCTTAAATTTCATAAAGTTTGTGCTCGATGGATGATTGTCTATTGACGGAGGAACAAAACGAGAAGAGTATTGAAAGTGAGTTTAAATATCTGGAATGTTACCAAAAGGAAGGAAATGAGTTTTTTGATAAAATTATGACTAGAGATGAGATTTGGAATTTACACTTTTCACCTGAAACGAAACGCTGCTACCTCGAATAGAAACATTCCACTTACCGACTCAAAATGTGTTGAACTATTCCATCTTCGAGAAAGGTGATGATGACTCTGCTTTTCGACAGAAAAGTTTTGGTGCAAACAGGGTTCAAGCCGATGGGTACCACAATCAATGCATTTTCTTATTTTGAAACACTAAAACGAATTGCGACTATCACTTAAAAATCGACTGTCAGGTAAACTATTGAAAGATATTGTGCATGGTAATGCAAGACCATATGCAGCAAAACAAACAAGTGGACTTCCGAGAGTTGAGAGGGGAGTGGGAGATCACCCTTCTAATAGCCCAGACTTTTCACCTTGTGACCTCCAAGCTTTTGGTTCCATGAAAGAACTTTCAAAGCTACGGTACTACTTGAATGACGAGGTGAAAGCAGTAACCTAAGGGTGATTATCGAGCATTGCATAGGATTTCTTTATAGAAAATATAGAAAAGTTTGCACCACGATTCAACAAATGCTAAAATAAAAGGCGTACTTAAGTCGAAAAGTAGATTTTAAATGAAGCTTTAAGATACAAATAAATTTATTATAACATTTCTGTGTTGTTTTGTTTTCATAAGTATGCAACTAACTTTTTGACTAACCTATATATAGACATACAAATAGAAATAAATTATTTCAGAAAAATTTTGAAAGAATATTATAAACTCACCTTCTTCGCTTTTTATGTATTAGAAAGTATTTATGATTTCGTTGGAATTAGTTTATACTCAAAAGAACTAAATTAGTCTTTTTTGTCGTATTGAAACTCTGACATATAAAAATATGTTTTAGTTAACTAAAAGATTTTTCACAGCTTACGCTTGATGTTGCAATTATCAAAAGTATGAGTATAGCTACCTCACATTATTTAAAAGTAAATAAATATTTATGTTTGTGTGTCTGTGATAAAAAAATATTCTATTGATGTTTGGTTATCATGCCTACACCATCTTAAATCATAATGCAGATTTGTGTTGCTTTTAATGCCGTCCTTTTATTTTTAATAAAACTTTCGCCGATTTTTCACATTCAAAAGCATTAATCCAAATTTCAAAATATCAGTCGTTCATAATACTATTTACCCTTTTTTCTGAGCAATAGAGGTTTCAATGAATGAAATAAATATGATCTTTCAGACTTATTGACATCTACCCTGATACCAGATTTGTGCCTCTTTTTCTATTGACACTCCAAATTTAAAAAATCGAAAAATATAGCTTTATGATTAGTACTTTCCATCCACTATTTTATCTTGTGATATAAACTGATGGAAAAAAAATCCCAACACTAGGAAGGAGCTGTGCTAGATAAACGAAATTTGGTAGACGTGTTTATACATCTGAAAGATGACGTCGATTCAAATTTCGAGCTACGCGCGTAAGTGTGGAGCTAGTAGTGACACTATTAACATGCAAATGAGGTTTGCTTTAAATAAACGCTGTAAGGTTCGTGATCGTTATTTACAGTTGAGATTTGACGCAGTGGGTTAATGTTAGTCAAGGATGCCTCTGAGAAGCCATTATCAACAGCTCACTCAGTTTGAACGAGGTCGTGTTGTAGGGCTACGAGAAGGTGGGTTTTCTTTCCGCGATATTTCTGAAAGACTTGGCAGGAGTGTATCCACTGTGCATGAGTATTGGCGGCAGTGGTCAAGGGAAGGTACTGCCTCAAGAAGACCAGGTTCCGGGCGGCCACGTGGTACTACTGAGAGGGAAGACCGTCGTATTCGGCTTATGGCTGTGGCTAATCGTACTGCGTCTGCAGCTGAAATTCGAGCTGCAGTTGGCACCACAGTGACACAACGAACTGTTACAAATCGGTTACTTCAAGGACAGCTCCGAGCCAGCCGCCCTGTACAGTGCATTCCACTGACTCCAAACAACTGCCGTTTGCGACGTGAGTGGTGTCAAGCTAGAGCTCATTGGAGGACGGAGTGGAGATCTGCTGTGTTTTCTGATGAAAGACGGTTCTGCCTTGGTCGCAGTGATAGCCGTTTGTTGGTAAGAAGGAAGCCAGGTGAACGCCTGCTAGTGACCTGTCTGCGGTCTAGACACACAGGGCCTACTCCTGGAGTTATGGTTTGGGGAGCAATTTCGTATGACAGCAGGAGCACTCTCGTGGTTATCCCACGCACCCTGACTGCAAATTTGTACGTCAGTCTAGTGATACAACCTGTTGTGCTGCCATTCATGAACAGCATTCAAGGGGTTTTTTCCCAACAGGATAACGCTCGCCCTCATACCGCTGTTGTAACCCAACATGCTCTACAGAGTGTCGACATGTTGCCTTGGCCTGCTAGATCACCAGACCTTTCTCCAATCGAGCACGTATGGGACATCATTGGACGACAACTCCAACATCATCCACAACCAGCATTAACCGTCCCTGCATTGACCGCCCAAGTGCAACAGGCATGGAACTCCATCCCACAAACTGATATCCGACACTTGTACGACACAATGCATGCACGTTTGCATGCTTGCATTCAAAATTCTGGCGGTTACACCGGTTACTAATGTACCAACATTTCACATTTGAAATGGCTCTACCTGTGATCTTGAAACTTTAATCAATTAAATATGTTACCGAGACAAATGTATTCCTAAAATTTCAATACTGTACAATAATTTTTTTCTTGGTGTAGGGATTTTTTTTCCATCAGTGTATATATCGATTACATCAATAATGAATGCACTTTTTAATATTAATGATTCAGTTCTCAGGGGCCTATTTTACTGCATAGATAATTGAAAAACGACTGTTTTCTGAAAGACATACGATATTGAAAGATTTGGGAATTTATGCAATAATAAGTTAGTTATAAGTTATAATGTATAATGTAATAATAGTAAGTTATAGTTATAATGTAATCGACTGCTCGTTGCCTTCTCAAGAATCGAAAAGCAAAGAAATTGCTTTTCAGATAAAACCGAAATATTTAAAATCTCATCCCCTGCTTTTCATGCAATCAATAAAAAATGATGCAATCTAATACGAGTTTTGCTATAATTTATTCTGTTTAACACATAAAGTTGCTAACGGCTCTTAGCCATAAATTGATAGCCACATTTTCCAATAAGCTCTTATTCTCACTTAGGGAGACCCATTGCCTTTGAAAGCTTTTAATTTTCTCTCACTTTTCTGAAACCGTTTTAAATTTTAAAACTTTTGGAAATAAAAGGTTATTGAAAATTTGATTTTTTTTAAAATATAACGAATTGATTCTTTAATTTTATCTCTCTTGGCATCTGCGACTGGAGCACATGATCTGACTATCCCAGTCTAGTTACGCCAGTGCTCTGGAAGACTTTCATTATATGTCAAACGCCTTTAAAACAATGAAAAGCTAAGTATTGTACCCTAAGAATATGAATACTGGTCAGCAATCGGGTGAGATGTATGCCCAACGTGTGTTTTATTGTACATAGAATCGGAATCTTAGTCTTATCACATTTTTGGGGAGTACACCTGAACAATGATAGATAGTTCAATAATTAGCATGCAGACATTATCTGATGATTGAAGAACAAAAGCAATAACAAGCAGCCCTTAAAGTAAAGCTTGTTATATCGGTGAGATTAGGAACTATATGTCTTCATTTTGAATGGCAACTGTAAGTGGTCTACTTTGAAGGCATGATATTGATTGTGATGTGTGAGACCAGAAGCTTTAATTAAGATGAACAAGTAAATATAAACGTCGTTCGTTAAACAAATTTGTTCGAAGAAAGCGAGTAGAACCCCCCAAAAAAACTGGATTCAGACTTTTCAGAGCTGGACACGACTCATCTTTGGAACTTTCTTCTTGCTTCAGTGAAACTCATTATTACTCATGCAATATGATTTTTACTCTATTTAACGGAACTTACTATTGTTAAACTGTGTTATTTTAATGATATAGTGAGCCCATAAAGAAAACTGTATGAAATTTATATGTAAAAAGTGTGATTATTTACACTTGATTTACTAAATGTGTATGCTTAAATAAAATCTTTGTACAATATTATTTATCTTCAAGAAGAAGAAAAAAAAATTGCTCTTGAATTTATACCATATTTTTTATTGAAACGAAAAATTATTGAAACTAAAAGCATTATTTATTTAGTTATTAAGGACTGCCGGAAGGCTTCTGGTTGAATTATCACTGATTCTGGTTGATATCTAAGATTGATATCTGAGAGAAAAACATTTAGCTTGGTTCTAATTTATTGGCACTGGATCCTCTTGGCATACATGGTGCCAAACTAATTACTATGTGAAGAAACCAGTTTGATTCTTAAAGGCAAGTAAAGAAATTTAAATGCCATTTAAAACTCCAAATTTTTGTACAAAATCCAATACATTTGAGGAATTTGAAAGTCTGCCATTAGAATTCCTTTTTGCAGTATTTTAGATAGGCTGATTTAATTAGGTTTGAAATGCTATAAAATCTGGATTTATGATCTGGTCATTCAACAAAAATGCTTTTCACAGATGAGAGAAAATATCTAGCAACGTGTAGCAATTTCTCCAAATAAAAGGTAACTCAGATTATAACATGTGTGACCTACCGTAAAGATGCTAAAACCTTATCTGAATTCCTATCAAAGATAGTTAGTAATGTTCTTAAAATTAATTTATTCATGTATGTATTATTGTTTGTTAGTAGCTTCCATAGATTTTTCTAGTGCTGTACAAGGAGGTAATAAAATGCGTGTTGTAATCACTCACAAATAGGAACATATCATAACATTTGCCATCAGATTTGATAGTGTTATTCTTCATATTATTCCTTATCTGAGAGAATGAAACAAATTTTGAAACTGCCATATTCGTTAAAGAAATTCTACAAAAGATTTAACACAAATTTCTTCAATCAACATTTAATCATAATTATGCATTTTAAAAACGCTAAACTATCTTAGAATTTGTTTTAATCGCTTACAGTGATTTTCTCGATTCTATCTAACTCAAGAATTACACATTAAATTAACACGTTCGAAAATAACATTGGGAGAGCGAAATAAATCTTGAATCTGAAATTAAATACGCAATAAAGCAACTGAAAATATTTGATTTGATTTAATTATGCTGTAAGAAAAAAATAGTTACCAAATGTCCGTTTTTAAAGCTACTCGAGTGCTGTTTTAAGACAGACCATGGGATTTCAATTCGGTATTAGATGGCGAAGCCGATACCTGAGTTTGCAATTCCCTTTCCAGACGTAGGGAAATATTAATTAACATAGACTTAATGAATACTAGCCCCCCCATTCAAGATATATGGTAGAATCAGATTCCGAATATGAATCTTTAGGCACGAAAAAGATACCTGACCCCCTGACTCTTTAAAATTAACCGAAAATTTGGTGAAATACTAAGATTAGTATTTTAAAATATTACTTAAACTTACAGAACAATTTCTATCGAAGCAGCCCAAATCTTGAAGAATTTGTGTACATTGGTTCAAAGTCGAAGAACAATTTTTTAAATGGTTTTTTTTTTTCTTCGTGACAGAGCAAGTTAAAAGAAAATTTTCCTTTAATAGCATACATATATCCAAAAATCCTAATTTTACATCTTGGGGAAGTATTATGATAATGAATGATTCTCAAGTAGACAGCATTGACTGATGATACTAATTTACTTGGTAAAAATGATAAATCATAATAAGATATAATCATAAAACTAATGTTTCTTCGTCAGACGCAATTGCAGCATTGAAGGCTCTTGAAAAGGTTTGTCATGATAAAAAGTCTCTTTTATCTCCCGCAGTTCTTATGACATAAAAATTGAGGGACTAGATCTAGCGTCTCAATTTAGCGTCTGCAAAACAGAACTCAACCTATCGTCTACAAAACGGAACTCAACTGATCATCCGCAAAAATTGGCAACCTGATTTTTTAAAAACCAAGAACCTTTTAAGAGATAAGTTGAAAATAATCTTGGATCAATGGCCTTGTCCATGTTTTGAATATTTGTTACCTTTTCTAGTTATTAAATTCTTATTTTTTAAATTTATTTTATTGTTACTAAAGAAACTCTTGCACTAGGCAATATCGCTTCTCAAATAAATATGGACCTAGGAATCATTTGTGGGAGAAATTCATGAATTTTAAACAACTTTTAAGAAAAATTTATTTAAAGAATCAATTTGATAAATTAAATTCTAACTTAATCATCTCTATAAAAATGTCGGATAGTTTTAACTGTAATATTTGATTCTTACGATCTGTGCAAGCCAAGATAAAATCCTTTAGGGATTCTTAGGCATTACAAATTTTGGCTCTTCTTCCCTTAAATTTCCGGAATCAGCTGTTTATCATAGATTTTAGTTTATTCTCTGTACAAACAGATTCTATGATTTGGATCTAAATTCTGACTTGCGGGTAGATGAATGAGTTTGACCACCCCCTAAAAAGGGTTGTGTCATGTGTATTCGAGCAAAGTCGTACTTTCACCTTAACGGTGCTCGTTGACAACGAAAGGTGCATACCTCTGCCTTAATTCGAAAGAGCTCCGCTCATTCGGGCTTGGTATGACTAAGTGGCATTAGACCCACCACCACCCACCACAGGAAATAAATATGGCAAACTAAAATAACAAAACAATAAATTAAGAGTTACCTTCAAAAAATTGAATTATCTATAATGATTTTCGTATTAGTTTTTTTTTTTAATTTTTAAAAGCAATACAGTGAACAATCGTAAGTTTCTTCACCACAATCTAATACAAATATTCTCTACCTATCCAAAATAATAAACAGTACTGATGCGATATCTTTATGATATTGTCTGACATTTAGAATAACAGCATCTTGTTTTAGAAGGGTTATAAGAATTGTGTGATTTTTTTAGAGAAAAGGGCTGGATCACATGGATATATAAATGAATGTAACAATTGGAAATATTTAATCAGATTAATTTTCTGAAACTGACAATTATTTATTTTTATTTCAAGAAGTTCAAACATATGACCCTTCTGAATCAAATAAAAACACAAATTTAGATTATCCTAAAAATACAGCAAAAAAAAAAAAAAAAAAAATTCAAAGCCAGTTTTCTCAATACCGTTTTCCACTAATTTCTTAGGGCTCTAATCAGTTGCCTATTTGATAATCAGGATTTGTATTAATATGTACTAATGATAATTAAAATTTCTAGTAGTTGTAATAGTAATAATTGCTTTTAATGATTAATGATAAAAGTTATTAATGGAAAGTCAGGATAGGAGCATGAAATATTTATCAACCACTGTTCGAAAAGTCGACAGTCTTCCAGAGTAGATGATTTTCCTGTTCTACTGAATCCAATGTATCTTTATAGAAAGAATTCGAACTGAAAATATAATCCATTATTCCTCATCTCAGCCGACTGGCCGGAGAACGTTTTTCCACACCGCAAATGACAAACCGAAATCATTCATTTAAAATTTATTCATCACTATCTAATTGTTTGTTACTTTTATTGTTGTAACTTTAATGGAATAAGTATTAATTACAAACAAGCTGTCTTAAGTAAGCGGTTGAATTCTTCAGAAACAATTAAATTTCTAGATATTTTAAACTGTTGTTGTTTCTAATGGCTCTTGTCATTGACAAGACCACTGACTAAACAGCCATTGCTTTTAATCCGAATTTTTTCCGCCTCTTGTTTTTTCAGTAGCGCCATCTAGTGCAAAGAGTATGAATTAGCTACTCACACGTCACAACCCTTTTTACAGGGCGGACTTCATTCGTACATTTCATTCACTCATCCATAGAACGTAATTTAGATCTGGATCAGAGAACGATCACATCTAAACCAGTAACCCTAGTGGTATTATTCTCGACATGGAGGACTTTGTGACCTCAACAGATTTATACGGGCACCATCCACCTCCATACACGAGGGTCTTCGGCCGGCGGGGTTTTTAACTTCGCAACCCAAGGGAAGCGAATCCAACGCCCTACCAATGAACAACCTTAAGGCCTTATCACACGGCAAATTATCTTCGGCACTTTCCGTCAGCAAACGACAGCGAATGTGACTTCACTTGTGTGACGTCACCTCAAAGTTTCACATGATTGGTTGAATTTCGTTTGCGGACAATATTTCCGAAGACATTTTCGAACTGGTTACAAAAAGTTGTCGATTATGAAACTTGCTTGACTGGTTTTGAGGGTAGAAACGGAAAAGTGCTGGCGAAATTTCACCGTGTGATAAAGCCTTTAATAGTACATCAGAATTTAAGCAACGGGGCAAGATACAGATACCCCGAGAGACAGTCTTAGGGGAACCATGAGCAAAAAATATTAATACGCATTTCCACTTTTTAAAGAAACATATGATAAAAGGGCGAAAAATTAATACTATTCCCTAAGCGAAGTTCATATTTTCAAAACTACTGATGATGATTTGATTCGATAAAAAATCGTATTATAACTCTTGTGCCTCTTACCTTAGCTGCACCATTGAAGTACATAAACTATTATCTTATAGACATTATTTTATAGTCACTGTGATTATGGAGAGACCTCTATATCATTGACATCCAAAATCTGGCAACAACAAAGAAGAGTGAAAATCAAAACTAAATTGCAGAAGTGTTTTGACTTTAATAAATTGCTATTTTATCGACATACCTTAAAACTATTTTTTCAATTTCTTTCATAAATTTCAATTGTATTCTTCTACCTCGTGTTAATTTTTTAAGAAAAAAATTACTCGTTCAGTTTAATTCAAAATTAAATTCGAATCGGTCTTTATCAAGTTTAAATGTCTACTGATAAGCTTTTGAGATTTGAAATTATTTACAGAGCAATATATTTAAAATATTGTGCTTATTATTTAGTTCTGTTAGTTAGATACGAAAGAAATCGTGTTTTTGATTGAAATTATGAGTATCAAAGCTTATTGTTTGACATTTATCGCTCTTTACATAGCGATGTTATCAGATCTATTCACTGATAATATGTTTGAATCTGTCATCTCGAGAAAGTTGAATGATTTTATTACAAAATCCAGTAGGCGTTTATTTCATAATTCGCTGGTATGTATCAGAAACTCAAACTCTAGTGTCAGGAAATAATATATATTTTTATTTTAGAGAAATTGTGTTTGTTTATAAATTTTTATGTCATTTGCTGTATTTTTTTTTTTTTTTTTTTTGCTTTTAAAATTGAAATAATGCAAATTTCTTATATGTGTTTGCTAAAATTTGGGCATTTTAATCTTGTTCTTTTTTCTTTCTTTCTTTTGATGAATACTAGTTCTCTAATTAATATTTTTCAAAAAAAAAAAAAAATGCTTAGATTGAATCAATATTTAAATCCAGATGAAGATTATAATCCAGTTACTTTAATTTCTATTTTTTCATTTTTTTATTATTTTTTCAATTCACAATTTTTTTTTCTGGCATTTAAAAATTTTTTTTGTATGTCAACAATAACTTTGAAACAGTCCATTAAAAATATGTCTATTAAAAAAAATCTTGTGAGATTTTAATTAAAAACTTTATTTTTTAGGTGAAATTTTGAATCTTTAATATAATAAAGACACACATTTAATGATTTTATTGTTTTTTAATATTCATTGTTTGATAATTATTAATACCTTCTGTACTTTAATTTTTCCAGTTAAGAGGAAAAACTGAAGATGAAAGAACTTTTAATAGTATTTCTGTTTTGTATTGTACCTTCAACCTTGCTTGCTCTTGATAATGGATTGGCATTAACACCACCTATGGGATGGCTATCTTGGGAGCGATTTACTTGCAATACTGATTGTAAAAACAATCCTGAGAACTGCATTAGGTAATATGTAAACTTTATATAATTATTATTGAATGTGAATTAAAATAGATTAGAACTAAAAACTGGGTGTTTTTTTTTTAAAAAAAAGTTGCATATAAATTTGAGTTTATAATATCTCTACTTTCATCTATTAATAATTTTACTTCTCTTTATTGTATTTACCATGTCATTACTATAGTCACTAAAAGTAACCTAGTAAAATACATGCTATCTCATACCATATTTTTTAAATAATAAATGACATGATTATCCTAAAAATATCAAATATTATTTATTGTGATCATGGAAAACTGGACAATATTTGTTTTTTAATAAAAATTAAAAGAAGTTAAACAAAAATGTAGGAAAGTAAAAAGATAAATAATTAATAAAAAATTGACTTGACTTAGGCTCATCTTTGATTACTTGGATTTTTATATTGTACATTTATACCTAGAAATTATCAATAATTTATAAAATTGGTATAATTTTTCAAACTTACTTTAGTAAAACTAAAGGAAATTTTATAAATAAGTTTAACGTCAATTTTATGCGATATTTTGAAAATGCATATTGCATTTCAAATTAATATTTGTTTCAAGATGTAAAAGATAAATCAGTAATATTACGAAAATTATTAATTGAAACTAATATTTAGGCATACAACTATATCATGTGATAGTAATATTCAGTTGAAAAAGGAATTTTACAATTTATATTATATATTTTTTTTGTTTTAAAAATTTAAGATAAAAAAAGTAATTTATAGAATTTGCTTTTGACTTATTTCTTGCATTGTAAACATATCTCTTGATACTGTTATTCTAAAATTATGGTCTCATCTTTGATCTAAAATTCATTTAAGGCTTGTAATTAGTACATAAATAAACTGAAACAGGGTATGAATAAGAATTTAATTTGATATATTTTTTGCAAATTAATAACTCAAATTGAATCTTTATCATTTGCTTCAAGGTAAATTGTGTTTTATATGCACATTTATAATTAAATTATTATTGTATCTTTAATTCCTTTACAATAAATTTATATTAGTGAGAAACTTTATAAGGAAATGGCAGATCGTATGGTAGCTGATGGATATAAAGATGCTGGATATGAATATGTTAATGTTGATGATTGTTGGATGGATATGAGCAGAGATAGCTCTGGCAGATTAAAACCTGATTCTGAAAGGTTTCCTAATGGAATTAAAGCTCTTGCTGACTATGTAAGTAATGTTAAATGAAGGAATATTTCATTGATTTTATTTTTTAAAAACTGTATATATATAGAGAGAGTGAGAGTGAGAGATTGCATCTTCTTTGTACAAACAAATTTTCATATTTTAAATACAACATGTTCTCACTGAGATATTTTTCCAATATTCTTGCTATAATGAACGTTCTTTTTAAAGCTTAAAGAAATCTATTTTCCTCTTCTTTTAAGTTTAAGAAATCTAAATTAAAATTTGTGACAAATGTAGCTTATCAAATCAGATAAAAGAGCAAAATTATGCAGGGAAAATTTCAAATACTAGTTCTGTTATATACAATTTACTTTATTATTTTCTCTATTACTGGCAGCTTGCAAGTGTTAAAAAAAATTCTGAAGATCTCAGAGATTTAGTAATTTTAATTTGCCATCTTTATGAAGGTCAACTGCAGTTTTTTAAAAATTTGTCTATGCAAATAATGTTTTATTTAAAACCTTTTAAGTGATAGTTTTATTCAATAATACTAAACAGTTTACTTAAAGAATAATTATAGCCATTAAAAGGACTTCTTAAATGGTATATTATAAAAGTTTTAACTAATTAATTTTGTATTTGCTTTAGTTTACTTTATAGATTTACAATTAAGTGTCATTTATAAAATAATTTTATTTTTTCCTTTAATGATATGAGTTACATTATAAAACTCTTATGAAATAATTTTATTTTGTATTTTAAGTATCATCTGTATTTGAAAATTTGATTGTTTTTTCATTCATATATTATTTTTCTTCATATAAAGCAGCTTACAATGTAAGTATCATATATTTGTTAGATAAATGATTTTTACCAAAAGGTGAAATTCTTCTTTTCCTATTAACACTTTTATTTTGTTTGTTTTGTAATTATAGGTACACTCTAAGGGTCTTAAATTAGGTATTTATACTGACTGTGGCAATAAAACCTGTGCTGGTTATCCTGGAAGTTTAGGGCATTTTGATGCTGATGCAAAAACATTTGCTGATTGGGGTATTGATATGCTTAAAGTAGATGGTTGCTATGCTGAACCAGCAGTTATGGATGATTGTGAGTTGTTTTATTTTGACTTATTTTTAGAATTAAAATTCCATTGGTGGTATATTGAAAGCTTTGAAGTGGGAATATTGGTTCAGATGTCATTGCCACTTAAACAGTGATTAAAAATCACAAGGTCTGCTCTTAAATACCAGACACATAGTTTGATTAGGTGGCATTAATCTAACTAATAAAAGTTGTAAGTTAAATAACTGAGGGTAAATTTGAATTTATTTTGTTATTTAAAACATATTGTGATTCAGTATTGCATTCTAAAAAGTGATTTGTACAATTTTGAAAACTAAATTTCTTATTTTGAAATTTAATATTGATATGAATTATTTAATAAATTTTATTAATCTTATGAAGGAAATTAATTTAAAGTATATTGAAAAAATTATTAGAAATTTTAAATATTGTAGATTAATTTTTTTTTCAAAATATATTTTTCATAGAGATTTAAAAAGCTACTAACTGCTACTCTTTCATCTAAATGTGTTTAAAACATCTGAATATGTTTTTAAATATATATTTACATTACCATTGTTCATATACAAACTCAAATGCAGTTTATTTTAAATATCAGGGACATGCAACCTTAATTTTTTTAGAAAGAACTGCTAAAAGATTTATGATTCTGGGAAATTAATTAATGAAATCTATGTTAAGTCATTTGATATCATTTTTGGAATAAAATTCCTTTTTAATGATGTTTTTAGGATTTGAAATCAAGAGAAATATAGAAAAAAATAGCTAGATGGAATCTGTGCATTTGTTTTTATATGAAATATTATGAAACATATTTCTCTACAGTTTATAAGTCACTAATAAATCAATTTTCTTTGGCCATTTTAGATTTTCTCAAGATTAGCATTGCATTTGACTTGTTCTAGAAAAATCAAACACTGACTTAAAATACATATTGTAAATAAATATTTACACATTATATTCAAAGAAGAAATATATTGTTTTATGTCTGTTAACTTCTAAGCTCATAATCCTATGAGATTTTATTGTAAATTTTTGGAAGAAATGAAAATTTGATAATTTATTAATTATATACAACCAAGTACAAAGAATGGAAGGAAAAATTAAGTTAAAAAAAGGGAAGGGAGATTGTTATATTCAAATTTATAAACATTTTTCAAAAGCTTCATGTTTGATCTTTCTAAATTAGAACTATATAGCTTTATTAGCATTTGTTCATAATAGAGTTTCAATGTTATATATTGTAAATTTGTTGGTAAGAACAAGCGAAGTCTTAAATTTTTATTTAAAATATTGAAAGCTCATTTTTGATTTATTCACCAAAAGTTAGTTAAGAAGATGTTGAGAATATCCTTTTACTTTCTTTTAGGGATAGCAGTTATCTCTGAAGAAATACAACATTTTAAAATTCTCTACTAAGTTATTAAAACATTGTTTGAAAACATTTCCTTGAAGTTTTAATAGCCATATTAATTTTTATTACTTTGGTCTATCATCTTACTTTTTCCTAAAATAGGTTTATTACAATTTCCTTAGAAAATTTCATAATAGTTGGAATTAAAAGACATTACTATTCAGACAAAAAGAAATATACCTTGAAACTGAATATTTTTTTATATACTTTAATGCCATATGGAGTCTCAATGATAATAATAATAATGAATATGAACATTCAAGGTTATAATTTTCAAATTGTATTTCTCCATTGCTTTACTCTTAAATGTACAGTTTTATCTAAGTCATTTTATTCTGCTGCTATTATTTCATCATCTTATGCTATGATTATTAAGAGATTTAATGAAGATTAGAAATCATCCCATATTCAAGATTCTCTGAAATAATATTACAGTTGCTGAGGAGTTCACAGATTCCTCATTTTTAGGCTGAAAATACCTTAAAGGTTTTTTTTAATAAAATTATTTTCCATATTATTCAACAAAATGTTTAAACATTTAGATTTTTTAAGACTTATAAGATATTTATTTATTCTTGTTAATAAGTTTATTTATGTTAAATACTAACATTTTTTCATATTTTGTATTTCTTATGTAGTGTACCCACAAATAACAGTTGCTTTGAACCAATCTGGGCGTCCTATTGTATTTTCATGTAGCTGGCCTGCATATCAAGTTGATGCTGGAATGGATGTAAGAAAAAATTTGAAATATTCTTAATATACAGTGGTATTCCTTCATATATTTTCTCTTATGCAATCTTTGGATTTAATTAACTGGGGCTTGACAAAATGTAATTCTTCTGAGCTAAAAATGTAATTTCTGATTCAACTGCACATCAAGAAAATGGCTATTTCAATTATTATTCTTTATAATATTTAAATTTTAGTTAGGCTAGGTATTTTGCAACATAATTGTTGCCCTACATTTTACTTTTGATTAAACAATTATGGGGATTTACTAATAATTTTACGATACTTGTTGCATCTTTCTAGATAAATATAAATTTCATTAAAGCACTATCAAAATTTGCAGGACTTAAAATTATCAGCTGATAATTTTTTAACCTTGCCATTTTTAATTCAAAAATATTGAAATAGGAGAAATATTTAGAATGTATGATCAAATCTTTTTCAGTTCGCTTTTACCAATTTTTTTGTTTTAATTTGATTTTGATATTATATAACTCTTGAAAAGGTAATACCTTACAAAAGAAGAAATTCTAGTTTTTTTCTTTTTTTTTTCTTTCAAGTTTTTATCAAAACTGAACTGTTTAGTCAAAAAATAAAAGTTTGAACAAAAGTATTTTAATAAAAAGTGCTGTATTGTGGATTATTCTATTAAGTGTGCTGCTTACACCTACACGCCACCTACAATTTTCAAGCGTAATGTTATCCTATGGAGAAAATACTAAGATCTTTCTCCGTTAGATATAGTGGTTTCCATTTTATGAAATCAACTGCAATTGGTAGAAGGAATAAAAACACAGGTTTCTGCCTGTAGAATTTTTTTTCTCGGACTTTTCAAAATATTTTTTAAATATTTATTAAAATATCACATAATTTCAACTGCACCATTTAAATATTTTTATTAAAAAATCTATCATAAATAAAATAAAAGTAGCAAAAGTGAAACATCCATTTGGGTATCTTCTTTCCGATGCATATTAAAATAAAATAAAAATGTGTAAAAACAGTATTTTAGACCTAAATTGGAAAAATAGTTTACATTTCCCCCCCAATGCTCCTTTAACTCCACCCATTCGCGAAAGAATACACTATAACTTTACCCTATGATTATTTGTGACTTTTCTTATCTGGTCTTCACTACGTCTTCCCCTCAACATTTTCTTTCTGTCTTTATATATATATATATAATTTTGTTTACCATCACAGCTGTGGTCATCTGCACAGGGGATGGGATGATTAGTAATTATGGGATTGTTGAAGTAAAATACCCAGCATCCTACAGAAATATTTCTCCAGGTGAGGCAATAAAAGAAAAAAAAAATCAATCCATTTTGGAAATTAAACAAAGATGAGAAAACAACTGTAAATAAGAACCATAAATATTATTTTCAAGTGCAGGGTCAGCAGCGTATGATGCAAAGATGTTTTTTTATATTTTAGATGTGGACGGAGAAGGGGTAAAAAACCGAAAAAAAAAAAAAAAACTCGTGATGCTATATTTTAGCAACATTAAAAAAAATGGAGAAAAAATTGATCTTTTATTTTAACTGTTTATTGCAAGAACTTATTGATCCAAGATATCCAAGATCGATGAAAATTCGGGATCTCTCTACTATTATTGAGGCCCAAAAGCAAAAAAAAGGAGAAAACACCTTTAAATAAAACATTTTCAAACAAATAAGAATGCTTCCAAAGTTTTTTGTTCTCTGCACACTTTTATAACTATACTTTTTTTTCTCTTTTTTTTATAATTCGTTGCTATTCTGTCTATGATTTTTATCAATGTTTCATACCTTTGATCTTGTACATAACATTCATCTTATTTATATATTTTGCAATAAAACATAATAAATTTTATTCTTAATTGAAAAATTATATTGCTGTTATTGGAAAAATAATTACTGGAATTAAATTAGTTTAATGGGAGGTATGATATAAGAAGATCTATATCCTCTTTTATTTACTAATATTTGAATATTCTAATATTTCTGAGTACGTTTTTTTCAAAATCGCTGTGTTCTATACTCATAAAATAAAATTTATGTGTGTGTATGTATATTACATTAGTTCACTAAGCAATATCTTTCTAAAAATTTTTTAAACCCATCTAAAATTATTATTTTTTGACATTTTAAGGATCAATACAATTTAATAGCTTTATTTATGTTTCTGATTCTGATTTTGCTAATATTTATCAAGTTACGTACAACTCCGTGCAAAATCTACTAATTACATTAGTGATTTGAGATCTATTTTAGAAATCTTTAAAAACGCTTTTAGAGAAATTTTCATTCATCGTTATGATTAAATTAAAATTTCAACAGCAAAATGACAACAAAGTAATATATATTTTTTAAAATGTATATTAGCATTTCTGTACCCATATATTTTACTTTTGATCTTTCAATCTATTCGTGTATTTACATTGGTTATATTTGGGCTATGAAAAAATAATTGTTTAATGGAACAAGTAAAAGCCAAGTATTACGAGCAGCGTCCAAGTGATTGAAAAATGATCATTTTGATTAATTAAAAATGAAGTGAAATTGTGGCGTTTTACGTGATAATTTCCGAAAATATTACAGCAAAAAAAGTTTTTTCAACATTTTTAAATTCAAAGAAAAACCTTATTAATAATGTCACTTTTTGCTGCACATTTTTTTTCATATTTTTAATCTATATTGAAAAAAATATTGTAAGCGTATTTTATTTTAATATATACTTAATTGTTTAAATGAAACCCAATTCTCTTTCATTGTTGCTACCAATATTTCTTTTGAATTTTTTTTATGATGAAATTATGAAAAAACGGTGTATTTTTGCATAATGTATAGACTTCGATATAAAAATATGCTTTTAATATACTTTTTAAAACTTATACTTACAATTAAGGCTTCGTAAATATGCAACAGTGAAATTTTTATAAAGTGTATCCATTTTTAAATCCTGTGACTCTTCAATGTAATAAATTATTGAATGTATAAGAATCAATGTTAGTGAAATTAATTATATTAGATGAGAATGTAATCTGTAATGCGCATAAACAATGCTGAATGAGAAAGTTTTTGTATTAATTAAACTTTAAATACTTTGGTTTTTCCAAGTTCTCATTTTTGTGAGATTTATCGAAAATTAGAAAGATGCTTTGGACAGAATGTTGAACAGTATAAGTTTTTTTTTTTTTTTAACTGGTAGCAAATGTTGCATGTCTATAGAATTTGAAGTTAAATATACTCTTGTGAGTAAGTGATCAAAAGCAAGCTGATTTTAGCAACCATAAATCTGGATTATAAAAATTAACTAAAACTAAGTTGATCACTTTGTTCATAAAACTTTTTCTTATATGACAGAGATATAAAGAATTTTAATGTGCATTGACATTAATATAACAATATATTTTACAACCATTTTTCTTCCAATTCATGGTTATATATGAATAATCATAATTTCTATTTTGAGCGAAGTAACATTCCTACCAAGTTATTTAATTGAATCTCACTAAACAATTTTCTTTTTAAATTTTAGTTTCTTACAAATTAAAAAAAAAACAACTGATGAGTCTTCAGAAATGTGGAAAAGTTTTGACTTATTCCGGATATCAGAGAAAGAAAAGTTTGCGGTTACTTTATTCTCTTTTTTTTTTTTTTTTTTTGTTAAATATATGTGACCATATTATATATATTATTACAAAGCCAAGAGGAATTTTCATTTTGAAACATTCCAGAACCAGGAGACATTTAATCTAATATATGCAATTTCATTAATTATTTTTTCTTCCAATTTATGCTTATTAATCATATTCAGTTGGTTATATTTCCCAGTTAGGATAAATGCTATTACTTATTTTTCAAACATTATTTTCAAAATATTCATTTTTGTTTTTAATGTGGTACAAACGACTCATTTAATTAAAATTTAGGACATTCTCTTTTTTTGGGAAAATCAGGAAGAAAGTAGTATCCCAGCTACGTAGAAATACCAGGTCATATCAAATACGTAGCATGAGTTGGAAAATTCACTTTTATTCGTTTCCTTTCTCATTTAAGCCTATTTTTTAAATGAATAATTTAAAAATATTAAATTAAAAAAATTAGGAACATTTTATTTAAATTCGCTGTTAGTTCTAAATCTATTGAGAGAAAGGATTGAGCCCATTGTTTAGGGATGAGTTTGAGGTCTGACATTTACATAGGCACATAGATCTTATACGATTCCCTTGGATTAAAAAAGTAACAATCGCATTTAGTGCTAAAAATGAAGTCTTGTTAAATGAAATACTATAAATATTAAATTATTCAATTACTCCTTCTAAATTACCGGATTCTCTAATCTTAATTAACAGAATTATGAAGAGCAATTTAATGTCCCAAAATCGAAGTACTTCAAAAATTTATCAGTAATGTTTTCTATGCTCTAAGAGTCCTTCCAACATTCATGCCGCTCTCAGTACGATTTTCCATGCAACTCTAAAAAGTATATTTTCCAAACAAGTTCGGGTGGTTCAAAAAACCCCTCTCGTGATGTACAAAGACAATGTCGGTTTTCAGAAGACCCCTTTAAAGAATAAGGGAAAGTATTATTGGGGGCAGGTCGGTGGGTCGGTTGACCTTCTGAATGTCACACTCCCACGCAGCACTATCTCCCGGGGCTAGGAATTCTTTTCTTGTTGGGTGTTATTCGGCTTGTCAATCAAACCTTCCTTCGTTAGTTTGGTCGCCGCCTTATCTCCCCCATTGATAGGTGGCGCTTTCGTCGACATCAGGTTTTGTTCTCTGTATATGGCACTCTTAAGGCACAAATAATATTTATTTCTGTGAACTTTTTAAAGACTGCACTCTATAAAAAACTCTCCATCATAATTGTGAATTTGCATTTTGCTTATTAGATGGCAAAATCAAACATATGTTATTCGAAAAAGAAAAGTAAAAAAAAAAAAAGATTTATAGTTGCATTGCTGAAATCATATCTTGCTGTTCGGTAAGCACAAAAAATCAGTACCTATTATTCGATAACTTTTTTGGAGCTTACTCATCTTTCTATGATAACATTGCTAGCCCATTTAGACTTTGAGGGGGAAAAAAAAACACGACTTGCCAAGCGAATTTAATTTCTCTTTTTATAATTACATTTTCATTCATATTTTTAATCAAAACTTACTTTAAAATACTTTAAGCTACATATCCTCCAAGGAGTCACATACTACAGTATATTGTTCTTAACTGACAGAAACCAAACTAATAATTGCTATTTTCACAATGTTAACTGCATCGATATGCTATGCTATCAAACATTTGTATTCATCACCACTGGTCTACACTTCTAGCGGTATTATAAAAAGTTTTGACAACTGATATGGCTACGAAGTTGATCATTATGAAGAGTCTATTACTCGTCATCATGTACTTACACACAAAAATCATGAAGAAGCTGATATTCAAATGATTTATCACGCTTGCCACATGGATTCGGATGCATAAATTCTTTTGAAGAGGTCGGTTTTTCTGGTTATTCTTTTCAGCTGCGTGAAGAATATTGCTTCTCTAAGAGTGTGGTGGGAAGTTGGCATTCGAATTCATCAAGGATGCACGTCAATGAAACATTAGATATTTGTTGATTTATTGTCAAGAGCCATGACAAGTGTCATTTTCTCACAGGATTCTACTTTTTTCTTTAAAGCTAAGCTGTTTTCATTAATATACTTGAGAAGTCTTTGAAATATCGAGCAGTCTCTTGCAGAATCGGGTGCGTCTCTTTTGGGAGAATATTCTCTTACAGCAGAATATTCTTTCACTCTTAGAATAATTTATCGCATGTGTATTGCTAAGCATATATACAACACTGACTAATTAGATTCTATCTATGTTTTAAAAAAAGTATTAAAAAAATTGCTTAAAGGGTTTTGCAAGATTTACATAACTTTTGGTACCTCAGTTTTACCACCTTCGAAACTAAAACTGCAGCAGATATTACGAACGTACTACTTATCAAATATGTGGGAAAATGTCCATCGGCAAAATTGGCAGAATTTTTTAAATTTTTATTTTTTGTAAAATCAATGATTTGTTTCAAGGGCTCAACTACCACAAAAAATTACTTTTTAAAAATAATAATAATAATTTTTTGTGTACTAAAATTAACTAAAATACATTTGATATATTACTGAATTTTTTTTTTCAGAAAATTAAAAGACATGAAGGAGCATGAGAAGATATTATTATGACATTTACTCTGATTGCAATTAGGACAGTAACAGAAATGGCACAGATGAGAGTTTACTTTATAATAACTTATCCCACTGAAACAAAATGAAAATTTTGGATTATGAGCTCTTCATTCTCATTCCTCCATTTTTTTTCGTTTTTTAATAAATATTTATTTATTAAAATCTTTAGCTAATAATATTCAGTTGAAATAGTTTAAAATAATTGTAATTTCATGCAAATTTATAAATGACACCGGCTACTAATTCTTTGACTCAGTCTGTTACTTTTTAAACAACCGCATTATGGTTTTAAAAAAAACTAAGTAAAGTACTTGAAGAGTATATTACAATATATTTAAAAAATCAGCCTTGAGAAATACATAAATAAAGATAAGTTTAAAAAACGAAATGGAACTCGTTTGATATAGTAATTGTAATTAGAATACTCTGACAAAGTACCTTGCAAAAAATGAGTTTTGATTAAATAATGTAATTTCTCTAAATTTTTACTAACTTTCAGTGCGCTGTACCTTGAACTGTCAAGTATGTGGGCTTCCAGATTGCCATTTTAGTACTTGATGAACGAAAGAGACAAAATACTATATTGATCTTCCTTGATAAACTAATCATGATTTGACCTTACTTACTCTGTGGTGTGAAAAAACTAAGATATATATAACATAAATTGTTCTACACCACTAATAGGGTCATCATTTCAATCATTTCACAGTTAAAATCATATTTTGACATTGAGGGAAACTTATGTCGATTGTTGCAGATTTGGAGCCTTGAAGTATTCCTGAATTATGTTTCAAATAATTCTATTCGTAACACGTGCTATTAATGTATGCCATGTGCTATGACTGATTCATTTTGTAAAAAGGAATTTCATCTGATTTTTTGAGATCATTAGTCGTTTATAATTTCTATAGTAAAAATTCATTTTAACACAAAATTTGTTTAGTTTTTATTTTTAGTGTTAAGTTTAATGTAAGCTCATTTTAATTAAAAATAATTTCTAGGTATTTGTAATTTATACTTTTCTCTTTCAGCCTGATTACGCTGCAATTGCTCAGCATTGTAATTTGTGGCGAAATTTCAATGATATCGAAGATTCTTGGGATAGCGTTTTATCTATAGTGGATTTTTATGCTGCTCATCAAGATGAATTAGTCGCAGTAGCTGGTCCTGGTCACTGGAATGATCCAGATATGGTATTTGCGAATTTGTTATTTCCCCGAAGTGCTGCAGATTGAGTTTTAAATTATGAACATGCTCCGAATCGTTAAAATATTAAAAACACCCTGCTGCGTAATACTAATTTTTCTGACTTAAATGGGAACTGCTATTCATTTAGGTAGGGAGGTCTACAGTTGCTTAAATTGTTAAGGAGGAATATTTCCCAATACTAACAAATATTTAAATTCTCTCTGATTTAAAGGTAATTCGGAAATGTAAACGGATCTTCCCACAATTGCATCACATGCGAACTCTATCACTTGTATGACGGGAAGAAATACGAACAGCTAAATGAAACAATACTTTTCGTCAGATGATCAATATCGATGTTTTTCAGTCTAAAAATATTTGAGTTTTTTTGTTGCTTGATCGAAATAATTCTTATTTATCTTTAGCTATTATAACCAATTATTTGTAAAATCCTTGTTTTAGACAGCACAAATATACTTTGACACGATCCTTTGTTTTGTTATGCTACCATTTGTGGCATTGTAGTTTTGTATTACTGCACACAATGAGTGACAATCAGCTGGCTCATCTTTTGTTTACAAGCGATATCCGCCCACAATTCCGTTCTTCGTGCAAAGTTTTTTGATATGTTGACATTTTTTGAAGACTCGAACCAATATTATTTGAAAAAAGAAAAATACTAAATTAAAATTTATTCATACTTCGTATTTTTTCTGTGAAGAGGCGAATGGCAGCATTTTCTGAATAAAAGATTTTCAAAGGTGAGTATGAATTCATTTTGTAACATCAACACACACGGCCGAGAATAGTGGAAATTTGAATGTTTTTTGCTCCCAATGGCCAATTTCCGACTAAGCACCTACCTAGGATTTCTGGACTGAGGAAGACCGCACTTAGGTTTATTAAAAAGTTTTTATTAGCCAAGTTGCCAAATAAATCGCAAAAAATATATTAAAAAATCAATGAATTACAAAAGATTAAAACAATGTTAATACTTTATCAAACACAGTTGATCCGATTCCTATCTATTTAAATACGATCATTTATTTATTACAATACTTAGGACATCGAGCGCCTATTTAAATGATATTGTGCAAGAACGTTGATGACGTGAAGTCAGGATCATAATAAATTAATACAGGAAAAAAGTAAATTTTCACCAAGCTACTGAAATAAATTATTAATATGTTATGAAGTTAAAAAATCTTGAGATAAATTTGGCCTAATTAGTAAATTGCATTTATCTTTTTTGAAAGAGATCCACGCAATGACGATTAGAGAATAACTTGAAATTTATTTAAACGTGGTTACATCTCGTAACCAGAACGAAAAATAACAACATACTTATCGAATGACGCACATTTACTTGAAATACACACAACGACAACCAACATCTCAAAAGTTCAATCGATCCATCTTTCTATAACTCCAACATTTGACTTCTTATTTATATGTACGGCGATAAACAAAAATTCTTCTTCAACGATATGCTAATAAGAATCATCTTATTAGCATATCATATTAGATTTTTTCTCTAGTGTGATTGCATCGAATTAGCTGAA
Organism: Argiope trifasciata; assembly: GCA_026543055.1. NCBI lineage: Eukaryota > Metazoa > Arthropoda > Arachnida > Araneae > Araneidae > Argiope > Argiope trifasciata. The sequence continues at coordinate 5,099,898 of JAPMOQ010058975.1, forward strand.
TTCAAAAAATTTGAACCCGCTTGTGGATGCTGCCGATATAAATAGGAGAATTTAGACTTATTTCTAACAAAAAATGTATTGAGACGTTATTGACTAGCTTATTAAAAAAAGGACCTAGGACCACAAGAAGTTTAAATCCATCAATTGATGTTTCTAATGTTGGAGTCATTTGGAATGTTTTCCTTTAGTAAGATATTTATATTCATCAAATGTTTCATTTTAAGAGGCTGCCCATTCTCAAATGAATATCAGAATTTAGTTGCCCCAAATTCTATCAAGATAAAAATTTATAATTTTTTTAAAAGTATTCTGTTTTGTAAAAATTGTTTTTTAGATAATATTAATGAATAAAAAACGAACAAGGTTTTAAATATGAAAAGTGATTTTAATATTTTTGTTTTGTGATTTGGTGCAGTTATTATTTTTTACGTTAATGTATCAAACATAATTTTGAAAATCATATATAATGCACTAACAGTTTAGGATAGAGTATCCTGATTATTTATCTTTTCTCTGGTTTTGCTGGATAATATGTGATTCATAATCTTAAAAGTATTCAGAAAAATGTAAATAATTATATGTGCTAAATAGTTTAAATTGCCTTGCATTGTTAATTTTTTTGCAATTTCATTTGAAGGAATTATTAATTCAAAAACTTTAATATGATAACTTATATAGATTTAAAAATAATTTTGTAAAAAACACAGCATCTGGAACCGACTGGAAATAAAAAATGATGTAACAGCAATAAATAAATAAATATCATTATTAGTATCATTTTTCAAGTTAACAACATGAGTAATGTGCTATATTGTGATAAACTTAAGAAGCATTTTTCAAGTATTTCAAAAGATTGGTAGGGGGAGTTTTCATAAGTTAATGTGAATTTTTTTGTATTTCTCCATTTTTGTTTTCGCCTATATAGCTTTTAGTTCCCATTTTAAAATGAGAAAAAATTCAAGTGAACCATCGCAAAAATGTTCCAATAATCTTATAAAATGAACATGTTAAACTGAATTTAAATCAATTTTGTTTGTTACATTTCGCTCTGGAAATTTTCCAGTAAGCAATTTAAACTTATTAAATGTATTATTTTTATATATAAAAAAGCAGAAATAATGGAAGTAATACTGTGTTCTCAAAATACATGCGATTCAAAATTTTGGTTTTCAATATTAGATTATTTTATTCTGATACATTTTTTATTGCTACTAATGCATCATTTAAGGGTCACACTTTTTGTTCGTTTTTAGCAGTTATTGTTTGTTATTAATTTATGACATCTAGATTTTATTTTTATCTATTTTAAATGTAAGATTCGGGATTCTTTCCCCAGAAATTGATCTTTTGTCTTGATGTTTAAGTTGTTGCAACTTTTCTAGCGATATTTTTAATATTGATGCGTCAATATCAAAATGTTGAAATAATTTCTTCTTACTATACCTTATTATAATATTAATTAATTATAATAGATTATTGGCGGAAATTTTGGATTGAGTTATGATGAAGCTAGAGCACAACTTGCGTTGTGGGCCATTATGGCTAGTCCTCTTTTGATGTCTAATGATCTCCGTTCGATTGAACCTAAGTTCAAAGCATTACTATTAAATAAAGATGTTATTGCTGTCAATCAAGATCCACTAGGAATCATGGGAAAGCGTATTTATAACGTAAGTTTTTTTTTATTACTATTAATTGCAGAACATCGAACTGTAGAATTACATTACATTGTACGAAAAAAAATGTTTAGAGAGACAGCTTTTCATTTTAATGTTGAATATTCTACTGTGTTTCATAATATGTTTGAATTAATGAATTAGCCACTTTATATTATGCTTTTGATAATTTTAGCATTTATTCTGGGATATACAGTTTTTTTTTTTTTTAAATTCTGAACTCTAAATGAATATCCTAAATCATTAAATTCACATATAATTCAAATTTATGTAAAAATTATCCATTTTTATTGCTAAATTATTGTTTATCAAAAGATAATCTAATGCAGAATTTTAAGCAATCATTTTAAATGTAAAGGTAACTACGGAAAATATTAATGCCTTCTTCAAATGTTGAGAGGTATTCATGGAGCACAGCTGTTAATAATGTGATTTTTCTGTAGGAAATCTTTGTTCGTCAAATATTTCTCACGCTGTTGTTTTCTTTGAAGTGTGTTGAACTGAAATATTAATTTTTTCCGAAAAAATATAAAAGGATTTCAAGCTCTCTGTATTTAGTTTATTTCCCTCAGGCAAATAGCAAATGAATTTTAAAGTTTTATATAAAACTCTAGTATCTATTGTATAGGGACTCGTTTACTTTTGGCTTATTGTTTTAGGATTTTTAAATATAGGTATTCCACAATTATTTAGGTGTCCATTAAGCGCTTTATTAGAATGCTACGAAGTAATTTTGGGTATCGTTGCATCATTGTGCTGATTACAACAACAAAATAAGCTATTTAGTAAACTGAGCATAATAATGTAGAATTCTGCTTAAATAATTCCTATTTCTTCCTTTTTTTTATTCTTGAAATATCAGCTACTGTACGGTTTCTCGCATTTCATTCACCAATTTATCTAGTAATTGATTATTCCTATGTAATTATTAATATCTGCATTTTTATTTAAAAATCGGATACATATGCATAAAAACTAAATGCATCAATACTGTTGTAACCCTGTCTGTAGTATTCAATGAATCTAGATAGATTTGTTAAATTGTTGATAATGTTCTGTTATTAAATATATTTTTTTTTTCAGAACAATAAAGTTGAAATTTGGAGTCGACCAATTAGTCCTGTTAACAAATCTGGGAAATATTCTTTTGCCTTAGTATTCTTTAATCGTCGAACTTTAGGTGGACCAGTAAGCGTTTCAGCTAATATAGAATCTCTTGGACTTGACAATGCAAATTGTTACGACGTGAGAGATTTATTTACCACTGACGCAAGCAAAAAGTATTGCCCATCTGATAATATCACTCTTAGTGTAAATCCATCTGGTGTAAGAATGGTTGTGGCAAAAATTCTTTAATCTCAATAAAGCTTACACTTAATTTTATATATCTCTATTATTTTATGCAAACAGAATGATTAGTTATACTATAAAACAATGGCTTAGGCATCATGTATGATAAAATGTGCATATTTTTGTTATTTCACATTAAAATAAATTTTTAGTTTTAACATTAAAAATATCTCAGCTTTCATTTTTAGTGCTAAATAAATTCCAACTTTTTAAATTAACGAAATAGTTGTTTTCATTTGCCTGATTGATATTAATATAGTTTTACATTTTGTATTTTGATGATGATTAATGTAAAAATTTCTATTAAATCATTATTTGTCTTGTAATTAATTCTCCCTTAATTATTTTACATTTCTACTTATTGCTAATATTAACAATACTTACAGGCATTGAAATAATTTCAAAGCCAGTTTTTGAATATTTTCAGTCTTGGCCTGCAAATATTTATATAATTCGATCGTCCCAACATCATTGAGTTTTGCATATAATATAAAGAGAATTGTATATCGATAATCTCCATTTTCATGTGGTTAGGTACTGACTTTATATCTCTAGAAAAAATCAAAACTTTTCTAAATATTTATGTATAGTTTAAAATTTCAATTAGCCTATTTGATAGGACAGTCATGGGAAAAAAACTAGTTTCTTAGTAAATTAGGTTAACAATTAGCACTAAAACAGAAATACAAATCGCAAGGAATTTTGTGTGCAAGCATTTATATATCATATGAGATAAAGTGGTGGTCAGTGATAATTAGCGATTAAAAGAAGCGATGTCTGGAATGGATATCATAATTGACATGACTGCAAGCGTTTTCTAATCAGGCGAACTGCTGATAAGTATAAGATGTAATATTAGATTGTTCTCTAGTGGTTTCATGGGAAAAAAACAGCCATTTTTGGGGACAAGAGGAGAAATTGTGGTGTTAAGACAAATTGTTTATCTTTAATAGCAAACACACGTTTTCAAAAGCATCGATAAACCATCCCAATGGTGTTGGAGGGAAAACTTCCAGAACAAAAAGAACGCAATTTTCACTCAAGTAAAGAACAAGATATGGTAACTTTTCTCTCGCAAATGGACAGAAAAATATATAAAATAACCCCAATATCTATGTTCTTATTATAATCTTTCTCGCCAGTTAATATGCACACTCACAAAAAAAAAAAAAAAAAAAAAAAATCTGGCAATTTTTATTTGGGCTCAACAAGCGCAGATCGATAAGTGAGTATTAGATGCGCGATCACATGCAAACGATTTATCTTAACATTGGAATGTTTCAGGAATGAATGGTGTATTAAAGGAATCTCGTTTCTGTATCTTCTCATTCACAGAAAATGAATTGAAACATATTTGAAGAAAAGTAAATATCTGCAGATATAGTATTTTGAAAAATTTCAGATATAAGTTAAAATAATGGAAAGTCAAAGTTAAAGATAATTATTATTTATAGGCAAATCAATACTTGTAATTTGTAGTAGAGTCAATATTTTTTAGGTTCTTATTTGTTCACCATTTAACAATATTTGATATAAATCAAGTTAACTATCTATTTATTTGGATACTTTTAAATATTAAATTACTCTAACTGCTAAAGTAAAAATAGGATAAGATTAATAAGAATTTCAAATTTTCTTAAAAACGAAAGGTTTTATAGAGTTTATGACGTGAAAAGCATGCACTACTTTAATACTACTATTTTAACCAGGATTACATTATATCCAAAATATAATTAACTTCTAAGGACATGAAAATGGGAAAAAAAATTGTTCACACTATATATGCTTCAATATATTAGAATCATTGCAGAAAACATTACTCATCTTTTTGAAATTTTATTTAACAGATTTTAATATTTTCTTTTCTCAGAAAAATTCTAATTTAGAAAGGAATTAAACACTCACACACACCAGTCAGTGCCTTGGAAGATGTTAAAACAGAACAATCACATGTACAACTGAGCATGCCACTTCTTTCATTTAATTTGTGTGCAATGCCTGTTAATTACGTTAATGGATGAGGCACAGGGATTGTATTAGAGTTTCTAGTTTAATCTTTGGATTAAATCTTTCTTTTGTTTGTCTACTATTATCACAATAAAAGTGAAACAAATCGCCCATTGATACACAAGAATATTAATTTTTCATCTCCCTTTGAAAAAAAAAATTCTTTATTGATAAACATCTTGCATTCCGGAAAACGTATAATTTGTCTAAGTCACATTCATTTTTTTGTACAATTCCAAGTAAAAATAAGCGAATGTAGTAGTTAGAAAACTCAGGGTTATTTCTAGAGAAGTCGCCTCTTACTGTTTAATTTAATATGCGACCCCGGCCTTCAAAACTATTTAGAACAATTAATTATTTAAATTCTATGCCATATAAATTATGTATGGCAAAAATAAAGAGGAGAGAGTAAAGTATTTCCTGATTAACATAAAGTAACAGAGCAAAAATATTTCCTGATGAAAAAGCAATGTATCCAAATTTGAAAGTGTATAATCAAAGAATAAAATATATTAAACGAATTTTTCAGATATATTAGTAAATGAAATTGACATTATAATGTAAATAATAAGTAATAATACATAATCGCAAATGTGAAAGTTTAAAATTCATATGGAATTAGCATGTTTCTTTGTAATCAATTTCGAAATGTGAGGTTTCATCATATATTTCAAGCGTAAATCAGATTCAACCTTCCTGTATTTTTAATGAGAGAATCCTTGGTTGAAGTTTTATACACACAGACATAAATTGCCCGTTTGGAAATATGCTTACGTTCGTCGAATAAAATACTTATACTGATCTTATTCTAATAGCTGGTTTCAAACAGAAAACGAATAATTTATTTTTCATTTTTTAAATTTTAGAAAAGTAATATTTTTCCTAACAAGTTTATGAGCAGAGCGGCCCCAGTCATTAGCGCCGTCTTAAGAAAAAATAAACTTATTTAAAAATAAAATTTAAAACCGCATTTTAAAAAATGTTCGAATGCAATTTTAAACGTTTTTTTAAAAAGTTTTTCAATAAAAATTATATAACCAACAATAATATAATAAACCAGCAGTAATAAATGTACCCTAGTTAGAAAATTCCCGCTATAATACCTACACTCATTCCAAAATTTCCCCCAATTTTTTTAATGCCCCCCCCCCTAAAAAAACCTGTAAGGAACTGAAACATGACTTACGCATTTAACGAATCAGTAGTGTATAATCATGTATAAAACTCACAAGAAAATATATACAATCGGATATGCTCCATTTTCAAACCTTTAATCATTATAGAAACAAACACCGATTGCTATAAAAAAATTGGACGTGATCGTACTTCAGCTGTATCAATTCACGTATTAAGGACTTACTGTGTGTTTGTGGAGCAAGTTATGGATATTTGATGAAAAAAGACGAGGTCAGCGATAAATTTACGATCTCTTGAAAGCGATCAAGGAAGCTGCTTTCAACAGACTACTTCGATCGGTTTTTTGTAAGCATATTAGGTAATGCCAGATCTGATAAAACCATTAATTAATATCTATAGCAGCAAAATTTTGACCTTTTTTCTGTAATCACTCTTTGCGACAATCATAGATCAATTAAATGTCTTTACGTCCCTTTTTGTAAAATAAAAACAATAACAATGGCAAAACATGTCTAAAATAAACCATTTATATGGGATGGAACTTTTAGAAAATGTAAAATTACCTAGAAATACTTTTACTAGATTAACAAGTTGGCTGTCAATATGTCGTGGTTCACACTACTATCAAATTAAATATCCTGTTCTTATTTTAGTTAAAACAGTACAGAAATAAGTCATTTAATTCGACAGAACGTGTGAATCACAGGCATGAGTCATAGTACCGAACGTATTGACGAAATTCCAGTTTTATTTTTCTGCGGGTCGACATGACACGTTCAACAATGTCACTAGAAAATGCATCTTACAGATTAAAATGAAATGGAATAGAAGTAGATATAAAGGAATTATTTTTTAAGGATCTTGCTTCATAAAAAGTTTTAATACTTGGAAGCACTGAATTTTGAACTTAATAAAAATACAAAATTCACATTCAAAGACATGCATTGATTGGAAGATAAAAACAAAAATAAAATTAATAACAATTTTTATTCCAGAATAGTGTATACGAAAACAATTTGATACAATCAACAACTACAGAGCAAATCCCCAGTAAATTTGCATGGATTTACAAAAATAAAGCATATATATTTGGCACTAAAAAGTTTCAATCCTTGGAAACTTGACATCAAGATCACGCAAAATAAACTACCCCAAAAATAAAAGATATTAATAAAAGCAAAGGGAATATTTTTAAATGATTTTTGAATTCACCAAGAATAAATCGTGAAATGGGACATCAAGTAAAAGATCTCACTACAGCAATATTGTTTGTAATTTACGAAATATAAATAAGAGTATTCTTTAAAATAGAAATCACTCAACAATCTCACCATTCAATAAATCACACACAAATTTACCATAAGAGAACACAATTCATGAAAAATATTAAAAATATCAGCTCACCTGAAAACCTCAAATAAAAATTATCTAATTTTTGTTTGATTTTTTATAAGGGGTTAATAATAATCTGAATAAATAATATTTGTTTTGTAAAAAAATATAAATAAAATTTAAATTTACAGTTTCTACATTATGATAAAATTACGTACCAATTAATACCAAGTTAAGTAATTTGATCAAAATATTAAAAAACTGTTACCATAAGAAATTCCTTTTTGAAATCAAAATCTTGATTGCAGCTCATTTAATAAACATAAAGTATTTACAGGATAAAGTTGAAATAAATAGTTGTTAATCAGTATTTAAACTTGAAGGGCAAAATATGATATAATTACTTTGCTTAAGTGTAATAATTAGCACTTATGGAACTAATAAAAAGAGAATATATGAAATTTAAGCTCTGCCAAAATGCATTTCATTTGTTTCAAAATATTTGAAATAAGTAGATGACTCATATGTACAAAAATGCAACACAACATAATTAGCAAACTCCATTTTTTTTTTTTTTGCAAAATTTTTAGAATTTTTCCAATTTTACAAAATTTTAATAATTACATAGCTAACTAAATGTGACAACAGAAAGTATAGATGAAAACTAACAAAATAATTTGATTTACCAGAAGACATAAATAATAAATACAATATCACAATTTACATTACGAGAACAGATGTTAAAATTAAATAGCAATAGCAATATATTTTGTTCAAAATGCAATATAACATGCATATTTTTCATGCTTCTCTCCAAATACTCTACATAAGAAGAAAAAAAAAATGGAGGGAGGGGAAGCAACCTTCATAGAGATGTTACTCTCAATATAGTTATAACTTAAATAACCAAGTCTGCATTTTTGAGTTTCCAACTCATCGAATGGCACAAAAAAGCATTTAATAAACATAATGCACGTATGTTTACATACTTATACACAAAAAGCTTTTAAGATAATTTTGTTTAAAAACTTTTTCACAGAAATAAAATTCACCGAGATAAAAATTTGACACAACAAATGAGATTCAACATTAGTTTTGAACATGATCTTAAAAAAATATATGGCAACTTTCAAGAAAACTTTTTCAAACAAAAACCGAATGAAAAAGATTAACTTGGCACATAAGAGCACAAAACTTAAGCATCACAAGAAAAACAATAATGCCTTACAATTTTGGCTAAAAACTAAAACATCAAACATAAATAAATGTAAGAAAATGTAATAAAACAGAAATGGACAAAGACCAATAATGAGAACTCATTTTTTAGTACAGTTATATAAGATATCATCTCAAAAATTTAAAATGATTAAAGCATAAAAATTATTATTAAAGCAACCACTATACTTCAATAAAAGTGAAGTCATTAAAAAATGTATCACTTTTTTCATAAGGCTAATGAAATGCCTCAGATGCAATGAACACTAGAGTTAAAGGCAAGCAATTCTACTTATAATATTTAATCTAGGTAGTGGGTTTTTTTTGTTAACATTACAGTTGCACCAAAATATTTCATCTATTTTAACTTGCTATAAGTAGTTAAAAAAAGTATACGAAATTAAAATGTAGCCTTTTTCTCATGCCCCGATCTCCACAATAAATTGAGCAAAATGTTTCCCTATTCAAATATCAGTCTCTTATGGCAACTGTAAAGTTGGCAAGAAAAAAATATATTAATAACAAGCTGATAAATTAAAGCACCTCAAAATTTTATAGGTATACAAGTAGAATATTAGAGAAGAATCCTTTATATAAGCGAAGATTGACAAAAGTGCATCATGGATTTAAAAGCAATTTACTTCAAATTATTGTTTATTATAAATAATTTATGACTAAAACATATCACACAGCCAAAATGTCTGAAAATAGCTCACTAATTCTTTCAATACCAATATATGAAAGAGTATGTGAATAAATAAGCAATTATAAATGAAAATCACAACTGTATTCACATTTTAACAGATAATCTTAGATAATATTCATTTATACAAAAATGAATTTAATATAGTTTAAAAAATGACTATAAAAAAGACGACTTGAAATGAAAAAAAAAATGCACTGGTAAAAATTTAACACAAGAGAAACCAACTAACAAAAATTATAGCCAAAATTGAATAACAATGCATTTTCAATGAATATTCAAATGATAGTAATCTGAATATATTTTTTCAAAAGTAAATATTAATTTAATATTGGAAACTAATAACACATTATGAAAAACATTTGGGTATATACAGAAAAATAAATATCTGAAATTATGCAAGGAAGGAAATATTTAATAAATTGTAATTAAAGAGTTATTTCAAAAGTTTCAATATGGTTCAAAATCTTTGAAAAATCAACAATAATCAATTACATAATTAAATACAGCTATTTTGTGACTAATAACGTATAGCATTTTGATAATTAACCAAAATGTTTCCTTTACAGTTGTTAAAACAAAGTATAAATAACAAAAAGTAAAATTTGTCCGTTGGTTTAAAATGAGCACTATTGGTACAACAGCAAAATCATGCAGAATAAAATATCATTCACAAGAGATCATTAAAAATGCATAAAGATTGAAGAAATTTATAAAAATTTAATTGTTGAATGTTTTCAAATAAACAAAAAATAAGAAAGACCAACATGGAAAAAAAAAACAATAATACTGGCATACTAAATCACAACCACATAATATTGGAAGACGTTTAATGGCACTTTTTCGGTCAAACAGATTAAAGTAACTTGATGAATGATGGTTTCGTGGTATATTTTAGTAAATAAAATCTCATGGCAATTTAAATAAAACTTGCTGCAATGCTCTCCAACGTCTGTCTGATTTCAGAAAAATGTGGTCTTCTATCAGGATTATAATCCCATGTTCTGATCATTAATTCATAAATATATTCTGGAGTGTTAGGAGGCGATTCTAGTCTGTATCCTGTAAAAATAATTTGAACATTTAAAATGATTAGAGTGAAAGAACCGTATAAAGATGCATTTAAAATTTTTCCTTCAGATGTTCACTAGATTGTATACAGGGTTATTATAATCATAAAAACTTCACATAATGTAACGAAATACATTCAAAGTAACATATTTTACTAACTGAATTTAATATTCATATTTTTTTTAAAAAAATATGATTCAAAATTTCATGTTATTTTACCTTAAAAACCTTTACATACACAGGCTTTCCGAAAAACTTCCAATCTAACAAAGAAAAGATATTTTTTCTCCAAAATTACTTTTATTTTTCGACAATCTCTTTGTAAGTCTACACATTTCTAGTGCTAATACATGGAATCTTTCTCTGCAAAAACAATTATTAACGTTCATAACTTCCTCATTAAAGGAAATTCATTGTCCTTCGAATGTTTCTTTTAGTTCATAGAGTAACAACAACAAAATGTGGTACTTGGGGTCAGGTCTTTCGAGTAGGGCATTAGGTCAAGCAGTTCAAACTGTAATGCATGGATTTTCGAACCATCGCAACCGTTGAGAATGAGACGGGCACTGGCTTTTAGTGAAAATTTTTTTTCGGAAGAGGGGGAAGGGGGTCATTTTTTGGCCGTTTCAGCCTTCATCTTGTTAAGTAATGATGGGTTTACTCTTTTCAAGATAATCTATTAAGAAAATTCCATATGTAGCACAGAAAACTCTTTCCAGCAGAAGCAATTTTTGTAATGGTAGGTGCTGATTCTCCTTTCCCGGTTCCTCCGTTTTGATTCCAATTTTGTTTGAAAGCTGTAATGATGAATCCAGGTTTTATCTACAGTGATTAATAGTAGAAAAATTTGATTCACTGCGCCAATAGAATCGGACGCGTTTTTGATTCAGAGAGAGAGAGTAAAGACGCACAAAATGTGCAGTTTGCAAATACCTAAACCTTGGTTCAATATGTGGCTAACAAGTCCTTTAGACATAATGAAAGTATCTGCTATCTATCTAACCTTAACCAGACGGTTGTTTAGCACTATTTAATAAATTTAGCAATGTTTTCACCAGAGTTGCAGTTTCTGGTCTTCGTGAACGATCATCGTCATGTAAGCTGGTACAGCCACATTTAAATCCATCTGTCCAAAATTTCACAGTAGTAAATCACTTTGCAGGTTCATGAATTGCAGTTTTATTTTTCTGCGGGTCGACATGGCATGTTCAACAATGTTACTAGAAAGTACATCTTATAGAATATACAGATTATTCAGAAGAACATCTGAACGTTCATCGTCACGCAAGCTAGTGCGATACCATTTAAATTTAGCTATCCAAAATGTCAAAATCATGGTGCAGAGTTCTCGGACATAGTATCGAACTTCTCTTTAATTTGTGTAGACGTATAACTTTCAAGAACAAGATCCTAATGACAGTTCGATACAAGCCCCCCCCCTTTCGTAATTACGTGATTACAAGACCTTTTCGTAAAAACGTGCCACACCATCTGACGAAAATAATTGTCAAAAAAAATTGAGTTCAAAATGGACGAATTTTAGTGGGGATTTACCAATGACTGTCTAAACAAGTTTCCCCGCTTTGTTTGACTCATTGTACGATTTTCATATTACGATCGGAAAATTTTCAGATTCCCTAGTAAAGTTAAAATTCAGAGACTAAAAAAGAACTCCCACACAAATATATATTAAAGCAAATTAAAATAAATCATACAGAAAAAATGAAACAAGCTGTTGAATATATAATCTACAATGAAAGCAATAAAATGTTCAGCAGAAAAAAAATAGATTGTTATATATTTGAAGAACATATATTCACCAAACCCAGTAGTAGCCAGTTCAGTACTTTATATATATTTTAAAGTTATAAGTACCTGAGTCAATCATCTCCCTGGCTTTGCTGTTTGACCATCCAGCATAAGGAGTGCTGCCTAATGAAAAAATTTCCCACATAAGAACACCATAGCTCCAAACATCACACATACTAGTGTATCTCCCTAAAAAACAACAACAAAAGAATTTGATATACAATATAAATCATAGAAGACTGTTTTTGAAAAATTAACAAACCAATGAAAATACAAATGTTTTACCATAATTCAAAGCTTCTGGTGCAGTCCATTTGATGGGTATTTGTTTCATTCCATCTGATACAGTATATTCTTCTTCTTCTCTGGACATTCCAAAATCAGAAATTTTCACAACGTTTTTTAAACCAACCAAACAATTTCGTGCCGCTAAATCTCTAAAATACGAAATACATTATTACAATTTTCAGAAGCAAACAACAATAATTTAACAACATAATAAATTACCTATGTATGCAGTTCTTGCTTTCTAAATATTCCATACCACGCGCAGCCTCTAAGCACATGGTCAATAGATCAGTTATCAACAAAGAATGTTTATGATTTCTAAGGAAATTCAGAAGGGAGCCACCTAGATTCAAAGATGTTATTTTAGAATAGTAGAAAAACAGAACTGAATTGCTAGTACTAACGAATGAAATTAAACGTACCAGGTACAAGCTCCATGACGATCATGATTGGTTGTTTCTGAACACATATACCAATCAACTTAACAATATTTGGATGATCATATTGTTTTAAAATGCGACCTTCTTGTAAAAACCTTTTCTTCTGTTCATCAGGAAGGTTCATGCGGCATGTTTTAACGGCAACTTCTACGCCAGTAGCTCGCAAAACTGCTCGGTAAACATCTCCAAAATTACCCTACAAGACAAAAATGCAATTTCTGAACTTTATATGCTAAGAAAAACCCTCACACATATATTAGTCTAAGCTATATTTTAATGCACCATTTTGGGAACAACATTAGAGTTGGTTTAAAATGGATCTCAAGATTTAAAATAATTATTAGATTATGAAGCTAACACCTATCTTAAATTTTTATTTCGCGTCAAAAGACATTTGACCCTTGATTTATTTCTCATCAAATTCACTTTACTTCAACCCCCCCTCCTCCTCCACACACACATACATACATACATACTAAGAGATGTTTGGTGGAATTTTGAGTGTAGAAACTTCTGTCGCTAATAAAAAACACACACTTTGCAATACAGGTATACAATAACTTGTCTTACCAAAATTTATGTTATTCTGTATTCATAATTTTCATTTCTATAAAAAATAAGTAAATAATATAAAAAATAAAAAATCTTAAGATATCTAGGGAAGTCAGCATCATTCTGGATTGTAATAGGGTACTATTATATTCACTCTTTTTAAAAATAAACTTCAGTAAAAATTTAGGCTTAGTAACCCAATACCCATTTTCAAAATATCAGCTGATAGCCCAATAAATAATGGCAAGTAAAGAAAATTTTTTTAATAGAATTCAATAAACTTTCATAAGGATCAGGAACAAAATTTAACATGCGATCAAAAAATAAAATTCATTTTAATATTAGATACAACAATGCAGGGAACGATACACAAGGGAAAATTACAGTACAAAGATGAGAACAGAATTTTTAAGCTACATAAAATCCATAACTAAGAAATTTTTTTTTAAACCCTCACAATTAACTTTTATTTTTGAATAAATCAGTGCATAATTCAACATTTTTTTAAATAAGTAATCAAATAATTTAATTACGTTATGGCTATTAAACTGTAAAAAAAGAAATTAACTAGTAGTAATTACATTATTAATACTAAGAGTAATTACAAAGTAAGTAAATTTCTTTACTAAGAAATATAAAATATTTTTTTAATTATATGAATGCTAACACAATGTAATTGTAATCAATGCCATGTAGTTATTTTATTACTAGTGCAATTTGCAAAGTGACAGTATTATAACGATAGAGATCCTTGAACAGTATTAATAAACAAAAGAGAGCAAAATGTTAATTTTAAAGAAATATTATGACCTAAAAATGACAGAATAATAAAATTAAAATTTTACAAATGTCACCTAAAGAGAATTATTTAAGTTACAAAATGAATACTTTAACCAGCATGGTCCATTTTTAAAAAAATAATTTTTGCTATTTCAAGCCATTTCTTCCATTATGCCTACTGTTTTTCAAGAATGGAAAACAGTGAAACCAAATAGAAAGTAATCTAATGAATGAGATGAAAATGGGTGATCTATTATAAAAATGCACAGAAGACATGAATATTTATATGAGATATCAAAGCAAACTACAAATAAATATTCAGCATAAAATAACTATGAAGTAAATAAAATTTAACAGCATAAATTAAAAAGAAATATGTAGAAATCTCTGAATTAATGTCATTTAAAAAATAATAATTACCATCACATAAAAATTAATACTTACACGACCAATTTTTTCAACAAGTTCAACATCATCATTATTAAGCTCCCATCGCTCCCTCAAAACTGGCGTTTTCAAAATTGCACCTGAACGGCTTGTAATAGGTTGCCCAGAATGGAATTGGTATAGTATCAGTTCTTGTACAGACGGAAAAGCTGGACCTTCAAACCGGAATTTTCCCTACAAAGTAAAAGAGTCTATACCAAAAAAATCTACCAAGTTCAAATTTATATCGAAAATCAATTTCATCTATTCATCATCAATATTTTATTTAAAGTCAGTCATTAATTTTTAAATCTCACATTTCCTCAGTACAAATAAGTTACATTTAGTATTTTAAGATTTTTTCTCTTCTTCTTCCAAAGGTAGGTATAGTTTCTTCTACTTAAATTCCGAAATCTGAATAATTCCTGGTAAAGGATAATGAATAATGATGAGTTGTGTTTCAGTGACAATTTCTGTCTGATGAATAGAAAGGAATATGAGATACATGACTTTTTTTAGGAGTTCAAGAAAATTGTTTACTTTCTTACAGTGGTTTAAGATTCAATAAAGAACAACAAAAAGAGCCATTAGTTATTATTTATTAGCTTTTATTATATTACTTTTATAGAAATAATACACACTTTCAAATTAAACAGTTTGTCAAACATATCTTAAAGAAAATTTGATATGCTCTGAAAACTTACCATGAAACCATGACAAAATAAGCTGAACATACAACAGTTATTTTATTTGATCATAACTTAAAAAACAGGGTAATTAGTCTCAATTAATAAACCAGAAAACATATGTACAAATAAAGAAAATGATATACATAAATAAGCATCAGCAACACTTAACTATGATTTGGCATACCAGCAATTCACAAATTTAATTTAAAAAACAATTTGGGAATCCCTGCTCCTTCCCCAGTTTTGGTAGATCTTAACTGCAACCAGCTAGTTACAGCTTTGAGTTCCTTAAAATTATTCATTATTGAATGAACAACTTTAAAATGAAGGTGGGGTGGGGAAATTTTTGCAATAAGTATCATTCTACCTTGAAAATTTTCGAATTCCTGAGAGAAAATAAAGTGTTTAATATCTAAAGTCATAACCAAATTGCTAAGCAATAATCGAATGAAATAATGTTTAGATGTACAGATATAATTTTAGATAAACAACAACAAAAAAAATTCAAAAACAAAATATTTGATAGGAAAAGACTATTTGCAATAGTTAAAATTATTTTCCCAAATGAAAATATTCATTCTAAATATATATTAAATATAATAAATTTTCAATTTTTTGAAAATATGGCAGAGATTAATTACAGTATTAAAACTATGGAGCTAAAAGTGATGAAAAATATAATAAATGATATAATTTTATCACTTAAACTTTTATTTCTTTTATTAAAGCAAACAAATATAAAAATGAAATAAAAATCGGAGGAAAAATTGAAATTTTCCATAGTATTTATATATATAACAAAACTGGCAATATTTTCAAACCATTTTATATATACCATTTTTAATTCACCATTTTTCTGACTACATTGTTAAATTGAACTTTTAATTTTGAATAGAAATGAACAACTTTGATAGTTATTCATAGTCTCTTAATTTTTACCCTCATCCAGTTTTTCAAAAAGAAATGAAACAAATTTTTCTCTGTACAACTGAATAATTCATGTACTTGCAGATATCTTTTTGAGGTGATAATTCAAACATGTTAGATACAAAAACCTAAAAATTAAAACAGAACTTAGGATCTCTTAAAATGCAATCCACCATTTTTCACATTAAAAACTATGAGCAAATAACATTATAACTATAAAAGTAATGATAGTCTAATGCATACTAATTTTAAGTAATAAGTGACCATATAATGGAGTGGCATAAAAAATATATATCATGCATCATTCAGATTTTATGAAGCACTGTATTGAAATGCGAAAATAGTTAAATTATACTTCACTTAAAAAATAATATACAAAAATATTTTGTGTATATAATGTTTAATATAGGAAACATTCAAATTTTATAATCATATAATTAAAAAAAGTTTTATATAAACTTACATCAGCAGTAGTCTGAATGATGAAATGCTTATGCCCTTCCCAGCAAACTGAAAGAACAATTTGTTTGCTGTCATTGCGATAAGTTTCACGAACAAGATAGTCTCCTTCATTTACAAGAAGACGTACGACCTCCTCACGTGGAAGAACACCATGAAACCAGTCTTCATCTTGGAGGCTGGTATACGAAGGATTTAGAACAACCTTAAAAAAAAATTATATATATATATATATATATTCACTCTACTAAAAACAATTAAGTGAAAAATTTATGAGCGATATATACCAAGCTTATCTTTAATAATGAATTCTTTCATAGTTATTACACATTATTTGTTGATTCAACGGTGAAAGAAGTTTCTGAATCAAAACAATATTTCAGTCAATTAATTATTTTACTTTTGGGCAGTAACTACCGCAAAATGTATTTTATATTTTAAAACAATTTCACTTAAAGTGACTAGTTTTCTGTTGGCAAGAAAGGAGATTCGCAATCGAGTTTTCCTTCCCTTCCTGGTGTGCTAGAGGTTTGAAATTTTGTATACTAGCATATTATGAATAACAATCCAGTTTAAACCAAATTTCGATTCTGTAATAATGACATTACAGAGAAGAGAGGATGTGAAATAACAGATTTGACACAGTTTGCGTATATTGCACATTTTATGTAAACAAAAGAACAATATAATAATTATTAAAAAATTATTTCTGTTGTTTAGTATAGGAATAAAAGAATGTTCTTAATGAATTTTTATACATCATTTAAAAGCTGTAAGGATATATTTTGTACTAAATATATCCTTTTAAATTTTCAGGTACATCACAATAACTTGAAAGTTTTTCTACAATTTTTACATTTACTATTATTAAATCAGTAATTATTGAAAATAATTGTTTTACATAAGAAATTTTTAAGCATATGCCCAAACAAAACACATATTCTAAAATCTAATCCACAACAATTTGATTGCCTAATCATTGCTTGAAAATTAGCCAGCAAATGATTAAATAAGAAAAATGATCCTCATAATGAAAAAACTCCACAAAATGGCAATAATATTTTAGGTAAGGCACTGACCACATAAATATCACTACAAGTAACTTAATGGGCACAAGATAACTTTATCTGCAATAGTAGTAAGGATATATTAAAAAGTGTAAATTATTTTCATTATATGGAAAAAATTACTATTTAATTTCAAAATGTTAAGAAAAAAATCTTCAAGCTCTCAGTTTCATAAAATATTACTTTTGAGTAGATAAATAATATAAAAAAAAATTTCGGTTTTACAATCAATGAATATTTATAAATGTTCAGACTCTACAATTATGTAACATTCAAGTAGAATCAACATTTTTCATAAAGATGAAAATAAGTGCAAACAGACTAAAATTTTTAACTAAATAATAATAGTAATATATATAATCAGGTTAATTTAAAAATCATATTGTCTTTCAAATATAACAAATTTCATCTTGCCAGTTTCATACTCATTTTGAAGTCATAACATAAACTGGGAAGTGTATCCAATCACAAGAGGTATAAATGTTGTTTAAAAATGAATTAACTTTTGAAGCCTTGTATCCATTATATAGTACATATTTGTTTTGGCAGGTATAGAGTGGCTAGGCTCATAATTTTCTTAACTAAAAATATACATATTATCTTTGTTTTGGGGGAGCTTTTATTTATTAACTAATAAATAAACTTTCTAATGAATCAATTCCTCATTTATTTGAACAATGTGAAGAATATTCATAATTTCAACAGTACAATGAAAGCAAAACATCCTAAAAACAATATAAAAAGGACTAATTATCCAAGTAATTTTGAAGCAAACGAATAGAATATTTTTTTGTAAAATTCAATATTTTAAATATTCTTTTTAAAAATTCAAGCTTAATAAACATATAATTACATTATCATGTCCAGGACTTGTAAGGGAATAGCTTCTGCTGCCACCTTGTGTAGTAAAAGTTTCATCAAAAGAGCTCTGGAGAGAAAAAAGTATATCAATTAAAATTATTTTAACAGAGAACAACATTTATGAAGTTTAATTAATTAACTGCAACCACAATTTTCTTTTCAAATATTCTAAAACAGTCTGAGTAATTATGAAATTAAAAAAAAATATGAAGTATTAGCCTAGCAAAAAAATTTGAAAAGGAAATTGTTTATTTCTTTCATTAATTGCTTTGTTTTCATACTGACAAATAGCTTATAACAAATACATACAGTAAAGAGTTGCATTAAATGACTGTTAGGTGAAGGGATGCCAGTAAAACCTGGTCTGATATTACATATTTAAAATACATCATACTTCCAATTGCTTTGTAAAACATAAAACAATTAATGGAATAATAAAACAGTAACTTAATATTTTCCACTGTTGTACACTAGAAGAATAACAAAAGCTTTAAGGTTAGAAAAAAGTTCAAGAACATCAGTGAAATTCTATATACACTGATGGAAAAAAAATCCCAACACTAAGAAGGAGCTGTGCTAGATAAACGAAATTCGGTAGGCGTGTTTATACATCTGAAAGATGACGTCGATTCAAATTTCGAGCTACGCGCGTAAGTGTGGCGCAAGTAGCGACACTATGAACATCCAAATGAGGTTTGCTTTAAATAAGTGCTGTAAGGTTCGTGATCGTTATTTACAGTTGAGATTTGACGTAGTGGGTTAATGTTAGTCAAGGATGTCTCTGAGAAAACGAAGAAGCCATTATCAACAGCTCACTGAGTTTGAACGAGGTCGTGTTGTAGGGCTACGAGAAGGTGGGTTTTCTTTCCGCGATACTGCTGAAAGACTTGGCAGGAATGTATCCATTGTGCATGAGTATTGGCGGAAGTGGTCAAGGGAAGGTACTGCCTCAAGAAGACCAGGTTCCGGGCGGCCACGTGGTACTACTGAGAGGGAAGACCGTCGTATTCGGCGTATGGCTGTGGCTAATCGTACTGCGTCTGCAGCTGAAATTCGAACTGCAGTTGGCACCACAGTGACACAACGAACTGTTACAAATCGGTTACTTCAAGGACAGCTCCGAGCCAGACGCCCTGTACAGTGCATTCCACTGACTCCAAACCACTGCCGTTTGCGACCTGAGTGGTGTCAAGATAGAGCTCATTGGAGGACGGAGTGGAGATCTGTTGTGTTTTCTGATGAAATCCGGTTCTACCTTGGTCGCAGTGTTAGCCATTTGTCGGTTAGAAGGAGGCCAGGTGAACGCCTGCTAGTGACCTGTCTGGGGCCTAGACACACAGGGCCTACTCCTGGAGTTATGGTTTGGGGAGCAATTTTGTATGACAGCAGGAGCATTCTCGTGGTTATCCCATGCACCCTGACTGCAAATTTGTAGTCTAGTGATACAACTTGTTGTGCTGCCATTCATGAACAGCATTCAAGGGGTTTTTTCCCAACAGGATAACGCTCGCCCTCATACCGCTGTTGTAACCCAACATGCTCTACAGAGTGTCGACATGTTGCCTTGGCCTGCTAGATCACCAGACCTTTCTCCAATCGAGCACGTATGGGACATCATTGGACGACAACTCCAACATCATCCACAACCAGCATTAACCGTCCCTGCATTGACCGCCCAAGTGCAACAGGCATGGAACTCCATCCCACAAACTGATATCCGACACTTGTACGACACAATGCATGCACGTTTGCATGCTTGCATTCAAAATTCTGGCGGTTACACCGGTTACTAATGTTCCAATATTTCACATTTGAAATGGTTCTTCTCGCCAATGGCTCTACCTGTGATCTTGAAACTTTAATCAATTAAATATGTTACCAAGATAAATGTATTCCTAAAATTTCATTACTGTACAATAATATTTTCTTGGTGTTGGGATTTTTTTTTCCATTAGTGTATTTAAATCTGAATCATACATTCAAAATATTAGAAAATAGATTTACTGCTTCAAATTAGTGACAATAAACTCCTGATGTTTTAAATCAGGAGTTTGAATCAATCTATCAATAAATAAAATTCAAGATTAATGTTTTAATACAAAAATTGAAACTAATTACAAAACTGTATCAATAACTTAATGCTTTACTGGAAAATTAAGGCCTTATCACAAGGCAAAATATCGTTAGCAGACGAATATGAAAGTGACCTTACTATCAAAGTTTAACATGATTGGTTGAAATTCGTTTGCAAACAATATTTCCGTCACTATCGCCAGCTTTTTCAAGCTAGTTAAAAAATCTCACGATGACGAAAAACTTGCTTGATCGGTTACTTGCAGATAGAAACAGAAAACTGCAGACCAAAGTTCTGATGATATTTCGCCGTGTGATAAGGCCTTTATACTCGCTCCATTGGCATTTTTAAAAAACTCGGTTGAAAAGCTTCAATTCCCAGAGATACACAACGTAATTCGAAAATAAAGAAATCGTATTCGGAGCTATAATATCTTAAGTGCAAATGGTAGAGGTGAGGACAAAACTTTATAATCTATATTTTGATGAGCAAGTTCTTGTATTTTAAAAATATTGAAGACTGACACGAAAACTAATTTAACACAGATATTTAGAAATATGATCACTACTTCTCAAAATAAATACGCACACAAACTTCCTAATAAAAATACTCATTTCAAAATTATTAAAACTGTTTCTAAAGATCTGATTCTTGGAAGTCAAGAAAACGGTATAAGACGAATAATTAAAACAATTTTTTACAATATAATTTTTTCTCCAAGCGCTAGTCCTTATAAATACGGGTAAAAGAGGAAAAAAGAGGAAGGGTTCAATTATTTTATTTTTTAGAATTAAAAACTGGATGATTTTCAAATTATAAAATGTTACTGTAAAATGAATAAATCTCCTGATAAATGATTTAATTATTAAGTGCTAGCAAGCAGTAAACTGAATAATTCCTTAGTAGCAAACACAAATTTCATATTCTGTTGGTGCCTTTCTGTACTTCAAATAGTGCCAGTTATAGATAACCCTGTATTAAGGTCAATAACCTACATTACAATTGAGTAAACAATAAGTTTTATAAATTAAAAGTTGCAAATTTTAATTAGGATAGAAACATCTATACTAATTATAATTTTTCCAAAAGTCCTTTGGCAGAAATGCTATAAAATCTCCACTCTTTTCTCCATTCTTTCTTCGCATATTTTTTGGGATGAATGGAAAGGTGTCTTGGTGATTATCTAACTTTTTTTTCGGATTCATTGTTTGAATTTCATATATTTAAGTATTTTGTACAATACATACTCTTATTCTTATCTTAATTCTACTTAAAATATTTTGGATTCAAACAAATCTTCAAAAGCAGTAATGTAGAGTTTTTAAGTTTGTGAATCACAACTTCATACTTTCAAATTTTGTTTTAAAACATAGAAAAAAAAAAACTAAGAAATGAGTTGAAAATCAAAAGAGCAGACTAAAAATAAAAACTATTACATATATGTTCCAACATTTTACATTTGTTTAAAAAATTACCAATCAGCAATTAATACAGAAAATAAGAAAAGTTTCATTTAAAATTTTGGATCATATAAATATGTAAGTCATATTTTGCATAAGTAAGCAGAAAATTATATTCAACCTGAATGAAATGACTTAGATTCGGATAAACTTCTAATCATAGAAATGAAATTATTTTCAAACAATTCAAACTATACAATCAGTAGGAATGATATATAAAAAAGACATCCCCAGCCACAAAGAAAGAGAGTGAGAGAAAACCCAACAATACTTACATTTGTCTTTTTCTGAAAGGCATGAAATGGCTGACGAAGTTTTGACATGATGATACGGGCAGATCTTCTTCCTATTGCATTCAGGCTTGAAGTATCTTCATCTTTCTACAAATAAAAGTAAGTCAGTTGTTTGAAATACCTACAAACACAAAATGGATGATTAAATGCAACGAACTTACTGTTTCGGTCGATACAATGTCTGTAAACTCAATTCCAGGAGGCAGATTTTTTGGTTCAACATTATTTACCCAACCTGATATTAAATTGTAAAGCTGCTGATGTCGCTGTTCTTGACATATTATTTCATTTAGTTCCTTACGTAGAATACCAACAGCTCGGCGCTTTCCAGACAACCTAAAATTTAAATATGAATGTAAAAGACATATATTTCATTCGATTAAACACCAGCAACAAATAAGTGGCATTTGATAATGCAAACAAAGGTAAAACAAATTACATGTTTTCTGTCTCTGAAGTTTTACGGACTGATTTCATTTCATTTTCACACTGACCAATTTCTAATTCTTTTTCCTTAATTAAAGTTTGGCATTCTGTTAGTTTGTCTTTCAAATTTTGCAACCTAAAAAGTATAAATGTATTAATATAAATGCAAATATTAATGAACGGCAATTATGTTTAATAGAGAATTCAAATAATAATATTAATTGCAAAACTATGAACAATTTTCATGCTAAAATATAATGATTTCGTTAAAACTAAGATCGTCAACAAAATATTTACTTTTCTTTCAGTGCATCATATGTCATATCATCCAATGCCAATTGATTAGGTTTTAAAACACCACTATAGTCATGTAGAAGACTTGCATCAAACTTAAAATCAACAGGTTGTGGAGGATGTGATCTAAAAATAAACTTAAATTTAGATTTTAGACAGAATTTAAAAGTAATTTGTGGAAAAAAACGAAATATAATACCTATGTTTGTCAGTAAAATCTTTGTATTCATCTTCTCCAGCAACAGATTCAATACTCTTTCTCATTTTAATATTTAAGGATCGAAATGTATCATTTGAAAAGTCAGTGTATGTATTAAATTGCAACATCAAAGCTTTCCTAGAAAAAATTCGAATCAACATTTTAATAAGGTATTTTAAATAAATATATATATATATTACTCTATGTAATCAATAAATCAATTGAATATTCTAACCATCTATCAACAGTTTCTTGAAGTACTGTTTGATGGTACTCTAGCAGGGATGGCAGAAGCGTATTACGCAAATGTTTCTCATATTCTTTTCCTTCATGCACAAGAATGACATAATCATTATGCAATTTATGAAGTTTATTCGTGATTTTAATATAGCGATCCTTAGCTTCATCCAGTTTTTTACCTCCCTTGCCTGTAATTAAAAATCAGAATAAGCATAAATATGCAGTAACTGGAGATAAAACTATAATATAATATCATGCACACAGAGTATATGCATCAGTTTAAATAAATACTAGTAAGTAGCTTAATACGAATTTACACAATACTCGAATTGGTCCGGGAGCAATATGAAAATCACTGAAATATTACACATTAGCGATTCTGTTTAAAAGACACAACCTAAATATAAGGTATCTAATTGTAAAAGTATATTCAAGCAGAAAATTTACATTTTTATAAGAATAGAAATGTATAACTTTTTAAATACTAACAGTCTTAACAGTAGAACTGAATAAAATAACATAGTAAGAATTATTTTTATGAACAAAACTAAGTATAATGTATGAAATAAAAGCTTCACTGCTACAAAAAGAAAAAAAATAAATTAATAATAAAATACACTGTTGAAAAAGGGAAAAAGATTAAGTCATTTCATATCCACTGTCATTTCCATTCACTGTCTACTTTTTTTGAGGATTGCAAAATTAAAAATTTAATAATCTGCATTTAAATTTAAAAATAATTATCGAAATAAATTCTAAATAAAAGAGCATAAGTTACAGGGGAGGGGGGGGGGGAATGAAGAATTACAGAAAATTTATCTGCCATTCAAATTTTTTTAAAAATTTCCTTAATCAAGCATTTAAAATAATACACTTAATAGTAATATTTGTTTCTGAATTTTCTTCATAGTCATTAGAAAAATTGAAAATCGATTTCATTTTTTAAAGACAAATTTTCCTACACATAAAATTTCCCATGAAAAATTTTGGTGACTTTTCCATTTTATTATTTTAAAATGTACAATAAAAAAACAGCTCAAATAACAAATGAAAATTAAATGTAGTTTTGACTTCGCTTAGTATTAAAATCATGTTTAAAAGATTATAATAATGAAACCCACTTACCTAATTTCTTTAATAAAGCAGCATGTGTAATATTAAGTACATTAAGTCAATGTTAATAACAAAACATGCTTACATACTTAAAAAAAATTAACTACACAAAAAGTTTGTGGTCTTGAAAATGATGCACATAAATGAAATCAGTACAGAAAAGTTTATTAGCGAAGGCATTATTTAGAAAACCTTAATTAAAGAATAATGTGGATATCCATTCAATTTTTCTGATGTCCCATTAACAAATAGTGACTAAGCAAACAATGCATACAGAGGCTTGGCAAATATAAATAATTAAAGAAATTATGAAAGAATTTAAAAATAAATAGGATCCAAATAAAAATGTTATGGTTTCCAGAAAATAACTGTATTCATCTATTTTTAGTCAATTGTAAAATGAAACAAATTTTTAAAAGTAAACTGCTTCATAAATTGATAAGTGTAACATATCAGATTCTCTTATTGAGAATAATTTTATAAAAAGTATAATATTTTTAGTTTAAAGATAGGTATTATTAGGTAATTAGGCTTAATAGGTAACATTGTACATGAATATTGTTGTTTTATTAAAAAAGTACCCATAATTGCTTCTAAGCATGTATTAGCATTCAAATAAATTCCTTTGTTTCATAATGTAATCATTAGTTTCTAGGTCACCGAAATAAATTTTAATTCAAATCTTAGGAAACACTTCTCTTTTAAGATTTCTTATTGAGAATAATGAAATATGCATCACCATTTGAAAACAGAAAAGCAGTGCAAATTCTAGTAGACTGGCTATTGCACGTTTTTCTATTTCTGAAGTAAAGAAACTAAATTAAAATTTTTATTAGATAAAAAGTATGTTATTTATTATGCCTTTTATAATGTACACAAGGGCGATATAATAAACAATTAAATCAAATATCTTGCTTATTTATACAGTTGTAAAATTCAATTTATGGCTCAGACTTCATTTTACAAAGGAAGAGGACAAGTATTGTAGGTAGATAATTTTGATGCAAACTTTAAAACATTAAAATGAAGATCCTTTCATCATATAAATAATGATCGGGTACAAACAAAAAATGGACATATATATATATAACATTAAATTAAAACTGATTTTGTATATCAATCAGGTTTTTGAAAATTAGGTGTTCAAATTATACCATATTTTGCAGTTATGTACATCAGAAAATCTACAAGAGTAATGCTTCACAATAAAGAATTGCATTTTATTAAAAACTATTATAACAACAGTTACCTTTTATATATTGATCTTCATATTTGGCTTTAGATACTCTCCATAATTCTAAGGATTTTTCATACAGATTTCTAGTCTTATTTACAGCATCTTGAAGCTTTAAAAGAAACCACTTAAATAAACACACACAAATAATACAGCTTAAGGACATAAAGCTGTGAAAAATTAATTTTGCATAGGTAACAACTTAAACTTTTGTAAATAAACATATGATTAAAAAGTATAAAAATTAGAATTAACATTTAGAACTTAAATTATCTGTAATTTATTTCTTAAAGAATTTTTGTAACAACTTTACGAATAAAGCAGTCTTAATTTTAAAAGGAAGAAGGATGAATTATAATTCTCCTTTGAAAATCAGAAGTAGGGGAAGAAAACAATACAAGTTTTGTTACAAGGAAAAATCAAACTTACAGGCAAATTCTATTGGCATACTATCATGATACAAGTATTCTTTATATTAAGTAAATATGTAGCATGATCAGGTAACTTTGAAAGTTTCAGAAGAAAACTCTAGTAACAGTCCAATTCAAAAGTACGAACAAATTTTGGATGGCCTTTTTTCCCTACTCAAATTTACAAAATACAGGAAGTTTTATTTTGCATGGATTAGAAAAATAAAACCCTACCTTTGAGTTTATTAAATATGACACTGAATTCATTTTTTGGGGTAATCATTTACAGCCCAAGATTTAGGAAAAATTTTGGAACATTTCTTGGTAATAGATGATTATCATATCAAGAATTTCTAGCTGCATGCAAATACTCTTTTAGAAGCATCAAATTAATAAAATATTACTTTGCAAAAATAGAAAATCTTTTCATCAACACTAATACTGAAATTCAGATCAAAATTAACAACTTTAAGATAAATATTTTTATTTGTTGCTAACTTTTCTGTATTCTCTATTTATTAATTTTTATATACAAGTATATATAAGGTTGTTATTATTAAAATTATTTTTCTCTTTCAGACTGAAATGCTTTTCCCCCCTGGAATCAATAGAGTTAGATTTTAAAAGTTTCAAGGAAATCTATTTTATAAAATTGAAATATTTTCAAAAATTGCTATTAGTTGACCACTTAAATAAGACACAAACAGGGAAAGTTAAGGAAGACATTCTACCATACTGACAAATATATAAATAAAAATTGAAAAATAAATTACATAAAGTACATATACAAACTGCAGCCGAAATTTTTACTAATAGTTGCCTTTGACAAATAAATTATTAGACCAGAATGTTGGTTATTCTGTTTGTTAAACTATTAACATGGATAGTATACCTACTTAAAACTTTCAATTGCTTAAAAAGCCTGTAAAATATCTATTTATTAAAAATATGAAATTTAGGTAAAAAAAATTTACCTGCTTCTAAATAAATTTCAAAATAAAAGCAACAGTTTTGAGTTTAATATTGACAGAAGATCAAATTTATCACCGGCAAGAATGAAAAAGGAAAGTTGCAAAATATTTACCTCATTACATATACATAGCAAGTTAGACCTAATCTGCCACATAAAAGAGGGTGATCAAAGAATCCATCTGGATTATAAAAAACAATAACCTTATCCTAATTCTAACCAATTGCAAGTTCTGGTTGAGAAAGTGATAATGCAACCAATTGGAGAAAATCCTAATTAAATAAATTTTGACATATCTGCACATAAAATAGGTACATATTTTAAAAGAGCAAGAAAAATTAATGAATGACCTAATAAATAATTTTCATTAGGTCACCTGGGTTTAAAGCAGTGCTACAATCGCTGAAATCCTTGCAAAATATATAATCGAATTGTCATCAAAATCTTTAATGCTAACTGCTGCAAATACCATTCTAGCTTCAAAATGTCAAAATTTTCAAAAACTTGACAATATCATTATTTTTTAAATAAGTCTACAATAAAAGAAATCAGGGTCTAGTTAAAAGAAATTTAGTCTTTCTTTTTTAATTACAATACATTACTGAAATTGGAAGTCATCGAAATATATATTGATTGAAAAATCTGCAAATGGTGGATAAACGAAATCAATGGAAATCTGCCAAGGTTAGTTCTTTCGAATATGAAGATGCCAGTCTGTTTCTTTCTATAGAAATTATAACTTAATAAAAATACTACTCTTCTTTAAAATTTGCTTTTGGGAATTAACTAAAACTACAGCCATAAGATAGAAAATAAAATTAAGTTAGGAGAAATACTTGCTGTCGCAAGTTTCATTCTTTTTCACACAGCAGATTTCAGAGATGTATATGTACCATAGATTCAATTTCTCCTGAACTATGATATTTTTTTACTGTTGATTTATTCAAAAACTGATGCAATAGTCAAGTTTTCGGTAAATCTGCCATATTTTAGTTAGAATGATATTTGCAATACTCAGCATTAGAACTATTGTGTGACAATGTGATTTTGCATCTTGTGAAGATTTTGGAGCTTGTAATCAAGTTTTAAATCTAGGTAATCTAATGCAAATAGTGTTATGTCATAGAATCTTTTGTGCTCTTTCAAAGTATGTACTTATTTTACATGCAGATCTATTAGAAATTTTTTGAACAAGGATTTTTCACGATTAATAGCATAATTACTTTATCC
This sequence comes from Argiope trifasciata, assembly GCA_026543055.1. Lineage (NCBI taxonomy): Eukaryota > Metazoa > Arthropoda > Arachnida > Araneae > Araneidae > Argiope > Argiope trifasciata. The sequence goes on from JAPMOQ010058975.1 coordinate 5,128,630, forward strand.
ACCGAAAATTTGCAAATGGCAAGAAATGAGACCAGGTTGTTATAATATTTTATGATCCATAAGGACTCTTCTATCACCTTTCATTGTTTTCAGATAAGGTCAAACTTGCACTGTATAGCATAGAAGAAATACTATGTTGCCTTTAAAAACAAAACAATAATTTGGAAATGAAATGAAATTCTTAAAAATATTGTCAAGAAACATATTATACATCAGAACTGAAGCAACATATTTCAAATGATTACCATGCTTATGCACAAAAGTACAAATTATTAAATAACAGTTATTTTAGAATGAATATTGATCTAGAAAGCAAATATTCCTCAAAAAGGCTTCAAATGAAGAGAATTTAATTACATAACTACATTATATATTTAATAATAATGAATTTTAAGAAAAGCATAAACATACTCGCAATAATTCACCATGGATACGGTTATGCTCATCAATATAGAGTTTACGCAATGCTCTCTTTTCTGAAATTAAAGCATTCATTTCATCAATTGTGTGAGAAGCCAGATAGTCAGCATTCTGCTTCACTAGCCGACTCATTGCTTCAGTTTCTTCAGCAACAACACTCCAAGCCTTAAAATAATAATAATAATAATTTTAAAAAACAATGACAGATTTTAGTTTAGAAGAATAGTGACATAAAAAAATCTTGAAAATATATGTGACAGCTACAATAATGGTAATATATTTTTTATTAACACATATGAACAAAAAATAAGCAAGAGAATGACTGAAATATAAAAAATAAGCATTCCCCAGACTTAAAATTTCATAAAAAATATTTATTACAACTTGAATGCATTTACTAAAATGTATGCTAAAATTACATTATTATCAAGCTAATGTACAAGTGCCCAGAAATTAATGCATTTAACTAATCAGTAATTCTTAGTTTATACAGAAATGCATACGTTAATATTCACGATGCTACTTGCTTGATACGAATCAGTATACATATGAGCAAACAAACTAGTCATAATCTTAAGATTTTGAAGATGAATTCTAGTAGTAAAATGTATATGGAAAAAAATAGTTAATTAGAGAAAAAATTTCAGACTAATTACTGAAATATATAAAAGAAAAATAATTTCAAAATGCCAGTTTAAGATTTAAATTCAATGATATACAACAAATAATTCATTAATAACATGGGAAAGTAAACATTTCTTTACTACTGATTAATAAATGAATGCAAAGAAAAGTGAATTGATATCTTGAATATGTATGAAATAAAAGAATATATGTGAAATATGTTAATAAGACTCTACAAATAGTTAAATCTGGAAGTTAAGTAAATTTAACATATAGTTATTAAGGGCATATTCAACAAATATTTTTTAAATTAATGCCATATCATGCAATTAGTGTAGCTTGATCAAGAATAGCTTTTGCACCAATAAACTCCCCGAAATCAAATCTCTTATAATTATTATTGATATTATAATCACATGGCAAAACATTAATTCCATGGCCAGAATTTGCTCTTAGACTTACTATACTATAAAGCATATATCTAGAATAGTTGACATAATGCTGAAAGATATAAAATTTTTTTAAATATTCCTAATTAAAAACCATATCAAATGGAAGCTACAGAGTGCATTGATACAAATAGATTAGATGGATTTTATTCTTAAATTTAAAGACAATAAATATAAAAAAATAGTTAAATACTTAATATAATACAAAAAAAAAAAGCTATCTTACTCGAGCAACCATGCTTCCCTTTAATTCACTTTGGTCAATTTTCAAAGTCTGAATACAAACAGAGTTCAGAGCAATTGCATATTCTCGATCGCATTTTATTCGTAGAGACATGCATCGTTTCATATTTTCGAGAAGTCGTAATTCTGCATCTTGAAGAGACATCAGAGCCTCATGTGAAGTCTTACCTTGAAGATCAGTAGCAAACCCCATACTGAAAATTTGGTATCTGAAAATGGAAGTACTTCATTTTAAAGATGAAAATGTTACACATACATAAAAGCATCATAGAAACTGCATTTTGAAATTTAAATTGTCTTTAAGAAATACAATTAAATGAAATTTAATTGTATTTTTCAAAGACATAACAATACATGAATTTTAAAAGAGAATTACAAGCAGAATATATTTATGTGTATATAACTGTTTTGCGAACTTGTGTGTAATTACTTGAATGCGAAAGCTTGATTGCCATTTTTAAGTCAAAAATTCATAAATGAGCAGAATTATTTAAAGAAAAATAGTATACTTATTTTGGACCAAACAATTAAACAATTTATTTTGCTATAAATTAAAACAATCAAATATCATAATTAACCATTTAAAAAATTACATTGATATACTAATAAACATTTTGAAAATTAACATACATTTCTATGTTATATCTTTTGAAATGTAAGACAAAAAATAATTAAAATATAATTGTAGTTGGCAATAAATTTAAGTACCATAAGAAAGAAAATTTTAAGTCATTATAAATTACGATAATATGAAACATTTCAAATGAATAAATAAGATTAGACAAGTTACAGAAACAGCTCCAAATAAAATAACTACATCTTTGTGCACTTAACTTTATTAGACAAACAGATTTATGACTTCCAGTTCTATTTTTAAAAACATGTCAATGTAAATAGATTTATAAATTAGAAATACTAACAGTTAGCTAATTATATTCACGATTAGCTACCTAATAATGGATATAACTAACTAAGCTAATTCTATTTATTAAAATCTGAACTTTTAAAATAAAGATTTAAATATTAGAAAAATTTTCGGAAGTAAAACAAAAACTACACATTAATAAAATTGTATCGTTTATTAATTAAGTTATAAAATATGTCATAACCTTTCAATATCAATATCAGAAAAGATATAAACAACTTTCCTTCTCAACACTATTCATCTCTTTATTTTAAAAAGTGATCAGTTTTTAAAATTTGAAATGAAATATTTCCAAGATATTGTAACAGAAGCATCATTCAATAATAATAAAAAAATAACATGTGAAGATTATTTTTACTATGCATTAAAAATTTATGCTTAAGGAAATATATACTTTTCTCTCAGATGTATATTTCATGAATTCCTATTTCATACATAAGAAAATTTTAAAACAGTATATTACCCAAAATAAATATTCTATTACAGATACAGTCATAGTACTTTAAAATACAACCCATTAACTTTAATGTTGAGGAAATTGCTCTTTTTTTTATCAATCATAAGTTTACTTATTTATCTTACTTTTTCACACAAATATTTCATAGATGAAAGCAGTAAAATATTAATTTCACACAAAATTTTTCATTTTCTTTTACAGAGGCAGTCATGGTGCAGTAATACAAGGCATAAAACTTTATACATCTTAAATAAAAACAAATTTAATAATTCCAAGATAATGATAAACATTCTATAATTAAATATGAGAAAATTTTATAAAAATACCTGCGAAAGTGACTACATTAGTTAAGTCAATGAAACCGGCGTTACCGATTGCAAAATCATAAATATAAAATACACGTTTCCACAAAGATAATTTTTTGCGGTCTGACTTCACAGCTATATATATAATAAATCATCCTTTCACTTATTAAATAATAAGCATTATACGGAGGTTTCTATAAACAACTCAATAAAATAGTTCAATTTGAAAATGTTCATTTCCCATAAATCTTAGCTATTATAATTCTAGTATAATGTTAATTAAAAAAATATCAAGTAGCCATAGTTTATTTATTAACTGAAACTGCCAATAAAAAATTTGTGAAACAGTTTTCTTCTAAAAAAAAAAACAAACAAAAACAAATTAGCACGAAGAGGACGGCAGCGCATGCAAGTCTTTGGCCGATTAAATTAATCTTGCTTGAATTGCTAAATAACTAGGTGAGGGACATCGGGAGAAAAAAAAAGAAAATTATAAGAAAACAAAATTATTATTTAAGAAATATAAATATATAATATTTCATGCAAGATTAGAATTTAGAAAAGTTGCAATATTTTTAAAACCCTCCGGATAGCATTTGTATCGATGAAACAAAATAATATTAATGATCAGCTTGGGTGATATTCATTGAAATTTTATAATTATATAAATTAATTTGACGAATTTTTATCTTGGACGAATAAATTAATGTCAACAAACCCGATATCAATCATGTAAGAAAGTTCCGAGGACTATGCAGCGAGAGTAGTGGAAGGTAGAGTGGGGTGGCTGTCAGTGATTGATATGGACTTCAGACATATATATACGACATAGGGACATACGTTATCTGGTAAAGGGAATTTTACTCGAAAAAAAATGTTTGCGATTAACATCATTTTGGCAAATTTTCTTTATTTCTTAATTTTATTTCATTATAACATTCGATGTACTCATTGATAACAGTATCCTGGACGGCTGCTAAGCAAAAATTAGTTGGTACCAGAAGGTCACCAAAATTTTTGAGGATAGAAGATATCTATACTTTTGGCCACGAATCCCAAATTTCGAAAATCGACCAAGAGAGTGTGCGTTGTGTTTTTGCAAGAAAGATGTATCTAAACAGAAAACTTCTCAAACTACAGCAACATATTTCTTACAACTACAACAGCTAATGACACAATTTACAAAATTAAAAGACATAAAATTCGCAGGCATTTAACCAGGTTCAGTATTTGCATGTGAAGGCGTCTCTGTCCATTTTGAATTTTTAACAAACAAGAGTATTTGGTGTGGGTGTTGGCGGAATTGTGCCAATACGTAAGGTGAATTCCACCAACCTGCGATGTTCGGGTTTGAAGTCCAGTAACTTATCTACTATACAAAAATGGCTTATTAAATGTCACCACAAGTATTTCCCCAAAACTTTCTCGCATATTCTCTTGTAAGATCTCATTCCCCTCAACCAGTATAAAATTATAGACCTCAGGATAGGCCAATATTCTTTTCTCGGAATTAGCAAACAATACTAATGAAATATAGATCTTTAGATTCAGTATTTTCATTGAATTTCTCGTGTGAAAATTCATTTTGAGGGCCTCTTAGTCGACCGAATGAAACCAAAACTTGGCACGCAATCATGAGAAAACACACCAAATTTCATTGATTCAAGTCATTCTGTTTATAAGTTATTGCGTTTGCATACATGCAAAAGTATAGATCAAGAGAAGGTTAATATCTCAATAGAGTTAGTTTAAAATAATAATTATATATTTTAAATGCTAAATTTAGGTACCAAATTTTATCTTTTTGATAGCTTTTGTAACCGTTTTATCTTCTGAAGATCTTTGGGTTTTGGCAGGTATCGAGTTGACTTGTGATCGAACAGTCAAATAAATAGACTTCCTGTGAATGAATTTAATTCAAAATTTAATAGAAACTTAAACATTTGGTATTGGATCCATATATCAAACTTCGTCTGCCTAGCTCAATGCAGTTGCGAACAATGATGCTCATAGACAGGCAGACATAACTTCAAAAATGTGTTTTCTGAATTCAGGGAGGTCTAAAACCTGGAGATTTGCTTAAATCTCGAGTTTTAATTTTTAGACAATTTCCTCTACACTTCGTATGCAAGAAAATAAAAATTATGCGTGCTTTACAGTGGTTCGGTATAAACTTCAAAAAACTATGATACTTGGAGTACATAGTAATCGGTAAAACAAAACAAAAAAAGCATTTGCAGCATATAGTAAAGAGGCCTGATAAAATGCTTCCAAAACACCGAATTCAGTTGTATCACTAGAAACTAATGATATTACTAAGAACCAATGCATCATAATTTCCTGTAAAGCATAACAAGATTGTCCATTTGTGGCTATGCTTGCTTTGAAACATCACATTAATTTAAATGTCCTTTTTTCAATAATGAATATATCAATGGTACAGATATCTGTGAATGGACACAAAGCCGTATTATCTTTATGTAAATATTGAAGATAAAAGATTTTCTAAAGTTTAAATGTGTCGCATGTGCTCTGATATTCTTATAATAATAAATCATTGTGATGAATACAGTTAAGAGATAAAAGTATTGTTTGAGAAGTTTTGTGATATCTAATAACATATATAATCTTTGAATCCGAAGTTTGAATTGACTGTCAGATATAATTCGACTATTAGATTATACTTTTATGTTTAGTTTGATAATGTATGAAATCTAAGATGGTTCTAATTAAGGAAACAGAATTACGCTATTTGAAGTTAACTTTTTCTGTGGTGAATGAAATGAGCTTGAGAAAGCGCCGGCTTTTAGCCGATTCAGCAATTTTACAAAGCTTCTGTTGAATTAATTCGATAGAAAAAGTGAAATGGAATCAGGAAATAAGAGAATATTCTAGAATGAATTTAATATGAGCTAAATTGATCTGAAAATTAAGAAATTAATTACGTTTAAATTAAAATTTAAAAATATCACACACGTTCTTTTGAATCTTAACCAAATTAATGGATCTTACAAGAACATGCTATGGTTATTTTGTTTCCAGAACTGAAATAAAAATTCGTTTGAGGAAAGTTTTGGATGAACCTTGGAAATATGTCGAAAAGGATGTAAGCTTCAAAATCTTGTGCTTAGAATTATATTATTTTTGGTACTATGAATGTAGTTACGTTTTTATTTCAGCTTATCTTACTGTTTACGTTGTGTAGATTTTATAAAGCCTTTGTAAAGCAGTATGTGCCTCGAATTACTCAGTTTTTAAATTTTTTTCATAACTTTTAATCAGTCGTAGGCTGCTCTTAATTTCTTTGGCTTTCCTGAATTCGACAACTTCCTTGAGTATTTACATAGTAATATATTCCAAACAAGCGCGTCGTTTACGGATACCTTTCATAAATAAGAAAAATATATAACTGATTCTTTTTTTAATCAAAATTTATTTTTAGATTAAAGGGAAGAATAGAAAAAGTTCTTATAACTTCCTCATTAATTCTTGAATGCTTTAAAAAATTTTTAATTTTTTTTTTTAATACTTAGAAGGCATCAGTGAAATATATCTCCCACAAAATATATATTTTGAATACGCAGCAAATATCACCAAAGTAAATAATGGTAGATACTTGAAGATAATTATTTTCTCCAACAAGAAAACTGTTTATGAATGAAATAGTTATCTAGTGAGAATTTTCTTGTGCGTTTTGTTTTTGAGTAAATAAAACCAATATAATCTTATTTTAGATAAGCTAAGAAATCTTGCTTTAGAAATCCATATATATTAGTAATAAACTTGATAATAATAAGGAGAAAGCATTAGCGAGAAAATATCTAGACATTTTGAAATGAATGAATTTTTAAGAGTTTTTAAAGACCTAAGAATTTATGAAAGACATTAATTTACTCATCAAGTTAGCTTCGGTTAGGTCTTATTACTCAATTACGCATAATGCAGATTTTTAAAATCCTTTCGCTAGCTTTGTAAGTGTGAAATAGAGTCTGTAAAACAACAATAAAAGCTTTGTTTGACGACCTAAAATATAACTTTAAAAAATTTGTCAACAATAGTCAATAATACAGCAATACATTTAAGCCTAAAAAGGAGTCACAAAAACAGTATAAAAGAAATTTTTATTTTGAATGGTGAGGATAGAACTTATATATTCAACCTAGGAAACATTCGAAGTTTGAATGTTTTTCTGACATTGACTACGTTAAATTCACACTCATAAGTTTTCACAATTTTTTTCATATAAACTAACTCTATACAAGGCTCAAAAGGATACATTACTTCTTCAAATACAAAAAACGACACCATTACTCATCAAAATTTGCAAATTTATACATCACAAATACCATTAATCAGCAGACTTGATACAAGATCGCAGAACTTCTATTACAATCATTTCATTTCAACACATATGTAATATTGATAAATAACAATATTTGAACAAACTCTCAACGTGCGGCTTTATTACATATCTATATGTGTGTCTTATTACCGTAGTAAAATTCAATGAAATTCTAAAAATGACTTTTAAAATATATTTTTGTTTTTTAATAAATGTTAAATATAAATTGTTCAGTAATGTTGTAAATGAACTTTTTTAATTGCGCTGATCATAATATTTTAATGGTTTTCAAATCAAATAGGTTTTAGTTCATATATCTATTCCATTTGAAATTTCACCGTTCTTTGTTTCAATATTAAAGTAATTTTTTTTATTACTTCATATCACGTATTCTGGAAATTCATATATAAAATAATTATAAGAGCATTCATTTCTCAACTCTGGGATCTAAGTTGATATAGGATGAATCAAATCATTTGTAGTGAAGAGGAAAAAAATATTCAACTATTGAAAATATTGATCTCCCAGACTCATTTTTTTATGCTTCTGAAAGTAATAGTTTCTGTTTTACTCTTTTTTTCCCAACAAAATACTATCTTCAGAAAAGTACTAGTTAATAGTTATTTTTCACTCTAAAGAGAATGTAGTTTTTCAAATAAATGTATGTTTAAGGCATTTTGCTTAACACGAATATTATCTAGCCCTTAAAGGTATTTATTTTGAATGTTAATAAAAAATAAATATATGAAAAAAATACGCGGCTCTAGACGTAATGTCATTTCCTAAGCTTAAAAAGTAGATTAAATATTTTTGTTAATGGAAAAATGTTCCTTAAAGACTTCCAATAACAAAAGTAATATACTTCACGCAGAATAACTATAAAAAGGCATGGAAGCACGATGAAAAACTCTTTTTTTTTAATGCAACGATTAAACTAATTATTGTGGAGATGAATAAATTTTCTAGTACGTTTTAAAAAGTAGAATATTAAATCATTTGATTCAATCTTTTCATTTTAACTTTTCATTTCACTGTTAAATACTTTCAACGATTGATTCGTTTGCGTTTTCTATAAATTATTAAAACATTGTCATTAATAACGGGTGATAATTTCCCCCTTTGATTGTGATGCATCGTAATTCCCAAATTATTAAATAAAACGCAAACTGGTTGTGCCAGTATTCATGAAAATATCAATTTTAATCTTAGTTGCAGTACAATCTCTAAAGAAGATTCACAGACTTTCTCATGCAAAGGTTTTATTATTTGTAGTACTTTATGCAAGAAACATTGAGGTAAATTATTTATTTTTCAATATATTTATAAAGCCTTTAATTTGTTCTGATAGGAAATTGGTATTTAAAATACAAAAAAGTAATGCAAGAGAATTACAGGTTCTCAAGAAAACTTTTAAATATTTTATTAGTGAACATATAACTGTTCTATTTAACAGTTAAGGTTTAAAAGTTATGAGACAAGGATGTTTGGAAAGTGTTATTTCTTTGCTACTGATGACATCAAGAATACACAATATGTTTAATTTTTTATATGTATAATACATTGCAAAAGATAAAAATATATAATCACAGACTTATCACAGTTGCCATAAAATTAAACAAAATAGAAGAGTTTAATGAGCATAATTTTAAGATTAACATTAGTTTTTGCATTTAAACTAGATTTAGTCAAACTTGAAGTGTTAAAAAAATCTGAATAATAGCATGTTAGATTGTTCCTTAAGTAAAAATTTGCTCAGTCAACAAGTTAATTGAATATATCTTTCGTTTAGAATACTTTGCTGTTTTTTATATACGAATAGTTAAAATCAGAAACTTTATAATATCATATATCACATTAAGAATTTCAAGCATATTATTTCAAACTTTTAAATGTATTTTAAAATTTTAAAAAGGCTACGTTTTTCGATTTAATTGCTGATTCAATTAAACTAATAACTTAGGATGCTATAAAACTTCCAATTTAAGAATATAAAATCCATAAATGTTATCGAGGAAACAAATATTTCCTTTAACCGTACAAAAACACTTTACTGAAAGAAAAGTTTCTCTCAATATTAAGCGAGCGATTATTCTAGGCAGGAAATTATTTTTTGTTCTGGAATTTAGTCAGGGAAATAAGCTTTAAATCTACGAAATTCATTCCTTTTTAAACAAAACAAATGCCACCAATAATCCTAAATATATAATAAATTTATAAATGCATCGTAATAAAATTTGAAGTTTGAGAAAATCTCCAGTTTGAAATTGCTCATTTTTGAGCTTGGCAGTTCCTGTTTCGTCTAGATGTGCGCTTCTATTTCTCTCTCTTGGTTGGTTATGATTTCAGTCCCATTTTAGAGTACACATAGGAACCTAGCAGCCGCAACGATAAGCTCCTGTTGTTATCTGTTTGTTTTGATTCAGATCGGCCTTCTCCCATTGAAGTCTTTCCATCTCATCGAACTTGCTGGCCTAAAAATTAAAATTAGAAACAGTGATATCAGGATGCATACAGAATGATCTAAAAATATCTTCCAAAGTGTTAGAGGGAACTAAATTTTTATCAGGGAGAATGGATTCGGAAATGTCATGTTTAGTTAATAGAAATTCTTGTTTAATTGAAGATATGCTACGCAAACAGAGGATTGATCAAGTGAACCTATTTTAAGGCCACCACTCTCAACAGGTTTATTACATTTATTTCTGGAGAAATGGCACGTGGAAAGTATCATGTTTGATTGCCTATTTGATGAAAATAAGTTTTTGAAGTCAAAATCTTGCAATAGAAAATATCTAGGACATATATGAAACTTTTGAAAATGTGTGGAAACTCAAGAGTCGTCAGTGTGGAACTTGTATAAGAACCTGAACATTCTACTTATCTTTTGCAAAAATAGTGCTAAGGGAAGTTCATCATGCTTAATTTTTTTTGCTCTTTTTTATTTCAATTCCCTTTCAATCATCGTCGTTGAAATAAGAAATTTCTAGATTTATATTACATGGAAAAAAGTATATTCTGGTTACTTGTGCCACCATCTCTTAATTGACTTCATACTTTTGGAACACTTAAGTAATAATTTTGATTGTAAATCAATGACATGAAATTATTATTATTTATCTTGAATTACAAAAATATTTAAAAAAATCAAAACAGAAATAATTTTCAGATTTTAACGGGAAGGATAATCATGATTACCTTTTTGATATTATGTGAATATCTGTATATATAATAAAATATTTAGTGCAATGGTATTCTAAAATTTTTTTTATTTTTACTTCTTTGTCGCTCTGAAGATATTTACATAAAAATATGAAATAGAGAAGGTTTTACTTACACGTATTTCACGTTGCTCTCGAATCTTTCTTGCAAGTTCAATAAACGCTTCATGAATATTTTCATTGTTCTTACAACTGCATTCAAAGAATGGAATGTCAAACGTTTCAGCCATCTATAATGAAGTTAAAAACAAATTTTGTAAGATAAAAAGGAAGGAAGTGATTTTATTCCCTTAAAACATTATGATATAAAAATAATTTACAGGATTTATTATGTTAAGAAATTCAATTCGTTTCCAGAATTCACATTCAGAAACGTATTGTATGATTAACAAATTCTCGTGTACAGAAAGGACTGAGAAGTACGACCAATAGCAAAGCTGGCATCAAGATCCTTTTGGTAACAGCAACGATAGAGAAACAAATAACTAGCTACAAAATAATGATATGTCAATAAAAAGTTGCGCTTTAGTTTCGTTGTTTAAAGTCATACGGTAGTAAAAAATTATGATCTTTTATTACTTTTTACGGACTTGAGATACAAATTAAGTTGTCTACGCATACATATAATGCTTTATGTATTTGAAAACAACAAATTCTTTTTCCAATACTGCATGGAAATAAAATAAATTAATAGTAATGGCATATAAACCTGATGGTTACTTTCTCTAATCTTCCGTAGCAAATGCTTTAATATAATCTTCATAAGTTGGTTTCTTGGCCAGTTATGTTGTTTCAACAGATAAAATTTTGAAAATTTAAAATTGTTCATAATAAATTCTTGATGTTGAATTATATATATATATATATATATATATATATATATATATATATATATAT